>JARHVA010004156.1:327500-927500 GCA_037957365.1 Torreya grandis
AAGGCCACCGGTGAGGGCAGATAGTCGTACGACGTCGGCAGAACCAGACTAGCAGGGACCAACGTCGATCGCCTATGTGTTCCCAAACTGCTCGTTACATAGACAGTTAGTTAAGTGAATGAAGTGTTTGCATGTAAAGGCCAGTTAGAGTCTTTGGTTGCGAGGATAATTGTCTAAATTAAGAGTCTAAGTTAGTGTTTGAGTTAGGGATCTATTTATAGACCCATTGGCATGTATTGTAATAAAGGCATGAGATAGAAAGGAAGGCAAATAAGTTGCTTCCACTGTAAGATCATTGAGTTGCAGGTTGTTGCAAGCTCATAGGGGATCTACATGTGAGTATGGTCTGTTGAATTGTAGGTTGCAGGTTCATGGGAGATCAACTTGAAGTACTTTTGAGTGCTTGGTGAACTGGCAAGGTTATTACTGACTAGTTGGAGAGGTGAACACCAATTCTGTTTGTGAGTTGGTTGTTGGGACCCTTTTTTGTGTAAGAGAGTGTTGTGTGAGAAGAATTACTATACACTTGAGGTGTGGCAAACCTCTGTAAGGTGAAAGAGTGTGGCGGCTCTTTGTTGTATTCTTTTCTGTAAAGTGTTAATACAAGATAGTGTATTGTCTCATATTCTGTGCTATTGGTGAATTCTAGCAATTTGTATTTCTGGTTATTTCCACATTTATAATTGCTTATATTTGGTAATCATACTGTGCTCTTTCTGAGGAGCAAGATCCAACAAGAGGAATCAGAACAGAGGTGTGTTTGTTCTTGGACTTCCCTGACAATTAAGTCATATCTAATGCTTCGTATTTCAAATCCAATGATGATAATGGCGTGAATGTTCAGGGATATCAAGATGATTACTAAAATAAAATTGAATAATATTTTGATCTAGAAGTTTATTTAGATGTCCAAGATAGGGCTAGAGTTCAAGATGTTATTCAATTCAGAAAATATATCATTTTAATACTTTTTCAATTTATAGTGCATTTATTATTATTTATATATTTTTTCTTTAGATATTATTTTTATTCCTCAACATGTGATTTATTTTAATATCGATCTTATTTCACAACATACTATTTCTTCTATTACCATTGTTGTTTATACTCCTCAACATGCTTCCAATTCTTCTCAAAATGTTTCTATTCCTTCTATTTCTCATCAATCTTTTACTCAATAAATTCATATATTATCAACATAATTTTAATCCAACATATTTTCAAAATTATTTTATTCTAACCTATGTTACGTGTCTACCTTATACTTCTCCAACTTTTGAAATTACCCTAATTCTATTTTAGGTGAATTACCATTAACAAGGAAAAATAATTGCACTAAGGACATCTCTATTTCTCAATGTAAAAACGTGATTTCATATCTATCTTAGTGGCTAAAAATAGTAAACATGCAAAAATAAAATGTTTGTTTAATAATTGAACTTGAAAGAGAAGTGAATACAAAATAAAAATCACACCTGATATGAATTTATTATTTTTGAAAACAAATTTGGCGTGTGAAAGCATATAACTTACTCTATGTCAAACTTATAGTTTTAATTATATAGAAATAATAATAATTATAACATCATCTATGTCCAAGATAGTATTGGTGTTGACCAATTTTTACAGTTATTTATGTTCCTCTATGTCAATTCCATATTGTACATCTTTATGGGTTTTGTAACTTTTTATATTGCTTTGTGACTAGATTTATAACTATCTATAGTTTTGCATTGCATAATTTATGGAAAAACTATTTGATTTTTTTCTTCAATGCTCTTAACATAGCTTTCACAATCAAAATGTTAATGGTTCATTATGTGTAATGGGTTGTATTTGCACAACAATCACAACATGGGAACTCTATTCAGTATGGGACTACTCCTTATAGAGAACCTATAGATTCAATTGGATATGCTTCATATTATAATGTTAGTCTACCTAAGATAAATGCATAAAAGGAAATTTTTAAGGGAAAAATAGTTAGAAGAATACATAAAATAAAAGTGGTGATGTACCAAAATAAGAAGTGGGTCTATCTCTATCTTGATGACATAGGTATAACAACATGTAAGAAGGGAAATAAACAAAATGTTAAGGAAAATACATGTAAAGGGAAACATGCAACTGAATGTAAACATGAGGTTATGAAAGAAAGATAAAAATTAGGGTCAAACAAACAAGAGTCACAAAAGCTTTTATTACTTGCATAAATTATGCACAACATGCATTACACTTCAAAGATGGCTTACGATTTTCCTACAAGATAGAAAGCAAGGGCCAAATAATAATTTACAATAGGGAGTTGGGATAAATTATAGAACTCAACTCTCTCCTTTGATTTAATGAGAAATTATAATTCATAAGTACAAAAGGTAGGACAAACATTAAACTTTCACATCTCATTTTCCAGCTTCTTTAATCATCCATAGTAAAGGTTTCAAATTTCAAATTCAAATTAGGGTGCATGTATTTTATAACAATACCATCATTTCCCCCTCTATATAGGATTGGATATTGTCATGTACCTAACCATTCTACCCTTATGAGCCCTATCTCCCCACTATATTTCTTGAAATGTGTCAATGGTCCTTCTATTTTTAATAAAATTCAACATAGCTTGTAGAGGTACATTTTCCATTAAAGGCTTTGATATGGGTTAGTGAAACTTGAATTACCTAATATAGGGATACAAATTGAATAAATATTCATTAATTTATTATGGGCGAAAGTTGTATTTCATTGATAAAAATCAAATTATGATTGAGAGAACTCATCAAGAGCTTTACAATGTATTATATTTCGACAATGATTTCCAAATTCTAGTGAGAGATCTAAATTTAAAACATCTCCTAACATTTTCCTAGGTGTTCTTTAAGCTTTAATTAGGCAACATGAGATCAGTGCTATAGACCCAATCTAATGGTGTGATTCATTTATCCCTATTGGTGTCATGTCCTCTCCCCAAATTATATCTTGTCATTATGTTAATGTCAATTAGATGACATGAGTCTTCTATTTATCTTGAAAATAATTTTCATCATCAATCGTGAATAGATCAGATGAAATGAGTTTGGTGCTATAGATCTTGATTAGCTTATGTTTGCTAAGTACCCTTTGAATTTTCAATGCTTGAGGACCCTACCCTAAATAATTTTTAGGGTTGAAACTTTTGTATATACCAACCAAATATTATAATCAAGGGTATTAATATAATAGTATGAGGGGATCTTATTTGCGTGCATCAATGCCTTTATTTAAACTAACTCACATTATCAGATCTTCAAAGATTTAATGACTTGAGGTCCCTGCTCAACCTTGATATAGCTCACATATTCATTCTTACATGGATCAGACAACTTGAGGTCTTCATTGGAGAACTTTAAAAATAGACTTGAACTTTTTAAAATTAGCTATGGTAAAATACCAAGGTAAATTTGAGGACATACTTAACTTAGTCTTGAATTCTAATAAAATCTGATTGTAAATTATATGATATAGTTGATCCTTTGTTGCATTCCTTCAGGTGCTTGACAAATATCCCGACCTTTTGAAATCCTACAAATGTTATGGAGATTTGAATCTCTTACAAAGAAGGCTAAAAAACTATCACATATAGCAATGGTATAACTATTCAACATAACACATAATACAAAATGGGAATGGAAAAAGTAGTTGGGTCGAGTAACCATAAAGGTATTGTAAAAACATATCCCAACTGCCAAAATAAAAACCCTCATACTTCATGTGTAGTTTGAATGGAGAAATAAAGTAAGATAATCAACCTCTTATTCTTTAGGTGTTAGATGCAAATACATGCACATTTTATTGGTGTGTTTCATATTCACACTTGACATGAAGTCCACCCTAGTTAGATTTCTTACTAAGGTGTGATATATTATGTGCACAACATTTTTAATATGCACATTTAAGTGGCAGTTATCCTCGTTGTGTGAGATGGTGATTTTTAATTTGGGGAATGATCTTATCCCACCTTTCACTCTACAAATAAAAATATCTCACTCGCCTCTTTATTTTCCTATATGAGGACCCTTTGTGTCCTTATGGAAAGTGATATTAGAACTTAGAGTCATCTACAGATCTGGTGGAGTTGTAGTCTATTAGAGAGTTTGGTGTTGGTTAAACCATTTATGGTTGTACACACATGTATATTGTATATTTTGTTAGTGTAATACAATGTCTATTATTGGGTGGATCTCTTTCTATGAGCTTAGTATTGTTGTGTGGATGGTTGTTCATTAAGTTTTCCTAGGCCCTCTTAAATCAATACATGGTATCAAAGCTAGATATATAATATCAATCTAAATTTATCTCAAATATAAATTTATATTTATATTTATTTGTATCATTAGTTGTAGATATGAATGGAGAAGAGATTTCTACCTTTTTAAGTGTTTTTAGTGGATCTAAAATTTCATTTGGAGAAATTTTGAGTTGTGTATTTATAAATATTCATCAATTATAGAATTAATAAGCTTCTTCTAAAGCTCCTAATTATTTTGTGATCCAATCCATGTTGTGTATTATCAAAATTACCCAATGGGTATTTTTTATTTGTGCAAAAACTGCTCTTGTAGGGTTATTTTTGGGTTTTTATAATTTCTATAAAAATTTGGGAAGTTTGGTAAAATTTAGTATTTTTATTTAATTATACTAAAAAAAAAATTTAAAAAAAAACTTATATTTTTTGGATCTTTCGGTGTTTTTCTGTGATTTTTTGAAAATTCAAAATTGCAAGATAATCAAGGAGCAACAAGAAAGTCAATGAATTTCTATGCATTTTTCCAAAAAAGTGGGTTGAAAAATGTTCATTATATTCTTCATTCTAATATATTTCTAAAAATTCTTATTTTTTATGATTTAGACTTACGATGCTATCGTGACATGCAATTGAAGACATCATTTTATGCGATGGGGTACCAAAGAGATCACACTAATTGCCTACCTACAAACCACCACACAAATCATAACATGTGGCCATTGTGATTAACCATTAATGGATAATCACTATAATTTTACTATGGCAATAGGATAATTCCACCATGTGACCACCCATAGGGTAGATTTAATCTTGAGGGGCTAGACCTCACCATTGAGCCTTGTTTACAGAGTGTTTGATTTCTGTGGCTCATAAATTTTGATCCATAAATCCTATAGAGGTGATGTTTTTCACTTCTACTATTTTTTGAAATATACATAATGGTGAATATATTTTTACAATTTGATAACCCATATTACTATGATTTATTTTTTTCCTAATTTACCGACTAGATTATGTATTTTAGACCTTTTGGAGGCCATAACCTTTAAAAAGTAATTCATATTTACATTTTTTTTAAGTGCATATTTTTTTCACACTATTCATAATTGTAACATCAAATTATTTTTATTTTGAGTTAGATTTAAATTTTTTTAGCTTAATGGCCTTTTTTATAAACTGTGAATCATATTGTTTAACATTGAGTATATGTGCCACCTCATTTTTAGAGGGGATCACTCTTTAGTGATTTATGTAGCTTCTAGGTATTTTTTCAAATGTATTTTAGAATTTAATTAATTTATAAAGTTCCATAGGGTTTTTTTATGTTTACCTTCATGCATATGTGCCTTATTTTATGTACCCTTTTCAAAACTTAGCTGTTGAGTAGGCATATTAGGCACTCTTACTTGAGGATTTTTGTAGTCCTTTTTTTGTACACCTACCACATTGAAAATTTAGAGGATATCTTCATATTTTCTTTGTAATCATTCCAAATTAAACACTATAGGGGGTGTTATGTATTGCTATTTCTTTTTTGGTTGTTTGACTACATTATGTGCATTATGTTTGCTCCTATTGGATGCACATGTTAGTTGTTTTTTGTGCCATAGAATTTCTATGCCAACCCTTTTGAGTTTTTCAAAATCATTATGTGTTTTTTTTATGCCATATTTATAATCAAGTCAACTAGAGGTTTTAAAATATTAAAAATAATTTTTGATCTAATCCTCTTTGGTTTTCACTATGCATACCACTTAGATGGAACACATATCAATAACCACTCATGTTTGTTAGGTTATGGAGCTAAAAGCTTCACCAGGATGTGAACAGGAGAAGTCACAAAGCTTGCAGAGGTTGCAGAGAGTTGCAGAATCAATTGCAGGGCAATCGACATCGGTCTGATCAGCTGACGTCAGTCTGATAGCAACGAAGAACCAACCAACATCGGTTACCAGTCGGCCGACATCGGTCATGGAGGAGCCAACATCGGCAGCCTGTACGTGAACATGCAGTTTGCATGTTGATTCCAGAGAGTCTATTTTTGGACTGTTAGTTTGCATGTTAGAGGCTAGTTGTAGTCTTGAGTTGCACGTCTAATTATTTTAATTAAGATAGTCTAATTATTGTAAGAATGAGATCTATATATGGACTCATGGGCTGTATTGTAAACTTGTAGCTAGAGAGTAAGAGAGAAAATAAGCTCCTTCTGAGAGAAGAGAGTAATGGTGTGTTCTTCCTAGTGCCACAGTACCAAGAGTGGGTGCTGGTTTGGAGAATCAGAAGGGTTCTTTGTATTTGTATGATCTTAGTTAGCAGGTTAGCATGGCTTCTTTTGGAGATCTACAATGGTGAGTAAGGTCTAGTGATTTGCAAGTAGCAGTAGAGAGCAGGAGATCTACTTGGATTATGGTTGTGTACTTGGTATACTGGTAGCGTGTTACTGACTGGTTGGAGAGGTGAACATCAATTCTGTATTGGAGTTGATTGTTGGGACCGAGAGAGAGAGGGAAGAAGGTCTTGAGGTGTGGCGAGCCTTTGAGGTGGAAGAAGAAGTGGCATCTTCTTTATTGTATATTCTTCGGAGTGATTATTAATACAATTGTGTATTGTCTCTCATATTCCTATGTTGTTTCATATTTCTAGTTACTTATTGATTCTAGTTAAAATCTGTGTTTAGTTGTTAATACAAGAAGTAATCATATGTGCTCTATAGGTGGAGCAAGATCCTGGCAAGTGGTATCAGAGCATGTTTATTGTTTTAGGTTCCTGACACGTGGTATCAGAGCCTTGGTTGTAGGTTCAAGAGCTGATACCATCAAGTGGTATCAGAGCTTTTAGTTGGGTTGACTAACAGGTGGTTTAGATCTGGTAGTGTTTTTGATTACAAATCAGTCTCAGGGGTTTCAAATTGAGTGGGAGTATAGCAATGGTAGAAGAAAGTAAGCTACGAATGGAGAAACTAAATAGCATGAATGGTCTGATTGATGGAAAGAAAGAGCAGGTAAAGGGAGATTGTTGGTCGGTAGAAGATCAACGTGTAGAAGCATATGTTGCAGGTGATGTTGCACAAGATGTTCTGGATAAAGTAGAATCTTTGTTTACAGATTCTTTTACCTCTTTCCATGCAGCCTGAATAGAGAATCTTTTCATGGGTATGTCTTTGAAGAGATTTATTTAGGGGTTGGAGAGCCTTGTCAGATGACTGATAAAGGGGAAGTGAAGCTGAAATTGCAGACGGATGACACATAGTGGTTGAAGGAAGTCATGCAAGTACCAGTCTTGGAGATGAGTCTAATTTCTTCAAGAAATTTGGGTGATGAGAGATGCACTGTAACTCTCATAGCGGATGCACTTGAATTAGATGGCGATAAGAAAGTAGGTATCCTTTATCTATCTACTTATATTACTAATTCACCTTTTGTTACAGAGTTGTGGCTTTGTAGGCTTGGTCACATATGTAAGAGGGAAATGCATGTTCTTAAGTGGAAGACAAATGTTTTTGACAAGCTAAAGAACTAGAAAGCCTTGGTGTTCATGGAGGAGATGATGGATAGAGATCAGTAGAGTGGACTAAATTATTCTGAGCAGGGTTGTGTTGATTTGAATAGGGTTTTGATCCATGGAGAGCTCACGGGTAAAAAGTTATCACTCACAGGCGAACACAAGTACCGACATCGATCAGATAATAACTGACGTCAGTAAAAGGAAGACCGACATCGGTCATGAAGGAATCGACGTCAGTAGAAGGGATACCGGCATCGGCCAGGGAAATGACATAGACAGTCAGGGTCAGTGCAGGGAACTGACATCGATCGGGAGCAGACTGGAAGATGGCCGAGATCGGTCACTAGAACAGATATTGAGCAGATAACAAGCTGTTAATAGGTCTCAAACACTCATATCGAGGTCAAAAAGGGTAAGTGAACCTCATATTCATTGTTCACCTTCTTATATTACCTATTGATGGTCAAGAACTAGGAAGACATGAAGAGGCAATGCAGGTAGAATCCAGATACAGTGGGAGCTTGGCATGGATGAGGAGTGTGATTCCTTGGAGAAGAACCAAACATGTATTGGTTGGTAGAGTTGTCAGCTGGAAGAAAGCACTAGATGAGGGATGGATTCCCAAGTTAAATAAGAGAGTGGATCGATACGTGAGATAGAAGGCCAAGGTATATGGTCTTGAGGAAGCTATAGGATAGTGGTACAGGTTTGACAGGTGGATGACTAAGCATGGCTTTAGTCAATGTCAATGTAACTATTGTGTTTGTCTTACCAGGTGGATGATGAGTCGCGACATTATCTAGTTACTATATGTGAATGGTATACTAGTTATAGGTTTAGAGATATAGGGATTTGCTGAGCTAAGGGTAAGGTTAGTTCAGAGGTGTGTCATGAAGAATTTGGAGTAGCAAAATTATTTGGCATAAGAGACATGGAGATTTTATCTCTAGTGGGAGCTGATGTGAAGATGGTGTTAACGGGGTTCATGATGTAGGATGCAGAATCAGAAAGCACACCAAGGGTTGGACAGTTCAAGCTTAGCTTAGAGCAGGGTTCGAAATCACATGAGGTCTAGTGTAGACCTGAGTTTTTCCCAAGCAGTGGGAGTTGTCAGAAAGTATGGAGCCAATTTGGGGAAGGAGTACTGGAGGGCAGTTCAGTGGGACTAGCAGTAGGTTAACATGTTATGCAGGGTCAAGGTCTTCACTACATGGATATGTAGGTTTGGATATGGTAGGTTACTTGGATGATAGGTGTAGCATCACGGGATGTGTGGTGGTTAGTCTTTAGGATTGATTTTAAAGAGGAATACAAGCCAGGGAATAATTTAGACAGTGTACAAGTACAGGTATAGGTGCAGTTGTTTATCTCTAAGTGGGAGATTGTTAGGTTGTGGAGCTAAAAGCTTCACTAGGATGCAAACAGGAGAAGTCACGGAGCTTGCAGAGGTTGCAGAGAGTTGCAAAATCAATTACAGGGCAATCGATGTCAGTCTGATTAGTTGACGTCAGTCTGATAGCAGTGAAGAACCAATTGGCGTCAGTTAGCAGTCGGCTGACATTGGTCATGGAGGAGTTGACGTCGGCAGCCTGTACGTGAACATGCAGTTTGCATGTTGATTCTGGAGAGTCTATTTTTAGACTGTTAGTTTGCATGTTAGAGGCTAGTTGTAGTCTTGAGTTGCGCATCTAATTATTATAATTAAGATAGTCTAATTATTGTAAGCATGAGATCTATATATGGACTCATGGGCTGTATTGTAAACTTGTAGCTAGAGAGTATGAGAGCAAATAAGCTCCTTCTGAGAGAAGAGAGTAATGGTGTGTTCCTCCTAGTGCCATAGTACCAAGAGTGGGTGCTGGTTTGGAGAATCAGAAGGGTTCTTCATATTTGTATGATCTTAGTCAGCAGGTTAGCATGGCTTCTTTTGGAGATCTACAATGGTGAGTAAGGTCTAGTGATTTGCAGGTAGCAGTAGAGAGCAAGAGATCTACTTGGAGTATGGTTGTGTACTTGGTGTACTGGTAGCGTGTTACTGACTGGTTGGAGAGGTGAACATCAATTCTGTATTGGAGTTGATTGTTGGGACCGAGAGAGAGAGGGAAGAAGGTCTTGAGGTGTGGCGAGCCTTTGAGGTGGAAGAAGAAGTGGCATCTTCTTTATTGTATATTCTTCTGAGTGATTATTAATACAATTGTGTATTATCTCTCATATTCTTGTGTTGTTTCATATTTCTAGTTACTTATTGATTCTGGTTAAATTTCGTGTTTAGTTGCTAATATAAGAATTAATCATATGTGCTCTATTGGTGGAGCAAGATCCTGATAAGTGGTATCAGAGCATGTTTATTGTTCTAGGTTCCTGACAATGTTCACATAGTCAGATTCATGGAGAAAACTTTTTTTTTTAAATTAATTCCATTGGAGGATTAATTATATTTGGTATACATATAATTTATTAGCTTCATTGATCTTTTTCATATTTCATTAAACATGGATACCTCATTAGGGCTAGTTCTCAAAACCCATACTTATTAGCTTGATACTTATTCCCTTTTATCACATCACCTAAGTGTATATTTATAGGCAGTGATGGTGTGTGTCATATTCAAACTTGATATGAATTCCACCTTAGCTATATGTGTTACCAAGGTGTGATGTATTATGTGCACGACATTATTAATATGCACATTTAAGTGGTAGTTATCCTCACATATGTGAGAGGATGGGTTTTAACTTGGGGAATGATCCCACCCCACCTTATATTCTACTAATAATTGTATCTCACTCACCTCTTAATTTTCTAATATAAATATTATTTATTTTCTTTTGAAAAGTGATATTGGATCTTAGAGTCATCTCTAAAGTTAGTGGAGATGTAATTTGATAGAGAGTTTTGTGATTGTACAACCATTGTTGGTTGTAGTCACATGTACATTATAATTATGTTAGTGTAATAAAATGTCTATTATTTGTGAATATATTTATATTATTCTATTATAGTTATGTGGATGGATGCTCATTATGACATTTTCCTGGGGCCTCCTTAATCCCTATACATTCACCTAGGTAGGTATTATTTTGGTACAAGATATGCTGCAAGTCCTTGAGAGAAATATATCAATACATAATTTGCCTAGAATTTAAAATTGATGACTAAAAATAGATTATAAACTTATTAATAACATTGATGGGCCTCTTGGATCATAACCTTTTTGATACCTCTTATAAAAATAATCATATCTGATTTACATGTGTAGGTTTCTCATCTTTAAATTAAATACCTATTGACATAAAAAATTAAAAAGAGAATGGAAAATAACCAATAAAATGATCCAAATATTTAAAGGCCACAATCATTGGGATAAGGGTCTAAAAAAGAAAAGATGATATAAATTATGATTTTGTTGTTTACCCAGGGTATAATTAACAAGACCAACTCTTTTGTCCCATAAGAAAAAATAGAAACAAATAGAGATAAAATAAAGAAGCATGCCCATAGGTGCCAAACAAACAAGATATAATGATATTAAAAAAAATATGACCATAGGATTTCATGAAGAAGAATGAGATAAATAAAAACATATAAATAAGCACTAATAATCCCTATTTCTAAGTGATGACCCATAAGCACAAAATAGTACTAAAAATATTGTGATAAGAAGGATTGTATAAAAAATAGGTGTACATAATGTCCATACTTTGGTGTGCATATATGAGTGATTCATATGTACATCAAAATAAAATGATACATAATTAAAGCATGCACCTTGAATTACCATAGAATAGGGGAAGGATACTTTTATCATGCATACATCCACACATTTTTTTTTACAAATTTTAATACGTGTGTCAATAATTACCATTTTCCCATAAGTAAATAATGCCATATATGCTCACTACAATTATTTGAAATTTAAATTAGTATATGAATGAATACACCTCTATTTTCAAACCAAATTCTTCCATAAGTTTAAAATAATGCTCATTATTTTGATTATTTCAATTGAAAACTCTTATAACAAGTCTAAACATAACCACCTCTTCTCTAAGAATTTTCTAAACCCAACCCAATTCTTGATCAAATAACTAGATAAGTTTGTTCCAAGTAGAGCTATGCAAATTTTGCACAGTAGCAAGAAACCCCCAAAATGGATACCTATTGATGAGTACACAAAAGTGATGAATTTTACTTGACTACTAAACCATGGCCTATAATCCACTATCTATATCCTTACCCCCCACTATTACTTATTATATAGTAAGAGTAGGTGCCTGAGATAGGATATGGTAGTGCCCCCCAAGTAAATCTAATCTAATTTACAATGATCATTCTAGAAAGGAATTTTGGAATTATTCATTCATTCAACAACAAAAAAAGAATAAATCCATTCAAGTGAAAAATAAAAAATTGAAAATTATTATCAAATGGTGGTTTGATAAAATCCATATATTCTTGTTATAAAAATAAAAAACAATATTTTTTTTGGATGAGGTGACAAATAAATAAATGTTAAAAATATTTGACAATATCAATCAAAAATATCCATTGGAATACATATTGAAAATATTGGCCTATATGTTCATCTATATCTAGGTTAATCGTGATCCTCATTTGATAATAGACTCCCATATCTATATAGGGCACATCAATCTCCCATTTTATAGAGTAAATTCCCCAACACCCCAACCCTACATACAGATAGATTTCCTAATCTATTTACCCATACCATCTATATAGGGGAGGGCCTAACTAATGGAGCACAATATATGGAGAATTTTGTGGATCCCACCAAGCTAACCCAACCTCATCTATATACCCATCCCAATCCCTATGCCCATTTTAATGGATGTATAGATGCATATGGGAACCTATATATAGATATATGGGTGTTGACTCTTCACCCTCTCCATATAGGCAGTGTGGCCTCGATGGTAGAGTGTATATGGAGGTGGGGCCACACCAACTGACCTTATATAGATAAATGACTCTAAAATATGTGAGGTGGCACTCAATGATATATTGGTTATAAATAGGAAGGTAGGGGCATGAAAATATACCTTATATTCATTTAGTAGTGGTAACAGAATGATCTACCCAAAATTATTTTCATAGCACCCACTCAATTGTGTTTAAATTGTGTTCTAAAAATGCTCTGATAATGCCCCCCTTTTGACATTAAGGATTTAATAACATGTGTCTACAATAACTCATATCATAATATTATAGTTACAAGCACCATGTGTAATAAGATTATATATAGTTGATACCATTTTAAAAATTACATAAAACACATGTAACTATAGTAAAATATTACATGCAAATCTCCATAGTAGGAAATATAGGCAACTATTCATGCCCCAAGAATCATCACATAAGAAATATAACATCATGTAAGGTGAAAATCCCAATATAATACTATAGTAAGTATAAATTTCATATGACAGAGGAAAGATAACAACATGAAAAATATCAATACATAATGTACTACTCAAGTGAGTATTAATGTATATAAAGGTATCCTAATGTAAAGCTCAATAGGTGCGATACATCCTCATACAAGAATGATAGTGCATGGGATAACAACATTTCCCATTGTAGCCATATGGATGGGGATGAAATTATGCCCCCAAATGTAGATAAATTATCAAGGTAGAAATATGTAGAAATATTTGTATAATTTGTGAATGTCAAGCATTTATCTATGAATATGTAAGATAATTTCATATCTTATATAGAGACATACTGTAAACATGATAGACACAAGTATTTGGTTGTATCCATATATAAAAGGTATGCCAATACAGTGTTTAATAGGAATATGTGTGTGTATCATGTCCTCATAAGAGGGGTGAGTAATGGTGAGGATGTCCTTGTTGACACATAATATAGTAATTAAATAACTCCTAAGGAACTTGCAAGTACAATTCCCTTGCTAGAATTGTATAATTGTGCACCAGTGGGTATCAAATAATAATGTATATATGAAGTATGGCAATCATAGTGTTCCAATATGTAAAATGTATATAGGGAATATTTTCTCACTAGTGTATTAATATGTCTCCATAAAGTAATATAGTATGAATGAGGCTCAAGTAGAGATAATGTGTGGCATGCCTATATGGGAAAAAATAAATGTGTATAGATGTATGATCATGTAATACTCAATCTTAATGTAGCTTCATATGAAAAATTGTTGTGTTGCTCCCTAAGTGGCAAGATATAGATAATAAGGTCAATTGTAAGAGGATCAAATAATGTGCCTTAATAACTAATCTATATATACAAGATGCATACAATAACCCAAGGATATATTTAAGGGATTGTTTACCCTAATAAAAAATCAATATATATATCTCATGTATGTGATGTGCCTCAAATATATCTAGGTATAGCAATGAATCATAATCATAACAGTAAAATCATGGATGGTATAGTACCAAGATATAATATATGTATAAGTATTGATCACCATGTATAAGATGTAAACATCCATGTTACAATATCATGCAGATATCCATGTAAACATGCTAAATTTAAATGGAATAAAGATATGTATAATAATTTTTTAGCATTTCTATATAATATATGGAAAGCTATAAATATATCACCATGTAAATATGCTTATGTAGAGATGCCTTGCATCTGTATATCCATAACCATATATAATGTATACATATTGCATCTCACTTGCTCAAATTATATTATGAGAATTATGTGTGGAAATCATGAATATATAAACCTCTACCATATGTAGATAAGTATGATATGTATCTTTTTTAACTAATTTTGGATTTGGTGACTAAATAATCCAAAACACTGAGTCTAATCATATTTAATAATATATGTTTAAATTAAGAAATTATAACTATAAAACATAGTATAATTGATTTATTTCAATTTCTATTTATGTAAATGACCTAGAAGATATGGTACTTAGCTTGTTTAGGCTTTGCCCAGATCTGTGATAGTGTATAGTTGTCTAAAAGGTTTTGCAAGTGATTTATATTGACTAAGATAATGAAATAGACTATGGAACTTATTGGGGTAAGTCTTGTGATACTTATACATCTATGGTGGTTGGATTTATCTTTGCTCAATAGTATTCATCTAGGAGACCATGATAATTAGTAATAGTTTGGATCACTTGCCTTGTATTCAAATTTCTTTAGACTTGCATGAATAACTTTGATTTCCTTATCTTTTCCTCAAAACCCTAGATCTAACCCTTAACACTTGATTGACATATAAAAATGGATTAGATAATATGGTTTGAGTTGAACCTAAACACCCCTTATTAATTAGTTGAGTGATACCTATGTTTTAGTACTTTGAAAAGGACTCAAACCACACATATTTCTCCCACCTAGATGAGTGTGTGTACTTAGTGTACTACTAGAATGTTCTAAAATACTATGTATGCTTTTCAAAACTTGATAACCTATGTTTTAACCTTGCAATGGTATTCATAATTAGCTTAATGCATGATCATTTGAAGCGTTTTAGATTTGAAAGCTTTAGGGAAATTCCTATCAATGTGCAAATGAATGATATATATGATCTTGATAAGTGTTAGATGTTTTCTATATAGGAATAGGCTTACAATTGATATGCTCAAATAACTAAATATTTTGGTAATTTCCCTCCCAACCAACATGTGAAACGTATGATTTGACCCAAAGGAAGGATTTGAATCTAAGAAAATAGTTGTTAAAGTCACACAAACACGTTTGGTCAAGGCAAATGGCTCTAGTAACTGGATCCATTTGACTATAACTTGAGGGGTCTATATATTAGGAAATAATAATATGAGATTATGAGATAGTTAAGTTAATAATCTATTCATGTAGAGCTAGGGAAATCCTATATGTTAATAATGGAAATTTGGGAAGGCCATGTCCATAGATAAGAGAATGGATAAGAAAGAGTGTGATCAAGAGTTAGTTATGTGCACACAAGTCATGTATATTAAGGCTTGGTTAAAAATGGCATTTTAAAGTGTATAATACCAAATACGAGTAGCTATAGTATCTTATGACCAACATAAAATATTTATTTTTTATATTTTTATTTTATGAATGTTTTTGATATTTTACATTTTTTTGATGAAATCATACAAGAAGGTATGTGCATTATGTTACAATAATGATATATCGATGAAGCATTTGATGTAGGTAAGTATGAATAACATATAAGTGTGCTCAAATAATAATGTCAAAGTCATGAATAGTTAGATATAACACACTAAGTGTCTAATGTATCATAAAAGAGGAAAGGATAAATTAAATAAAAAATGACTGTCATAATGGAGAGTAGGAAAAAAATTAGGTAGCACTTCCAAATAAGTGAGGTTCACAACCTAGGCATATCATATATAGTGGAACTCTAAATATGTAGTAGTGTTATGCCCTAGTGTCATAATTTGAAAAAATAGTTTTGTAGGGGATCAACAGATTCGTCCTCTTATTCATGTGTAAGTGGATCTCCTCTTTTATTCCCTCCACTTAGTCCCCTTCCCCATCCCCTTTATCTTATTTTTCCCATAATTTTTTTTTAAATATAGAAATTTTGTATCCTCGTCTTGTTATCCCTTTCAATTTGTCACTTTCTCCCTTATTATTTTCCCTTTCTTCCTCCTTGTTGTCCCTTTCCCATTTATCCCTCCTTGCCTATTTCCTTCACCCTTTATCCTCTCTTTGTCACTGGTGTAAACAATGAAAATTAAGTGGGAGGGTGCATGGGCCCTCTCACTTTATGTTTTTATTTTCACCAGCTTTTGTGGCACAAACATTGTACAACTTGCATTAGATTTGTGTCAACCCCATTTTTTTGTAAGTTGGGTTATTTTTAAATTTAATTTTTATAAATTTCAATATTTATAAATAATTCAATTCAATAGATTACAAAAATAAAAAAATTAATAGATTATATAAATAAGTGACAATAAATAAAAATAAAATAAATAGATTACATAAGTAAGCATTTAAACTATTCATTTTGATATTTATTTATTTCATCCAGCTTTTTAATTGTTTCATCAAAAGTAATTTTATTTTTCTATTCCTTTATATATATTTGTTTTAACTTATTTTATATTAATGGTTTAAACAAGTATGAATATTTAGATTGTATAAAGTATACCTAAATTATGTAGATTTGAATATAAAATTAAATGTTTAGTTGTGCTTTTATATTTATATAATGACCAAGAATACTATGGTACTTATCTTGTTACTAATTTTTTAGGTCTAGGACTATGTGTAGGTGAACAAAAGGACTAAAACTAGATCTAGAGTTGTTTGGATCTAGAAACCAACTTTCTAGACTTGCATATATTAATTTGGTAGCATCTAGATGTCTTTGGTTATCAAGGGAATTTTATCTTTGCAAAAAATTTCCTTGTGAGATGTGTTAGAATATTTTGGCACATATCATTGTGCCAATTTGTAATGTTTTTCTATGCAATATTTGAATCTCTATACTATGTGTTAAGTCTAAAATTTTATCTCTGCCACATTGAAACCCTAGCTCCACTTTCGATGGTAGGTTACTTATAAAAATGGATTGAAAAATATGGTTTGATCTGACCACAACCACCCCATTCCTACATTAAGATACTCTAAAGAGTCTCAAAATGCATGTAATTATCCCTCTTAGGTGAATGTGTGAAGTAGTGATCCACTATTATATATGTATCCTATAGCCTAGATTTCAACACAAGATAATATACAAACTTGGTTTGGATTTAAGTGTTTTAGACTTGGATATGTCCTACTCCTTTGAGAGGTTTTTGATTTGGATCTTTCAAGTTATTCCTCTAAATGTGAAGATGTCTATATGTCCTCCTTTTAGGTGTTAAATAGACACTTTTTAGGTAGGAATAGATACTTTGTATAAATAATTGAATCTTTGAATAAATTTTTCCACCACCAAAATGTAAAATAGATGGGATAAACATAATAAGGGTTTTAATTTATGAAAATTACAATTACAAGGTACGTAGATGGATCTAATACATGTGGACAAATTTGCTAACTGGATTAATCTAGTTATAACTAGAGGCATATAAAGAATAAAAAATAATGATCTTATGATCAAGAGATGGTTTAATTAGGATAATAAGTATATTATGTACAAAATATATAATTATTATAGGTGATTGATATCAAATCTATAAATTTAGGTCCATAGATATATGAATAGATAAGAAAGAGTATGGATAAGAGTCATGTATGTGTGCACAAGCCATATATGGTAAAGATAAGATAGTATTAATATTTTCAAGTGTTTAATATCATATTTATGTGTCTACAAATTTACACCTTTTATTTTAGTATTAAAATTATATATTAAAAGGATAAAGAGATTTCATACATCAGTGTACCATAATTTATCTTTAGGAGAAGGCTCTGAGTGTCTAGCTTTCTCCATGTAAACTTGTAATGAAACATGAATTAATCAATGTCCATATATGATATGAAATATAAATAAACTATATCAATGAAAAGTTGAAATTTGAAGAGAAAAGAATAAATACACTTATAAGTAAGTGAATCACATTACTCTCTAAAGTATTGGAGACTAGGATGATTATGCCCCAAGGTGAGTGCCACTTGTATAAAACCATGGGTTGAGAAGGAATTCCCAACCCTAATGAGCATGGATAATTTCTTAGTAAGTTGATTGATTAAAAACCTCAACTACACTACTCATTTACCTGATCAGGAACCTATAATAGGTTCAAGATGAAAAAGGTGGAACCTAATACTAGGTTTGTATGTAAAGGTGGAGCCCCATACCAAGATTATTTTTGAATATAAATAGACTAAATAAACCACTAAAAATGGATTTAAGATTAATAATGTTACCTTTGATACCTTCATTACCATCATGAAAATAAAAAGTTTCATGCATGAACAACATTTATGCCCCACAATTTGATCTAATTGTCCCAACCTAATATAGAATGTAATAAATATATATGTCACTTTGTCCTCAATATGATTGATATCATAACTTGTAATTTATGTTCTTATAAAATGTTTACATATTCATTTTATATTCCCCCAAATATATCTTAGTTTGTGTGTATTTATCTCATAATTTGAACCAATTTGATCATCTAACCTAATCTAAACCCTCTAAATCATGTAATTTGTCCCAAAATCTGAATATTTGTTTATAGAGGCTTAAATATATATATATCAATCTCATTAGTATTCCCCCATTTTGAGGTGATGGATGTATCTTTTAAATTACTCATCTAAAAATAAAAGATTTATATACACCGAATTATATATAAATATGTAAACATGTGCTAAAATGAGGAGAATTTGTCATCATAATGTGATTAGATTGTCAAAACATAAATGAAACATGAATCCTAAGGCATACAAGTGTCATGTCAAGATAGAGATATAAATTAGGCATGCAGTAATACTCATCACATATATAAGCACTTAATAATAAGCCACATATGAATATGCATGATATTGATCATGGAATCACACACAAGTATAAAGATTCAAAATCAAACCATGACACCAAAATATTAGCATAAAATTGCATATGTATCCACACATATACACATAATTTCATAGCCATGATATACACAATATCACACTATGTGATGCAAAATAAAAGTCACACATAGTATATCAATGAACATCTAATGCCACATAAGGCAAAATGCACATACAATGAGTACTAAAAAACACACAAGGTAAGAGCCGCATATAAATTAATATACAGTCAAGGATCACCTTATGTAAAATAAAATAATATTCATGCATGAAGGCATGCCATGTAACACAAAATGGTCACACAATGTAACAAGAAATAACAACAAGAATGCATAGAATAATTAAAACTAGTCTATATTATCAATGCATGTAATTATCACATATGATAAAGTATAGTATTCATATAGCATTCTAAGTAGTATAATCAAGATCAAGACATGTATAGTCTAAGTAGATCAATATGACCAATGGAATGGTCATAGAAATATGTAACTTGAATAGATGTACTAAAGAGATGCCCCCAATATAGGCATGACCCAAATATAGGAAGGTATCCCACTAGGTGTGGTAATGTCCCACATCTAAATGTCCATGTCATATAAAACCTATATCTCCTACAACTCACTCATGTATACCATGAAACTAATGTTTGTATTAAAAAAAATATATAATCTACCAAAATGTGGTAAACAACATAAATGAAAATATGTACACTAGCAATACATGTCATGCATAGGTGATGATTTTTTATTTTTTTATAAATATTTTGATTTTGAATTATTAGATTATGTTCATGCTAACCAATGATACCATCAATGTCCCATGTATTTATTGGTTATATCATCCACCATTAGTGATAAGTATCATATGTATCATCTATTGAATTTTGTATTGTGTCATCATTGGAATGGGATGCTCTTGACTTGTAGTAATAATTTGATCTTTCTCTTTGGTTAAAGGTTTCATGAATGAATAAGGCTTTGTAATTACCCACTTAGAAACCATTCTTGTAATATTAGTATTCTTAGACACATATTACTTTTAAAATTCCTTCTTAGGCACATATTTTGTAGGCACGCTTTCTTTTTAGATTCCTCTTTTTAGTCAACCGTTATTTTTGTAATTGATATTTTGATAATTTCTTCATGGGTAATTGATAAATTGGTAAATATTCTTTATTTAACTTTGCATGAGGGGATACAACCTCAATTTTAGTAGGATGTTCAACCGTAGAAGGTGTGCTTGAATTTGGTGGTGTTTTGATTGATGTAAGGTCACCAATACTAATAAGATATTGTATTATGATATTCAAAGTCCAACATTTATCTATATGATGTCTATGAATTCTATGATAGACAATTATATTTGAATATATTTACAAGTTGATTAGAATGAAAATTAATCAACTTATTTCGAACCATGTTCCTTAGAGTTTCACTTGGAGTGTTATTAACCTTGTGTGAACTTCATGATCTATTAGTTGTAGATTATTTTTTATTGTTAACCCATAATTGAGATAAAATATTTTGAGAGACATAGGTTTTATATGGAGAACCAAATATGCAATTTACATTAACATGTTCATGATTCTTGGTATGTGTTCTTTTATTCTCAAGTGATGTAGCCTTTAGGCACAAAGTTTGCATTTTTTTGGTAACTCCTTTATCAACTTTATCATAGTAATCATGTGATAATGAATGGACATATTAGACACATTACCACTTATAGGTTGGTTTTTTACCCTGATTTGGATTAAGGTGATGAACTTAACATATTTAATATAGAAATTTGTAATGTAATTAAGACATTAAGATATGAAATTCAAGTATACATATGAATGTAAAAGACATAAATTGATTCTTCTGATTTGAATTGTGACATATGCTAAATATATTAAGTACAAAAAAGGGATGAGTGATTAGCTTTGTTGTGTGACTGTCTAACTATGACTATATTTTAAAAGTGAAAACTATAAAAAATAGGCATGTGATTCATTTTATTCTAAGACTAATTCTTTGTATGTGTTGGGTTAGTTTGACTGATCTAGATCAGTGTCGTCAGTTGATATTAACCTATTGGTTAGTATTGATTTGTACATAATTATGGCATATAGATAGTATAACCACCTAATTTTGTTTATGTTTTCTTTCTATTTACTATATCAAACCCTAATGATGTGTGCAACTCCAAAAATAAGTCTAATTTACCTTAAAACACTAGGTGTGCTTGTGAGGGATAGAAACCCACAAAAATGATGAAATATTAATGGGTTGAGCTAGCCCCAACAACCCCTATCTAATGATTTACCATTACCTATGTATCGACTTTGATGATGTAAATCAATCCATGTGTAGTTCTTCCACCTAGTATGATTGTGAGATTGTGTTCCTTTGCTATATGTATGTATCTAATATTTGGATTTAATACTTGAAAATGATTGCTTTAACTTGGATTTAGAGTACTTAATACTTAGATTCTGATTTCTCTTAGTATTATATTTAAAATTTAGTAAGAATAAGATATATTTGCTTAATGTGTAATAGTGTATAGATCTATATCAAATAAGTACCAAGTCCCTTTTGAATGAAACCTTTGTTTATATATATATATATATATATATATATATATATATATATATATATATATATATATATGAGTCCAATTAGTTAATTTCTAATGCCACAAACACATTAGGAAAATGGATTGACCCTAAGGTGAGATTTGATTTTATAAAATAACCACTTCTATCAGCAAACTAGTACCAACTAAACTAAGTCAGCATCAATTGGCAATACTAACCACATCTGGCATAATTAACCTATGTATAGGTAGACTGATCTAAGAGTATATATATGTTTATTCAAGATGTTTAGTAGGTTTGAATTATATAATGAGTTTATTTTAGGTGTTTAACAATAAAATAAAAGTATTGACTCATTGGATATCATGTAAGTGTGAGAGAATGGTGGATTAGGGCCTTGTTTGAGTGTTCAAGTCATGCATGGTAAATGTGTGTTAAGATTATCATTATCAAGTACCAAAACTAGATTTTCTTATCTATAAGTGCCTATTTTTGTTCTAGTAATGTAATTATTAGAGTAAAATGATGAAATTTGCCTGAGTGTGTACACCACACTTATCTTTGGTATGAAGCTCTAATTGTACAGGTCACTCAATAACGAAACATGTAATCATGTGTAGTCAATGTCCATAGATTTAAAATTTTAATCTAAAACTAAAATTAAAAAAAATTAATATAAATAGGACTGGATAACATGTGTGTTGGTGAAAACCATGTTTCCCTTGCAAATCTTTGGAGATGATGCTTCCTTATTAAAGCATTGGATAAACTTGTGCTTACTTGCCAAACCACATGGAGAGTTAGGGTGTTTGTGTCCCAAATTTATGTTACTATGTAGGATCATGGGTTGGGAAGGAAACATGTCCCAACCCTCATTAATTTTAGAAAAATCATATAATGTACTAACCCAAATAACTACATAGGTAAAAGAGAGAACCATAAGACTAGGCTTACTCAAAGAAAGTGAATAAACCACCAAAAATGAGTTATAAATTTAATTGTATAGTTTCATTCAAGTTCAATCCATGTAAACAAAGTCATTATTTAAAATGGATGAAAAATGTTCATACCCTCATCATGAGTGCATGTTTGATTGTGTAGTTTCATTCAATGTAGAATAAAATGCATGATAAAAAGGAATGAACAATGTTCATGCCCCCATCATGATTTCAAATTTGTTGAGTGTAATGTGGAAGTAAAAACATTTTCCATTAAATTGTAAACTATATTTTTATGTATGTTCCCATGAACCAATTTCATGCCCCCTAAATGTAAAAATATGTGTGTATATGCATGAAAAAATATCATGGCACCTAAACTTTTACCAACTAATATATAATTTTATGCACCTATATACTAAATTTGAGAATTTTTATCTCAAATGTATGTGTCTATGGAGACCTATAATTTTTGTTCTTGTAAATTATGTACACATGTCCATGCATATGCACCCAAGTGTAAATGAATATATGCTCAAGTTTTTGTAAATTAAGTGCACATGCCCCTATAATTTGTATCAATGTGCTAATATGTATCATAGATATCAGCCAATTTGAATATTTGAAAATCTGTAATCTCATTTGATTATCTACTCATGGAGGATTATGTCTCTATGATAAGTCCATTATAGTACCCCTCCCCCCACCTTTTTAGATGAGTGAGTATCCTATAAGTCATTCATCTCAAAATAAAAGTTCATTGAATCATGTCATGTATAGATATATCATCATACAATATCATATGATTATGTGGATAATATGTCATCATAGTAATGCATGTATTAATCAAGGCATGTATGTAACATATGTAATGTAGGGCATGTAATTATCATCTCTAGATAGATGTATCAATGAAACATGAATTAGTAGGATCATTTAATATTACTATGCATTAAATTTTCATGATATAGATCATGGTACCACTCAAGTTAGACATTTGAGGAAGTATAAGAATCAGTTTCATACATAAGGCCAAGGGACACATACAAAGGACATAGATTTTATGTAGCAAAAAAAAGACAAGGGGCATACACAAGGGGTTATAAAAATGTTACAAAAAAGGGACATCAAGGATGTCACTCCAAACAACACCAAGGTCCACATAGAATAGTCAAGCATAAAGTATCATATGATGTAAAAGAGTAACAACATAAATTGAGCTTATAGCAAGGGAACTAGTCTACACCATCCATACATGTATCAATGTCACACCATATTATAATATAATATCATGTATCATTATGTAATCTATGATTAACTATCAAGGAATGTGTAATAAATGTAGATAACTCAAAATGGTAAAAGGTTTTAGAAAGATATAAATTGTAATAATGTAACTTGTGGAATAAGATACCCCCATATCAACATGGCCATTGGGTAGAGGAAAATCCAATATTTTATGTCTATGTGTAACATGTATGTTCTACATAACATCATATACCTTGAAATACATCTGTGTATGAAAATAATATACTATCTACAAACATGTGATAAATAATATATGTAAATAGTTTATTCTAGTAATCATGTCATGTTCAAGTCTTGATTTTGGATTTTAAATATTTGAATGTTTTGTATTTTATGATTATCTAATTTTCATTTTATTTTTAGAGTATTTTAAATTATTTAGGTAAGGCTAAGGGGACACGGTTTATAAAATATAAGAACGGGAAGGATCTAATCAATCCTCAACATGGGTCAAAAGCATATTCTGCACTAGTTGTGATAGCATGAATATTTAGAGCAAGTGAAATCAAGCAATATGCCCCTACTATATTTGTGAATTGTAACAATGTAGCTCAGTAACATATATGGGGATAAGGATATGGATGCCCCTAGTGGGAAATAATCATTGTGTGTTCATGTAATTTCTAGATATAGATGTATGTGATCATTTAAGCTCTTTAAAATCTATAACATGTATAAGTGGTCAATATGTAAGAGTGATCAAGTAGCATGTTACCAATTGTATGAGATAGAATGAGAATTATATAAAAGATGTATCATGGTAGAGTATATTTCATGGATGTCTAGATCAAGATAATAATCAAAGGTCAAATTCAAAGTGCAAACATAGTTAAGGGTTATAAAATTGGTCAACAAAAGAGAATTAGAGTGCACGTATATCAAAATAGAAGAATAGAGTAATTTTTCAATCAAGTTATTATATACAAGACATTATGTTTTAACTAACTAGAATTAAGCCATAGATCTAGTGGGTGTACAAAAATTTCATCTAGGGGTGCCTATATATATGGCCTATATTTCTATGTGTAGTGCATACCAACTTTTGAGTCCTCTACCACATCATCATTATGAATACAAGGCTCTTAATGTATAACATTAAATTGATCATATGTGTCTTTATTGTGTCATAAATATTGTACCAATCCTTAAGATTATCATAATCATAATCATTCATATATTCATCTTGGGAGAGAACTAATTTCTTAGGTTTATCTTGTTTATCTTATGTTTCTTTTTGTAGTTATTCCCTTCATAATTGTTCATGTTGTACATGTACTAATTATTCTTCATGTAAATTTTCATGTTGTTTTTATAATTGTTTCTTTTGTAACCTTTTTTTTTCATCTATTATTTTTATAATCTCTCTTATTCCATTTATTCTTTTTGAAACTTGTCTTGTTCCATTTATTTATTTTGTAACTTCTCGTTTCATTTGTTTCTTTTTAATATTTATTGTCATTGTTGCTTGATAGTAGAAGTTATTATTAAAATAGGTAGTGGTTTGATGGATGTCTAGTATAAGGTCACCACTATCGATGATATTTTGTATTTTGATCTTCAAATTCCAACAATTATCTGTATGATGTCCATGTATTCTATGATAGGCACAATAATATATTGATTTCCTTGTAGGATGCATATGAGGTAATGTGATCATCTTGTTTTGAATAATCTCCCTTAGAATTTATGTTGAATTATTATTAGCTTTATTTACACTTTTTGAGTCACTATTTGTGGATGTGTCATGTTTTAGCTTCCATTATTGAGATGATGTATTTTTAGGCACAAAATATTTGGATAAAGATGTAGATATATGATTGACACTGGCATGCTCTATATTATTTATATATGTAATCATATTTTCAAGTGATGTGATCCCTAAACTGAAATATTTATCTTTCTTTTGCAACTCCTCTATAGGCATTCTCATAATGACTATTTGATCTTGAAGGGATTCATAGCACAAGTCTTATGCACTACCAAATGAATATGCATATAAAGGCCATCAATAGTGTTTGTGAGTGGTGGTTGGGGACGAGGAAGAACATTCTAATGACTTATATTTTATATTTTAGGATGGGTTTCCTTTACTCTTGGGATTTTGATCACATGAAATTCCCTAGAGAGAAATTAGATGGCACCATCTTGAGGAGAGGTGGAAAGAATAGTAGAAAAATCCATATAAGGCAATAAAGAACTAACCATTCCAAAACAATGATGAAATATTTTTAGAATCCAAAAGAGGTTTTTGATAAAAATAAATAGATATATGAACTAAATTAATTTTAAAATAGGTACATCATTCTTCATCTAAACCAAATTTTCTAAAATTACTAAATTATAAAATTTGAAAAAATTATATAGTATTTTGGCGAACAAAAATAGGTTTTTTTATCCACTTAATACAAATAGAAAAAACCTTGGAGAATTTTAAAAAATAGTCATTTTGATCCAAATATCATCCAATAAAGGAATGGTCCTATTAGAAGAAACCCTAATGGAAGGCTAGTCCCACAATGAAAAAAAGTATTTATGTATGAAAGCTATAAATTAGATCTAAAACCTTCAGAAAAAATCTAAAGAATATTTTTGTGTATGGAAATAATAAATGAAATTTGAAACCCTAGGACTAAAAAATTAAAACCATATAAGGATGGTTTGATATGTGTATAAGTTCACCAATATGTTTTATGATAATTTGGATTAATATGAATTATTTAACCTAATTAAGATAGAAACTTGAAATGTAATTCAGATATTAAGATATGGCATTCAAGCATACATCTTAATATAAAATATTGAGATTGATTGTATTAGTTTGACAAATGCCATATCTTAAACATAATAAGTACAACAAATAGATGAGTACTTATCTTTTATGGGTGACTATCTAACTATGAATATATTTTAGAAGTGAAAATTAGGATAAAATAGGCATGCGATTCTTTGGTTCTAGAACATATTATCTATCTATGTTGGGTTGATTACACTAATCTAGGTCAGTATCACTGATTGATATTAACCTACATGAAAGTAAGGCAAAATGATTCTATGGTCACCTATACGTATTTTTTTTTACTCTATATTTGTGATCTTAAACCTTGATGATGTGCACAACTCTAAAAATCAGTCTCCTTTGTCTTAAAACAATAGGTGTGCTTATGAGGGCTAGACACTTGAAAAAATGGGAAAATTGTAATGGGATGAGTTGACCCCAATCACCCATGTTTGATGATTGACCACTACCTACATTTTTAATACTCCAAAGAGGGAATTCAAGCCATTCATAGTTCTTCCACCTAGTATGATTGTGCAATTATGCTCATTACTATATGTGTGTAGCTAATGATTGGATTTTATATTTTATAATGTTTTCTTTGACTTGGATTTATAGTGCTTTAGAATTGACTTGTGACTACTCCTAGTGACAGGTTTGTAATTTGGGAATAGTAAGGTATATTATCTCAATGCTTAATAGTGTATAGATGTTTATCAAATAAATTTCTAAGTCCCTTTTGAATGAGATCTTGTTTTGCATATATATGGGTTCAATGGGGTAATTTATCACACCACCAATATGTTATGAAAATATACTAACCCAAAGGTGAATTTTTATTTTATAAAATACTCATTGTTAGGAGCAGATCGATACTGACTAGATCACGTCAATATCAACTAGCAATATTAAAAAGATTTGGAAAAATTGATTTATGTATAGGAAAATTGATCTAAGAGTCTAGAGATGTTTATGTAGGATATTTAATAGGTTTTAAGTAAATAATAAGGTTATTATAGGTGTATAATATTATAACATAATGAGGGTTGACCCATAAGATAACATGCAAGTGTGAGAGAATGGTAGATTATGACCTTATTTGAGTTCTCAAGTCATGCATGGTAAATGTGTGTCAAGATTGTCATTTTCAAGTAAAAAATAAAATATTTTATATCTATAGTTGGGAAAATTTTATATTCATATAACATTCTCTATGAGGATGCACAATGTCAATCATATGTACCTCTAGATTAATCTTGGTTTATTTTACTTCATTATTTTGAAAGGGATTGGAAAATATCTTCAATTTTGTATCCCTATTAGTTTTTTCCACTAAATAATTTGTATATATACTAATATCATTATGCTCAATTCTATTGTCATCAATTAGATCTTAAATTTTGTATCTTAGCCCAAAACTTTTATTTTTAGAGTGCTCACTGCATCTATGATAATCACAATATGCATTGTTTCCATATCCCTTGGGTAAGTGCCTTCTCATATGAAATTTTTTTTAGGGAGAAAGAGAGATTATTTTCCTCTCATGTAAATTTTATAATATTTTATGAGGAGGTTATGATAATCTTAAAAATGATCTCCTTTGTGGAATTGAAAGGAAAAGATGATTAGTAGGCCATAACATTGCATTAACTTTTGTCTTTACCTCATTATTAGAATCCTTTATTTTTACCTTGATTTTTTTTTGAAACTTTTCACTCAAAATCACCAAATGATTAACTAGATACTTTAGCTTATTCATAGCTACGAGCTTAACTTCTCAATCTTTAATTGTGTGGCATGAGTAATCAGATGATTGGAATATCATAAACATAATATACTTATGTAGAGTTGAAATAAAAATTTATTTAAATATATCTTGTAAATCATTGTCATCCATTTTTCATAGTAAAAAGTATGGTCTTATATAACAACACATAATCATTAATTGGTTCATTGTGTCCTTGCTTAAGCTTTTCCATTTGAATATAAGCTAATTTCTCACTAATATTAATTGAAAAATGTGTTAAAAACTAATTGAAAAAAACATTAAATGCATTATTATATTGGAATGGGAGTGTATACAACCAACACAAATCATAGTCTTTAAGACTTCAAAAAAAAAAACTTAGTCAACAACTTCTCAATTGAGGTAGAGTCCAAATAGGTAACATGAAATGCTCATAGGTCTTGTGATGTATCACCTTTACCATCACATAATGTAAAATTAGGAGACAAAAAACATGAATATAAGGAATATTATTAAATATTTTAGGCTAATGAATTATGAAGCAATGCTTAAGAATCAATTGAATGAATTACTCTAAAAGAATCTTTCTCTAATTACAAAACCTTGACCTACAAATGTATAATTTTATGCATGATGGATTGTTTGAGATATGAGTAGAGATAAAATGAGGTACATAAGTTTTTTGTGTAAGGATAGAAAATAAAAATATAGGAAAACCTTATGTTTCCCACACACCATGGGTGGGCATCACATTTTTAACCATAGGTGTAGACATAGGAATATTAGTAGTGGTGGTGGTCTAAATGCTTATTGTAGAGTTGATACCTCTAAAAGGTTGATTATTATCATTAAAGTTTTTATTATTATCCTCATATGTGACAACCTTAGCACTTTTTTTATTGCATCTCTAGTTACATGTAACAATGCATCAAGTAATTATGGATTCATTTTAAGATATTGATTTGATTCACTTCAATCTATTTCATCGAATCTTCCATAAAAATGAAAATACTATTTTTATTTATTAGCATCCCAATTACTTATTTCCTACATTATGATTATGTAAATAAACAACAATAAAAAAGTATATCTAAAACTATAAGATAAAAATCTGAAACCCTAAGGAAAAATCTAGGTTTTAATGAGCTTCAGATAATGATTAGACGCTTTACATTATTTTGGATTAATGATCCAAACAAGAATAAAAATATGAATATTCATATTGTATAAATTATATATACAATTCATAGATATGAATGTAAAATTAGATGTTCAATTATACTTTTTTATTTATAAAAATGACCATAAAGACTAGGGTAGTTAGCTTGTTACTATTTTTTTTAGGTCTAGGAATGTGTGTAGGTCGTACAAAGAACTAAAACTAGATCTAGAGTCACTTAAATATATAAATTGATTATATGGACTTGTCTGGATGAATTTGGTAGTAATTGGATGCATGGGATAGTTAAGGGTGTTTGATCTATATCAAAAATATCTTTATGAGATGTGTCAAATTATTCTGACACATAGCGTTGCACTTGATTGTAAATTATTGTTATGTAAAATATCAAAATATATTTTCTATACATAAGTCTATAATTTTTTCTCTTGCACCTTGAAACCCTATCTCCACCTTAGACAATAGGTTAACTATACAAATGGGTTAGAAAAGATGGGTTAAGTTGAATCCAACCACCCCTTATTGAGTGGCTAAGCCATACTATGTTCCAATACTCTGAAGAGGAATCAAACTAAATGTAGTTATTCCACTTAGGTGTATGTGTGAAATAGTGATCCATTAGTTTGGATGTAACCTATAACCTACCTTTCAACACTTGATAATATGAAAACTTAAATTAGATTTAAGTACTTAAGACTTGGATAGGGATTTCTCATTTGAGATATTTTTGATTTGAAAAATTTAACGTTGTTCCTCTCAGTGTGTAGATTTATATATGTACTCTTGGTAGGTTTTAGATAGATAAATTCTAGATATGAATAAGGTTAGGCCTAATGTGTAATAAATAACTAACTATTTGGGTAATTTGGTATGTAACCAACATGTGAAACATATGTGCCAACCCATATGAAGGGTTTAAATCTAGGAAAATGAACATTACAAGTCATACATATAGATCTAGTATAGGTGGACAAAAGTAGCTAGATTTTTCTAATTATAATAAGAGACATTCGAATAATAAGAAACAATGATCTGATTATCATAAGATAATCTTATAGGATAATAAGTAAAGTAGGCCCAAACTAGGAAATTCCTTGATTAATGAGCATCTAAGGGTTTCTAAAATATTACATCAACTAAAAATATGTTAGATTGTGTTTTTTATGTTGTGTTCATGGCCTTATTTCTATAAGCTTGTGAACCTCTAATAATGATTTTATACAAGTATTGATTTTCCATGCAATAATGATAAAATCTTTTGTACACTTATGTTAGTCTATGTTAACTCTTAAATCATATGCATTTGGAAATATGGTTCTTCAATACATAGAAAAACTATTAAGAGAGACTTATTGAGATCATAGTACATGAATAACACAAGTTGTACATTAAGTTTCAAATCTTTATGAGACGTAGTGCTAATGTTCAGAGAGTTTTGATAGTTTTCATTTAACCTATAACATCACTTGAGCTTTTGGGAGCCTTAAAAGTTAATTATTTAGTACAGAAGCACATGAATAATAGAGAATTATGGAGGTACTTGGAGCTTCATTGATCAGTGTATGTGTTGATTCTCTAATTGCTTATAGGTCTCATGTTATCGTATGATAGTTAAGTGTGAATGTCTTTGTTTTTGTGATGTGTGGAAGTAGTTATTGTTGATATTTTGGTGTTTAATCCCAAAATCTACAAAAAATAAAAGATACCAAACTCTTGTGCATTCTTTTTAGATCAAGGAAGCTAAAGAAACAACCCATAAAGTTAGGAATGTTAGAGGAATATTTATATTGGGTATAGAATTCATTTTAGAATAAGTAAGCGAGTTGTGAAGAGGTAGGAGAGAAGATTAGATTAGAGATAAAAGATCTCTCCAAAAATATAATATAGAGTTGTTTTAGTCTAAGAGGGACTATTAGAGAGTTTAGATCTTCTTCATGTATTGAAATAAGCTTGTATAGGCATGTGTGGGAGAGAGTGTAAGTGTATGTTATGATCTTTGTAGTATTTTTATTAAATCATTGAACATGATGTGTTAAGTACATCAAGTAAAATAATAATGTTTCATGAGTGAGTTTTCAACCCAAGAAACACATAGTTAAAGGAATTCCTTAAGTGGACCCCCTATTGATGATTGCACTATTTCTATAAGTGACTGATAGCAAATTGGGAAGGCCAAGTCTATATATAAATAAATGGAAAGGAAAGAATATGGTTAAAATTCATGTATGTATGCACAAGCCATGTATGGATAGGTCAAGACTAACTTTATCAAGTATTAAATGCCAAATTTATGTGTCTACAATATCTACTAATTGGAATTTCCACTCATTATCTAAATGTCTCTTTATATCACATCCCATTTTTTGAGTGTCATATTTTTAAGGTACTTGCTTATAATTAACATTATATGTTAATAAAAACCATATTTAATAATGGGAATATTATTTTTTTTATAATTATGGATGCTAATTATTAATTATCAAACTTTATATGTTGTGAATCAATTAATTGTTGTTATTCTCCTTCATATAATTATGTAATGTAATTGAGGGAATTAATAATAATCTAGGCAAATTGATTCTATGTAATTATGGGGAATAATTATCATTTACTATTTTATATCATGTATATTTGATATCATAACCTAGATAATTACCTTCTTGTTTAACTATTTATGGCATAGGTTAAACCCCCATAGTTAGAGGGAGGGTATTATTGGAGAGAAGAAACTAGATGTAGATTATGAGTAATAGAGAGAAAACCTTATGGATTAGTTTGTGATCATTTTAGATGCATTCCAGATATAACCTTTATTTTCACTATGTTTTAAAATATAGTTACAATTGGTGTTTGGAATATTGTTGCATTTTATATTGATCTTGACTTTTGGATTTAACTATTATATCAAATGCATGTGAATTTAGGGCTAATAATAGTCATACTATAAAATAGGTCATTTTGGGTAAGTTTGTTTCCTTTTTAAATGTTTAATTTATTATTGGATACAATTATTAATAAGTATTGTAATTTCTCATTTTGTCTTGAATTTCCAAGACCTATTTGCAATAGTTCATTGGGTCAGAGATACAATGTAATTATATGAACTATCAATGTGATTATTTGACATTGTCACTATTCATGTTTTAAAAACTTTAGTCAATAATTTTATATTGGTAAAAATAAGATTAGCTATAGGATCATACTCACATATTTTTGTATCATCTCATGATGACCTCCTTAAATAATATTTACCCTATTAATATACTCTTTTTAGGGTTATCGCATGGAAAGGGGACCCACTTATTAGGATGTGAAGTCATATACACAAGTCACTATTCATGAGCTACTATTCACTATCACTATTAATGAGATAAGGTGGTAATGGTGTTTTGGTAGTGACTGTGCATTTTAGGTGGAATAGAGGTGATGTGGCATGGCCCATGGGTGCATATGTAATGCCATATCTTGATGGGTGACATTTTAAAGCATGTGGGGAATAAGGATCTTCATGCATGTGCTTGTGGGGCATAGTTGGTCTATGGGCTCCTTGGTTGGAGTCAAAAAATGATAGAGGCATCTTTTGACTCTTGTGTGTAAACATGGGTTATAGGTACATTGAATACTATTCTTTATTAGAATCACATGTGAAGTGGGGGAAAACATCTTGGAGTCACATAGAGGATCCTCAGGTTAAAAGTGGAAGCATCTTTTGACCAAGCACATGTGATAGGGACAATGTTTCCTATTAATGAATAGTGATGCCACTAGGAGTGTGGTGCATTTTTTGGACTCCTTCATGTATTTTATCCATTGTATTTTCTCTTATGATTTTATTATAAAAGGATGGTTAATCATTTATATTTTGTATGCTTAAAATTTGTAAGCTAAGAAAAGCTTTGTAATATATTTGGAGCTTTATGAAATAGCATTGTAAAATATTTTGTGCGTAAGCTTTGTCGAGAGGTTGATCTGAAGTTAATATAAGACTAGATGTTGCCATTTACCCCATGGTTTTTCTTTTCTCTTTTTAAGGTTTCCACGTAACTACTTATGTAATGTGTTATCTTGTTGTTCATTAATTTAGTAGCTTGATTAATTCCACATTGTTATTATTTATGAATGTTATTTGGGATAATTATTTCCTAACATCTAGTATCAGAGCTTGGCTCTTTGAAAACATATTTTTTTGAATGTTTTCTATTAAGTTAGGGAGTTTTATGCAAGTGGGATCTACTAAAATAATAAGAGGAGTAACCAGGTTTGAAGTTGAGAAAATTGATGGAAAAAATTTCTCCTTATAGAAGATGAAGGTAGAGGATATCTTGGTGTAGAATGACCAAGATATAACCTTGAAGGGTCTTCCAATAAATCCCAACATTATGATAGATTAATATTGGAGAAAGATGGATAGGAAGGCAGTTTCTACAATCCATCTTTGTCTTGTATATTTATTGTTCTTCAACACTACTAAGAAGAATACTATAGCAGAATTATGGCAGAAGTTGAATAACATGTATTAGAGAAAGTCAAAAACAAAGTGTTCTTAAATAAGTAGATGCATAGTTTGAGGATGAAGTAAAATTCATCTATTATTGATCATTGGAATGAGTTTAACACCATATTCAACAAGCTAGTCTCCATCAGTGTGAAGATGGAGGATGAGGACAAGGCAATCACCTTATATGTTCACTCCTTGATAGTTGGGATCATCTTATGATGACCATAAGTTATTCATCATTAGAAACTCTTAATTTTGATGATGTAGTTTCATATTTTCTTGGAGAGGAAATGAGAAGAAATTCTTCTAGTGTATCCTCAAGTAATAAAGCTTTGGCTCTAAGAGGGAGATCTAGTGAGAGAAGAAAACAAGGTAGATTACCATCTAGATCAAGGTCTAAAGGATGCAATCTAAAAGGAAAATACTATCATTATGGAAAGTTAGGCTAGATAAAGAATAATTGTGGAAACTAAAGAAGGAAAAGAAGGATGGAAATTATAATCAACCTTTAATTGAGGCCAGTACAATAGATTCAAAGGAATCAACCACACAAGAAGCATTCTACCTCAATAATAATAGATCACTTTTAATTACCTAGGTGTTGGACTTAGGTGCATCATTTCACATGTCTCCACATAGATATTGGTTCATGGGATATAAAACATATAGTGGAATGTCTATTTACTTGGGTGATTATTACCCTTTGGATGTTGTGGGAAGAGGGGATGTAAAGATCAAGCTGGATGATGATAAAATCAAAAGATTGATGGATGTGCATTATGTTTCTGATTTAAAAAAGAATCTAATGTCCATCAAGGTGATGGATAAGATGTCATATTAATGTACCTTTGGTAATGTTAAATGTATAATTACCAAAGGATCCGTAATGGTAGCAAAAGGAGAATCTTATGGATCCTTATATCATCCACGTGGAGACTCAGTGATAACTATTATAGCAGCAACAACTACAAAGAATGTTTTGGATGTTGTGATGTTATGGCATCAATTCCTTAGACACATGAGTGATAAAGGATTGAATATATTACATGATTGAGGTATGTTTTCTGGGATTAAGTCTTGTAATTTAGACTTCTGTGAGCATTGAATCTTTGGTAAACATAAGAGGGTAAAGTTTGTTACAAGTAGATGTAAAAGTTATAATTTTCTACAACTTATCCATTCAAATATTTTTTCACCTATCCATACTCAATCTATAAATGGTAAAACTTATTTTATTTCCTTTATATATGATTATTCTAGAGAGTGTGGGTGTTTTTTTAGAAATAAATATAAAGCTTTGGAAAAAACTAAAGAATTTAAGGCATGAGTAGAGAAAAGTTTGGCCAAATCCATTATATTTTTTAGGTCAGATAATGGAGGAGAATGCTAATTTAGAGAGTTTGATATATTTTGTACATAAAAAGGGATTAAACACAAAAATAATTTTCCTTATACTCCATAATAGAGTGGTGTATCTGAGTAGATGAACCACACTATCATGGAGCATGCAAGAATCATGTTGAGTACATCAAATCTATCAAATGGATTTTGAGTGGAGGTTATTAATACATATATGTATCTTACTAACATATCTCCTATAGCTGTGTTAGATGGAAGGACTCCAGAGGAGCCTTGGCATGGTAAGCCATTTGATTAATTTGATTTACATATATTTAGTTGTGAATCATTTTCCCATGTGCCTAAAGAAATAAGATCTAAGCTAGATTTGAAATCTAGGAAATGTATATTTCTCCTCTATGAATATAAAACTAAGGGGTATAGGTTGTGGGACACTATTGACCATAAGATAATTATTATTTGATTTAACCTTTTAGGGTTTTACTTTGTAAATTCTATGTTTAGATTAAAGGGCTAAGATGTCTAAATCAGTGAATGCTAGAATGAGAGTGGCCTTAGATTCCTTGAATGTGATTGAGATTTTAAATGCTTAAAAATTGGTCTTATGGATATTGTAGATGGTAGTAGGTAGAAGCAAGGTAGAATAGGGATCAAATGCCTTAATTTTTCTCAACTTTTTGTTTGGTTTGAATGGATTTTACATTTATTTTTCATATACTGAATAGAGGTGGATTAGACTTGTATTTATAGGGTTTTATTGCTTGTGAAAATAAGAAAATGAGCTTAGGCTAACCTTAGGAGGGGCACACATTTGAAAAACTATCTACTGGGAAGATCTAGAGCTAAGGAAAGTAGCACCCAGATGGGGACACTGGGACCATGTGGTTGTAGTGTCCTAAATGTGGTGTTAATGTCCTCTTTTGAGACTATTAAGGAATTTGAATTGGGGTCTAAGATGATAGTTTTGAGACTCTATTTTAACTGGATGTAGGTGACTATGGTCTGCTTAATGAATATAAAAGTAAGTCTAATGATCAAGGATAGGTTTATGGATAGCCTAGGTATAGGTTAACTCAAGAAACACTGTTAGCATCCAATTACCACTTTTGGTTGATTGAATTTTACCCCCCTTTATGCTACTAATACAACAAAGTAAAATGACTTGTATAAAGGAAAAAGACGCATACCTAGACTTACCTTAGAATTAAAGCCCATGTATTTGACATTGAATATGTGAATCTGAGTTTTGATGTTTATGGAACATGATCCAAAGCAATGTCTTGAAATGAAGCATGCAAAAATCAATCCTTACTTAATAGATAATCAAAAGCAAAAGACTATGTTGAAATGAAATAATTGATTTAAGAGAGAGGAAAGGAACAAATAGACCTTGTTGTGTATGTGAACCAATGCATGAACCTAGTAATAACCTTTGTGTGTGAGTGTGCATAGTGATTATATCATTAAATAACTTGAATTGAGTTGATGGCATGGTCAATCCTCATATGGGTGGCTAAGGAACTCAATTTGGTTTTAACTCCACCATTTTCCACCCATGCTCGATGTATCCTAATCTCTATGAATATCTTGGGTAAGAATGTAAGTGTGTCTAACCCTCTCATGTAGGTGGCTCAAGAACTCAATTAGGACACGATTCTGTCATTGCCTTGTGTGTGAACTAAATGCATCTATAATTATACTATGTAATGTGTTGAAAGTATATAACTAAGTAAATCTAACTATGTATTCATTTCCATGTCCACTCAGGTATGTTAGGCAACTTTGGGCCACTCGAGAATGCCATCCACTATAGATGGAGTAAGGCATGAATATGGTGATAACCTAGAATGTGATAACAAGTGTATATAATGTAGATAATGACATTGAGTTTACCATTCCATCTGATCAACCTATTTGAAGCTGAGTATATGGTAACTAAGTGTTATGCACATGCCCCCAATTTGGTATCTAAGTGTATTAAAAATGAATTGAGTATGTAATAGTTTAATATGTGTAACTAATATGAATTTATGAGTGATCATGCCATACATAATGCCTCCAAATCTAAGTAAATATTATGAATCTAAGCTAAAATGAATGCATTTGAGCCAAATCTAAACATAACTTCCAAACTTGTGATTGTATTTGTGCAAATCTATACTACACTTGGTGTATTTGTTTGAATGATCTAGACTATCCTAAATTTGAGGCTACTAGACAATAGTTGCCTATAGTGGACAATAATGCCCTATGGTTCTAGTGTCTCAATATAGGTGATAATGACTACATAGTCTGATCTCTAAGTGATCTAGACTAAATTATAAATCTATATTATATTTTATGTCTACCCTAAGTCTCATAGATGAAACTAAACCTGTGTGCTAAAATGTATTTTCAAAAACATGTAGGAGCCTATTCTTTGTGAAAAATGCTTGTGAATGCCCCCTCTTTTTAGGATAGTTGTGTATCCTATGTAAAAACTACCCTCTAAAGAAGTAGCTCTATAAAATATGTTAGTCAAATCATGTGCATGATATTCTAATATAATATACAAACATAACATTGAATGTAAATGTATTTAAGCATGATTAAATAATGTAAGATGTATGTTGTAATATAACATTGCACAAAGGTGTAAAAATAAATGTAATCAATGTAAATAGTAATGAAATTTGAGTAACTACCTAGGGAAAATGGGCATGATGTCCATCATAGCTCCCAAGTGGGATAGTTATATGCATGAAATGATTCATGGCATTGAAAATTGGTGTGTGTGTGTGTGTGTAACAAAAAAATACAAGTGTCATGGTGTAGAATCATACAAGGAAGAAAACATATAAACACATGAGGCATGAAAAAGGTAGGCTAAGGGGCCATAATATAAGGGACATGGGCACATGCCACTAAAACTAAGAATGAAAACATACAAGGACATGTTCAAATGTCCACATACACAAACAACAAGTAATTTTGCATAGAGCCACACAGAAGGGCATGTACAAATGTCTACATATAGAAGCAAGAAAGCACACACAAGGGACATAGGCATATGTCCAAGGAATATAAATACAAAAGTGGCATATAACCCAAATAATAATAGCATATTTAAATACCCTCAAATATGGAAAAAATATAGAAAACATAATCAAGTATAATCTAGGAACTAGAAATGAAAGCATGTATAACCATGTAATACAAATCTATATAGATGCTAGGATGCATATATACTAAGTCTAACTAATTATAGTCACCAAATAATATAATAAATGAGTAGAAAATATCAATATCAAGATAAATTTATGCATAAACTAGAATGTATAGTATGTAAAGATAAAACCCGGTTATCATAATTCTGTAGAAAAAGCCCCAAGTGGGCAGATGTATCAATGTATCTATGTTGTACCTAAAAAACTTAATTTGATGTGAAAAACCTAATATCCTTGCAAGAATGGCATGATCAATAATTTTTTGTGTGTTATTATGATGAACTAAACATCCTCAACACCCCATTATGTATAGATTTGCCTACATACCAATACTTTGAAGAGAGATCAAGCCTAATGTAATTCTCCCACCTAATGCTTGATGTATCTGCAAGTGCATGATAGAGTGAGAGTGGTCTTGGATGCCTTGAATTTTATTTAACCTTGATATTCTTGAATACTAGGATTAGGGCTACTATAGATGGTAGTCTGAATAAGTAGGGTAGAATAGGGATCAAATACCTTGATTTTTCTCTACTTTATCTTTGGTTTGAATAGCTTTTGCATTTATTTTCCATATAGTGAATAGGGGTGGATTAGACTTATATTTATAGGGTTCTACTACTTATGTAGATAATAAAATAAACTTAGGATGACCTTAGGAGGGGTACACATTTGAAAAATTATTTGTTGGGAAGAGTTAGGGCTAAGGATAGTAGAGCCCAGTTGGGAACACTAGCACCATGTGGTTATAGTATCCCAAATATGGCCCTAATGTCCTCTTTATAGACTATTAAGTAATTTGAATTGGGGTCTAAGATGATAGTTCTAAGACTATGTCTTGAATGGCTATAGGTGACTATGGTCTATTGAATGACTGGAAAATTAAGTCTAATGATCAAGGATAGCTCTATGGCTAGCCTAGGGATGGGTTAACTCAAGTGACACTCTTAGCATCTAGTTAACACTTTTAGGTGATTACATTATCTAAGATGTTATGTTTAATGAAAAATCCATGCAAAATAAAGAGGTATAATAAACACCTCAAGTTGTACCAGTTGAAGTAGTCAAGAAATAATAAGATGAAAAGAAGAAAGTTGATGCTTCAAAGCAACAAGTAGAGAACCAAGTATAGTAACCACAAATTAGAAGGTCCACTCATACTAAGAAGGTTCTAGATAGGTATAATCCTATTTCTCAATCCTCTTTTACTTTTTTTACTAATATGGGTAAACCTAGTTTATTTTAGGAAGCTAGAGCATCTAAGAATGTAGATAAATGGAGGAAATCCATGGAGGAGGAAATGAAATCACCCCATAAGAATGAAATATGGGATCTTATGGATTTCCCACCTAGAAAAAAGAGTGTTGGTAACTTGGGTGTATGAGTTGAATAATAATAGTGATGGGTTGTCAAAGCATTACAAAGCCTAGTTGGTGCCAAAAGGCTATGTGTAAAATTTAGGTATTTATTTCAATGGTATCTTCTCTCTTATTGTGAAACTAACTACTATCAGTGTTACTTGCACTGGTAGCTGCTTAGACTCTAGAGCTAGAGTATCTTGATGTGAAGATAACATTCCTGCATGGTGATCTCAAGGAGGATATTTATATGGATCATCTTAAGGGATATAAGGTAAAAGGAAAGGGGCAGATGGTTTGTATATTGAAGAAAAAATTATACAATTTGAAGTAGGCACCATGAATGTGGTACAGGAAATTTAACACCTTCATGAAAAGCTAAGAATTTAGTAGAAGCAAAGTTGATCATTGTGCATACCATAATAGGTTCAATGATGGGGGTTTTATTATCTTACTACTATACATTGATGACATGTTAGTTTCAGGCCCCAACATGAATAGGATCAATTATTTAAAGGATCAATTGGATAGGACTTTTGATATGAAGGATGTAGGAGCAACAAACTAAATTTTAGGGATGAAGATACATAGGGATAGAAAATTTAGGAAAATATGATTGTCATAAAAGGTATATGTTGAGAGGATTTTGTAGTAGTTTAATATGTAGAATGTCAAACCATTCAGTACCCCACATCCTGCACATTTGAAGTTGTCTTCCAAATGATTGCCTAGTATAGAAGAGGAGAAGAAAAGTATGTTTTATGTACCATATTCATTAGCAGTAGGAAGCATCATGTATGACATGGTGAGCACAAGACCAAATATTTCATAAGTAGTGGGAGTTATGATCCATTTTATGGCAAATCTTGGAAAGGATCATTGGTCCATGGTGAAGTGGATACTCAAATATTTGAAAGACACTTCATATGTTGCAATCTTCTATGGATGAGAAAATTTAAATATAAGAGGTTTTATAGATTCAAATATTGGTGGTGATAGGGATGGACAAATTTATATTATAGGATATGTTTTTACTCTTGTTAGTGGAGCCGTGAGTTAGGATTATAAGTTACAACTAGTGGTGGCTTTATCAACCACTGAAGCAAAGTATGTGGCTATAAATAAAGGTTGAAAGGAAGAAATATGGTTAAATTAGATAATGGGTGACTTCATAAACATGTAAGGTAAGATCACTTTACATAATGATAGTTAGAGTATAATTCACTTGGTGAATAATGTAGCATTTCATGATTGCATGAATCATATTGACATCAAGTACCACTTTATTAGGAGCATGGTTAAGGATAGAAAAATCCTATTGCAAAACATAGACACCAAACTAAATACTACAAATATATTGACAAAGTTGGTTATGTCAGATAAGTTTGAGTGGTGCATAACTTATTTGGGTTTATTGAAATTATGATGAAGACAACATCAGGCATGGATGTCACCTAGATGGATAAATACTTAGGTATCATAAAATACTATGTATATTGACTTCAAGTGGGATAGTTTTAGGATGTGAATTCACTATTCACAAGTCATTATTCATGATCTACTATTCACAATCACTTATGACTATCATTATTCATGAGATGAGGTGGCAGTGGTGTGTTGCTAGTGACTGTGCATATGAGGTGGAATAGATGTGATGTGGAATTGCCCTTGGGTGCATGTGGGGTGGCATATCTTGATGGGTGACCTTTGAAAGCATATGGGGAACAAGGATATTCACCCATGTGCTTGTGGGGTGTAGTTGGCCTGTGGACTCCTTGGTTGGATTCAAAACATGATTTGAGGCATCTTTTGAATCTTGTGTGTGCCCATGGGTTGTAGGGACATTGACCACTATGCTTGATTGGATTCAAATGTCAATATGGGGACAACATCTTGGAGTTACATAGAGGTGGGATCCTAAGGTCAAAAGTGGGAGCATCTTTTGACCAAGCAAATGTGAGGGAGATAATGTTTCCTATTGATGAATAGTGATGCCACTAGGAGTGTGGCACATTTTTTGGACTCCATATATTTTATCCATTGTATTTTATCTCATGGTTTTCTTATAAAAGGATGGTTAATCCTTTATATTTGTTATGCTTGGAATTTGTAAGCTAAGAAAAGCTTTGAAATATATTTGGAGCTTTATGAGATACCATTGTAAAAGAGTATGTGAGTAAGAATTTTTGAGATGTTGATCTAAAGTTAATAAAAGACTAAATACTACCATTTACCCTATCATTTTTCTTTTTTCTTTGCAAGGTTTCCATGTAACTACTTGTGTAATGTGTTATCTTGTTGTTCATTGATTTAGTAGCTTTATTAATTTCACGTTGTCATTACTTGCACATGTTGTTTGATATATTATTTCCTAACATCGAGTATAATAGCTGAGCTCTTTGAAAACATATTGTGTTGAGTATTTTCTATTGATTTAGGGAGTTTTATGCAATTGGGAGCTAATACAATGACAAGAAGAGTAACTAGGTTTGAAGTTGGGAAATTTGATGGTAAAATTTTCTCCCTATGGAAGACGAAGGTGGAGGATCTCTTGGTATAGAATGACCAAGCTCTATCCTTGAAGGGTCTTCCAAGCAAACCCAATAGTATGATAGATGAATATTGGATCAATATGGATAGGAAGACAGTTTTTATAATCCATCTTTATCTTTATTTCAACAAGTTTAGTCAACAAATTTGTATTGGAAAAAATAATATTAGCTATAGGGTAGTACCCACATATTTTTGTGTCATCTCATGATGACCTCCTTAAATAATATTTACCCTAGTAATATACTCCTTGCAGGGTTATAACATATAAATGGGACCCACCACCTATGCATAGGCACCTTTACCTTGTTTTAACTCCTTTCACTTTTTGATGTGAGGTTACTAATATCATCATATAAATTATGTTTATATATGTATATATACATACATACATATAATAACTTGGTTTATATATTTAAAGACTATATTAATACTTTAAGGATTTAGGGTGACTATAAAGAACTTTATTTAACATGTGTGAGCTTAGCGGGCCACCTATCCATTTTTTAGCTCTAGGATATATATCCTAGCCAAACCATGTGGTTAAGTTTCCCCATGTAGGTGATATTTATTTGTAACTCATAAATTCTAAATTCTAATGGCCCCAAAGGGGATATAAGTGTAATTAATAAAATTGGTCTAGACTCCTGAGCTCTTAATTCTCACTTCTTATGTGGAAGTTATCTAAGGTATAAGGAAGATTCTAACTGCTAAAATTTTTAGTGATTTATAAATTATCCAAGACACTCTTATATGTCATTCAAACTTGCTAACCAAATCAATTCCCATTGGTAAATTATATGGTATCATTAGATTTAAATTCAAATATTTATTATGTTTCTCTTTTTAAATTTTAAAATATTTTAAATGTGTCTCATTATTTGACATTAATATTTTTATATTTATAAATATTTTTATGACATACACATTAAATATGCACAATGAATGAACTAATAAGAAATGTTAGAATACTGTGTATTATTTTAGAGCCATTAAAATCAAGCCATTTAGTCTTAAAACCTATCTCCATCCTAAAAAAAATGCTCATTTTTTCCCTTTCCACCAAAAACTTTTTACACAAAACATAATAAATACACAGAGATGTTAAAAAAAGAAAACTATGTGTAATTAATGCATAATCTATTGAAAAAAGATTAAGATCTTGATGAGTTGTAGTAGTAGTAAGGAGGAAGATTTTTGGAAGGATTGGTATTGTTTTACAAAAGAGGACCAAGATCCTACTAGATGGGGATGTTGGTCAATATAATAGCATTCTAGATAAAATGACATATTGAGGTTTCAAAGAAGTTTATGTCCCTAATCACACATGTAGTGGATAGTGAATTGCTGAAATTTATATACTTGTCTTGGAACATAAAATTTTCTCATAAGGGGACACTTTATTAAGGCCAAAGGTCATAGGATTGCTTATTAAAATAATTTTGTAGGTTCAAAGTTATTTTGAGTTTTATAAGAACCACTATAATGGTTGGTTACATATCTACCATGGGTTAGTAAATACTAATTGATTTTTGGCTTGTCGATAGACATATGTGACCAGTAGTCAAAATTAACTTTTGAATAATGTGTTTTCCTTTAAGGTGGTGGATATATTAGAAATTGTGTAGATAAATATGAAAAGGATATATAAATTATTTTTTAGCAATACAAATAATATATATTACTTCAACTGAACTGGTTGGATGGGAAAGACCATAGGGTATATTTCACTACATAGCTATATATTATATAGTTTTCACAAGAAAATAACAAAGAAATTATATTGTCTTGGACCCTTTTTTGAAATTATTGGTTTATCATTTTTGATAGGTGGTTTTACCATTGATATATATGGCTTAAGTATTTATTTCAATTTGTTTCTTGACAATCTGTTATATAAATTTATAACATCAATATTTATTTAATAGATAATGGTTATATCACTTTCTTATATGAATAGTTATATAAATATAACTAATATTGGTGCACTAGATTTAGAGGGTTGGTACAACTTTGGAATTATAGTTCAGAACCTTATATTAAGTTATATATGGAGCAAGATTTGTTATATTTTAGATATTTGAGTTATTTGGTTTAAATATAAACTTAAGTAGAATGTTAGGATGTTAAGGTTGGTGTAAACCTAAGCAATGTAAACCTTAGTATAGTGTTGGATTGTATGTGTCTAATGTAATAATTTAGTATATCATTGAAGGCCTAGAGGACTAAATTATAGCATGGATGTAGGTTTGAAGATGTAGGACCTAGTGATTGTAGACATCCAATTCTTATCACTATTATGATATAATTTTTAATCTAAGAAAAATTTTGTGACAATGCACGATCTAGGCCAAAAATCACTAAAACACCCTAAATGGTTTGAACTTGTCACGTACAGGTGTCAATTTAGGCTAATATATCCTTGAATGGGGAAATGCATTTTATGTGATTATTATCTTTTCTCAAATCACCTCAAGTCAAATTGTGACCATGCAAATTGATGCTTTGGACCACTGAATTCCTCTAATTCGGTAGCACACATCATATGCATGTGTTATTTCACATCTATAATGCCCTAATTGGGGTATTATTCTATACATAATTGACACCTACTTTTTATTATACTCTAATCAAATTACAACTCAGTAAAATGATATTTTTGACTAGGTTGATTAAGTATGCGACAGATTTCTAAAGAATTTCAAAAAATTAATCAAAGTCACTTAAGAAAATTAAATAAAAATAAAATCCTAAGTGAAAATTCCATGGAGGTTATTGAAAACCTATTTATTATAAATTCATTCCTCAAATCTACATCATCCCATGACATCATCAATGGGGTGGCATTCATAGGCCATTAATGGAACAAATATCAAGAATAAGCCCTCCCATGCCTCATCAATGCCACATTATTCCAAATATTAATGGGAATATTTATGTCTTGTCCCTCCAAAATTGAATCAGTTTATGGCTACACATCTTGATCTCAAGATGGATGGTCGTGGTTGATCCTAAACATTTTTAGAAAGCTATTAATATAAGGTCTCACCATTGATTAAAAGAGATTGAATTGTGTAATGTTATAATGAAAAATTATCTTCACAAATCTTTACCTATTTTCACAAATTGATCAAACTCATGAGCCTAAACCATTGGTGTACTAGGAAATGGATGAGCAAGCTCCTCATTATTGGCATAGAATTGGAGCACCAAATTTGGGGGAAAGCATGCTTCTTGGCCACTTTTGGAAGGAGGTACATCATTTGGAAGGTTTTGTAGTATTATTTATTTAAATAACTCTTATAATTCATTAGAAACATCCCATGATGGAGTGGGATTGATGTTTTAGTGCCTATACACTTTCTTATAGAGATTTCCTTGAATAACACATGGACTAGTGCATCTTGTAATCTTACTCCACATTTTGTCATGCCCAGTGGGACTCGCACCTCACACAAGTATTTATACCTTATAATTTTGCATTTATACCCTCTTTGGAGGATTTTTTGCACTTTTTTTTCTCTCATTTTATGTTTCTATGGATTCTGAGACAAACAAAGGGATTGACCTGTAAAATGGAGAGATCACTCTAGAAGTCAGTGAGATTGATTTAAACATCATAGAAATCACCCTATGAAATGGTGGAAATGCATTTGTGAATGGAGAGATAAATTTTATTCATTCTTTCGCTATCTATGTGTTTTATAGGATCATTAGGATCACACTATGAGTTAATGAGATCACTCGGTAGAATGATGAGAACACACTACAAATTAGTGAGTTTGATCTACATATTAGTGAGATCAACTTGTGAAATGGTGAGATCATTCTAGACTATAAATTGACAAGTGAGTTTTATTTTATTGTAATCAATTTTATCATTTCAATTGGAATTCCATGTACTTTGATAAGATCACCCTGCTAATCAACGATATCACCCTGTCAATCAATGAAATCACAAACCAATGTATTCTTTATTCTATCTTTTAGTGAGATAGATCTATAGAAAAATAAGAATGCATTATGGAATAGTAAGATCACTCTAAGCAATAGGAAGATCAACTTGCACATGAAAATAGAGACCTAAAACAATAAGTTGGAAGCTTTTCTAATAATTTCACACCTTGATTTCAGACTTCTAACATCTTATTTACAAGATTTAATTCATTTAGTCTCCATTTCATAAACAAAGCGAAGGAAAATTTCATTAATACTTCATTTTGGTGATTAAAATAAACTCTCACAATTAGCTAAATACTTTTAAGAGTTTAATTTTCATGCATGTTTATTGAAATTGTTTGTTCTTTTAGGAAAGGGAGTGTTACACATATAATCTCACCCCATCCCCTTTAGGTAAATTTGGTTACCAAAAGTGCTCATTATTTCAATTCGATGCCTTTTACAAAGGTGTAAAAAGAAATTTTCTAAAGACCTCCTCAAATCTATATGGTTGGGTGATCCTAAAACAACTATAAAGTCTTTTCACTTGTCTTTATTTTTATGCACTTTGGCTTGTGAGCACAAGTTCATCACCTCCTCATAAGTTCTCTAGGGAAGAATTGACTAAATAATTCATCTCTTAACATCATTTTAACCATAATCCATGGTGTGGTATATAAATTGAGGGTGACCCACTAGGACACTTATTTTGAGTGGTTAAAATAAGCTCCATTAGTGGTTATTGACCTCAAACCATAAGGGCAACTCAAACATCACACTATACTAGGTAATTGATAGATGTAGTGGCTATGAAAAGTAACATATATTTTCACAAAAATAAATTTTATTAATATCTAAATGACATGAGAATATCTAGTGTTAGCCACACTTGAAACTATTTAGATGCACAAAAATTTAGTTTTAGATAAACCCCACTTATTGCAGACATATTTTTGATGTATAGAATGTTGTGAATGTGTTACAAGGTATTAATGAATTTTTAATTAATGTCATTAAAGTATCATTGATTTCATTTTGTGTTGTCATTTTTGTTTATGATGTTGAGTTCATAAAGCCTCATTTAAGAAACCTAGTGAAATGGCATAGGCCTAGTAGCATGATGACTTGAGCCATTTGAGACCTGTGTAAGCAAGGTTGGAAGTGTATAAAAATTTTATGAGGCCAAATGACATGAGGTTATAGTGTTGAATATAGTTTAAGAGGTTTCAGGGCATGATCATGGTCTAAGTATGATTGGCAATATAAGGTTTAGTGTAAAAAGTGACCTATAGTGGTCTAATGAGGGGTAAATATAATTTATAAAGGTGGAATATCTCTTGAAATAATTTATATAGGTTTTATAGGTCATTTTAAATGTTTTTAAAAAAATTTAAGTTAATACCTAAAGGATAAAGCATGAAAACCTGTGATAAGGTTCACTGTGTGCATAGAATGGGGTATTGTAGACTTGAGAAGCAATTTCTTGTACTCATTGGAATGTGAAATATTTGCATGAGACACTAATAAATTCATGGAATTTTTGGAATTTCCTTATCTTGATTTTACTATCATTTTTTTTAATATGAGGGGCAATCCTTTATGAATGATTGCTAAGAAGTGAAACTAGTCAAAACCCTCTCAAAACCCTTATAATTCCCCGATAAGAAACATCTAGTTGGTTATGGATCATTATGGTCCAATTAACATATTTGCATGTTTTAAACTTGTAAAATAATCTATAAGGCTTACTCAAATGGTTATTTTTTAATCTTGACAATGAGTAGAAGCTACAAGAAAAACCTTATTTTCAAGAATTTGATGTAGCCGGAAGGGTTGACCAGGTCAAAGCATGAAAATGGATGGAGGATGATCTGTATGTTGGGGATCAACCAACAATCTTTATTAATATGTGAAAGCAACTAAATGTGGAATTAAACTAAAAAGATAAGTAACTAGAATAAAAAAATAGCAAACAATAAGAGATACAAGAAACCACCTTGAAAACTTGTATTAAACTCTTTACAAAAGGAATATAATTGAAGAAACTTCTTTTCTTCCACACCTCTCTCAGATGTACAAATATCTTTCTAGATCTCTTTCCCTCAAGAGCTCTCTCTCTCAATTACAATCAACTCCAACACTTGGATTGATACACATATATTTTACAATACTGTTCCAATAAGCTATGAAGATCTAATCCTATATATAATATTAGGAAATATGAGCATACAATTACAGCCATTAGATGCACCTCCTAATCAAGGGCTCAAAATAGTCCTACTAAAGATAGAGATGTAGACTTAAGACTAAAACTTAATCCTACCATGCAAACATTTTTTTCTATCCATGAAAATAGATTCTGGACTGCATAGGTGACCGACATCGGTCCCTGCCTGTCTGCCTATGACCGACATCGGCAGATCAATGACCGACGCCGGCATCTCCTAGTCGACTTCTGACCGATGTCGGTCACTCCTGACCGATGTCGGTCGCTCTTGACTGATACCAGTGACTGTGTAATTCCTAAAACCTACAACTTGCTCATTTGGTGAAGATTTTAGCTCCACACCTTAACAATCTCCCACTTGGAGATAAACAGTTGCACCAGTACCTATACAGCAACATCTTCTAGCTCCTCCATCTTCAAACTCAATCATGAAGACCAACAAAAGTTGAATGAAGATTCAACTTCTCCTTTGTTACCGACTTGGTTAACATATCAGCAGGGTTCTTATCTATATGGATCTTCTCCAGCTTCAACTCACCATCCTCTAATACATGTCTAATGAAGTGGTACCTCAGCTGTATATGCTTGGTTCTTGAATGAAAGGCTGAATTTTTAGCCAAATGAATTGCTCTCTGACTATCACTGTATATTCTACAACTCTCTTGCTCCTTTCCAAGCTCTTCCATGAACCGTGTCATCCATATCATCTCTTTTATAGCCTCTGTGACTGTAATATATTCTGCTTCTGTAGTTGACAAGGCAACAACCTTCTGCAACTTTAAAATCTAGCTAACCGCCATTCCACCAACAATGAAAACATATCTTGTGGTGCTTCTCCTACCATCCAAATCACCTACCATATCTGAATCTACATAACCATTTAGAGAGGTGTTTGACCCACCATAGCACAAATGCTTATTGCTAGTCCCTCTTAGATATCTAAGGATCCAGTGAACTGCTTTCCAGTGCTCCTTCCCTGGATTGGCCATATACTTACTAACAACTCCCACTACTTGGGCAATATCAGGCCTAGTACAAACCATTACATACATTAAACTCCCAACTACGGAAGCATATGGAACTCTACTCATGTACTTTACCTCTTCATGTGAATTAGGACACTGTTCTTTACTCAACTTAAAATGTCCAGCCAAAGGTGTGCTTACCGGTTTTGCATCCTGCATATTGAACCGTTTCAACACCTTGTTCACATAATACTCTTGAGACAAAATCAACCTGTGATTTTTCCTATCTCTCTTGATACTCATGCCAAGGATTTTCTTTACTGCTCCCAAATCCTTCATGGCAAATATGTGAGCTAATTTCACCTTTAGCTCAGAGATATCTTGCATGTGTGATCCTGCAACCAGTGTATCATCTACATACATCAACAAGATAATATATCTACCATTATCCAATCTCTTAAAATAAACAAAATGGTCAGATTGACACCTATTGTAGCCATGTTCAGTCATAAACCTATCAAATCTCAAATACCATTGTCTAGGAGCTTGCTTGAGGCCATACAAGCTTTTTTTCAATCTGCACAATAGCTTCTCCTTACCTTTGAACTCAAATCCTTCTAGCTGATCCATATATATTTCTTCATCCAAATCTCCATGAAGAAATGTTGTCTTAACATCAAGCTACTCAAGATGCAAATCCTCAATAGCAACTAAAGACAATACAGTCCGTATAGAAGTCATTTTAACTACAAGAGAAAAAACTCACCAAAATCAATACCTAGTTTTTGTGCAAATCCTTTCACTACCAACTTGGCCTTATATCTCATCTATCCATTCTCACCTTCCTTCAATCTATAGATCCATCTGTTCTTCAGTGTCTTCTTTCCTACTGGCAACTCAACCAAATCCCACATTTGGTTCTCTTTCAAGGAACCAATTTCCTCATTCATGCCTAGCTCCCACTGATTCTTGGATTCCACCTGTATTGCTTCATCAAAACTCTCTGGTTCTCCACTATCAGTAAGCAATAAATAGAATAATGAAGGGGAATATCAAATTGGAGGTTTACTTACCCTTTTTGACCTCCTGATGGGCGTCTGAGACTCATTCACAACACATTTTCCGCCCAAATTCTCTGACAGTGACCGACCTCAATCACTTCTAGGCCTGTAATTGGCCGACGTCGGTTCTCTTTGACCAACATCTGTTCCTTCCTAGCCGACATCGATCACTATATGACCGACATCAGTTCTTATATTACTGATGTCAGTTCCTTCCTAACTGATGTTGGTCTCTGTGTTTTCCTATCTGTGATTATTCTTTCTCGTGAGCTCATTTTGGACTGTCACCTCATCTAATTCTCCATTGCTCTGCCCAGATTGATTCAGTTTCTTGAGCTAATCACTATACATCCCTTTTTCATTGAAAACAACATCACATCTCCTAATTATTTTGTTAGCTCCTAGATTCCAAAACTAGAATCTGAAATCATCAGAGCCATAACCAATAAATGTGCACCTCATAGACTTAGCATCTAGCTTCTTTCTATTTTCCTTATCAACGTGCACAAAAGCCTCACAACCAAAAACTTTGAGAAATGAGAGATCTACCTTTTTACCTATCCATGCCTCTTCTGGAATTCCACCATCTAGAGCTGTAGAGGGTCCTCTGTTAATCAGGTAAACTGCAGTATCCACAACTTCTACCCAAAACTCTAAGGGCAAACCAGCATGCAATCTCATACACCTTGCATGCTCCATTATTGTTTTGTTTGTCCTTTTAGCAATTCCATTTTGCTGAGGTGTCCTTGGAACCATCCTTTGCCTATGTATTCCATGCATATAACAATACCAGTTGAAGTTGTGGCTGTAAAACTCACCACCATTGTCAGATCTCAGGCACTTCAATCGCCTACCTGTTTCATTCTCAACCATAGTTTTCCAAATCTTAAAAGTGTCAAAAACATCATATTTCTTCTTTATACAATAGACCCATACCTTTTTTGTAGCATCATCTATGAAAGAGACATAGTACTGTGATCTTCTAATAAAAGCAACCTGATCCAGTCCCCACACGTCTGTGTGAACAAGCTCCAATTTGTGCTTCTTCTTTGTTGACCCAGTCTTGAGAAAACTTACTCTCTTCTATTTCCAAAAAATATAGTGCTCACAAAAATCTAGATCTATGCTTTTCAAATCTGAAAGCTTACTTTTTGACTTAAGAATAGACATTCCCTTCTCACTCATGTGGCCGAGCCTAGAGTGCCACAACTTTGCATCCACATCTGAAGTAGATAATATAGAAGGAGAATTATCAGTAATACAATTACATAAATAGAGAGTACCTACTCTCTTACCTCTGGCCAATACAAGTGCTCCCTTGGTAACCTTCCAAGATTCAGCTGTGAGAGTTATTGTACAACCCTCATCCCCTAACTTTCCTGTAGAAATCAAATTCCTCTTTAGGCTGGGAACATGCATGACATCTTTCAACACCCATGTGTTGCCATTCTACATTTTTAGCTGCACTTTTCCTTTGCCAACAATTTTACAAGGCTCATCATCCCCTAAATAAACTATTCCAAAATCTCCATGGACATAGTCACTAAAATATTCTCTATTAGGGGTAGCATGAAAAGAGGCACTAGAATCTAAAACCCAAGATTCTATATTATTATGCAAAGAGAATATAAGAGCATCTTATGCAATACCTGCAACTTTTGCTTCTTCTTTACCTTCATGCTGATTGTCCTCTTTAGGTTTTGACCAGCAATCTTTGCTTATGTGCCCTATCTTTCCACAATTCCAGCATTGTGGCTTCCTACCATTTCTGGATTTGGATCTACCTCTCATCTTTGACTTAGACCTTGATCTCCCTTTCTTGCTCTTCTCTTTTTGCCTTCCCCTGCTCTCAAAACTTAAAGCGTTCCCTAATGTTTCCTCTATTCTTTTCCTATGAATTTATTCATTCAAGATCACACTAACAACATCATCTACTTTTAAAATATTTGAATTAGATGCAGTATTAATAACTATCATTACCAAGCTATGCCAGCTTTCAGGCAAAGAACATAATATTAAAAGAGCTTTAATTTCATCATCAAACACTATTTTGATTGAATTTAATTGATTTACAATTCCATGGAAATCACTTAGATGATTAGATACAGATCCACCTTCCTACATTTGCAAATTAAATAACTGCTTCATAAGATATACCTTATTTGAAGCTAAGGGTTTTTCATATAAATTTGCTAAAGTAGTCATTAACTCTACCATAGACTTTCCCTGTGATAAATTAGATATCACAGTAGATGCCAGACTCAATCTTATAGATCCAAGAGCCTTTCTATCAAGAACTTCCCATTCTTCATCTTCCATGTCTGTGGGCTTCCTTGAAACTCCACCTAATGATAAGTATAAATCTTTCTGATATAGATAATCCTCTATCTGCATTCTCCATAATTGGTAATTCTTGCCATTAAACTTTTCCATTCTCAGTTTACTTTCTTCTACCATTGCTTCTCCCACTCAAACAAAAATCTCTGTGAGTAACCTGTAATCAATACACACTAACCAGATCTGAAACACCTGTTAGTCAACCTGAGCTCTGATACCACTTTTTGGGGATCAACCAACAATCTTGATTACTATGTGAAAGCAACTAAATGCGGAATTAAACTAGAAAGATAAGTAACTAGAATCAAAAAATAGCAAACAATAAGAGATACAAGAAACCACCCTAAAAACTTGTATTAAACTCTTTATAGAAGGAATACAATTGAAGAAACTTCTTTTCTTCCACACCTCTCTCAGATGTACAGATCTCTTTCCAGATCTCTTTCCCTCAAGAGCTCTCACTCTCAATTACAATCAACTCCAACACTTGGATTGATACACATATATTTTACAATACTATTCCAATAAGCTATGAAGATCTAATCTTATAAATAATATTAGGAAACATGAGCATACAATTACAACCATTATATGCACCTCCTAATCAAGGGCTCAAAACAGTCCTACTGAAGATAGAGATGCGGACTTAAGACTAACACTTAATCCTACCATGCAAACATTTTTTTCTATCCATGAAAATAGATTCTGGACCACATAGGTGACCGACATCAGTCCCTTCCTGTTTGCCTATGACCAATGTTGGCCGATCCATGACCGACGCCAGCATCTCCTAGTCGACTCCTGATCGACATCGGTCACTCCTGACTGACGCCGGTGACTGTGTAATTCCTGCAAATTGCAACTTGCTCATTTGGTGAAGCTTTTAGCTCCACACCTTAACACTATAATAATAATATTTTATTACCATGAAATTTTATAATCAATTTTTAGAACAAAAATGTGCTAAATTAGTCATGGAAGTTAGCCTATCGTTAAAAAGGCCTAATGAGCAAAATAGTGAGAAAACTAGGTAAGAATGAGAATGAGATTAGGGATTGGTTATATAATAATAGGAATGGATCCTAATATATGGGTTAATTATTTAATACGTATTCCTCCTATCCCCTTATTTTATTAGTTTTTATTATTCCTATAATTAAGAAAAAAAGTTGTCAACAAACTAGTTTGTCTAACATAGTGAAGTCTATGTAAAGTGAAGTTATGGAATTGGTCTGAAAGACCAATGTTGATATATAACCATGAAATATATATTTTATTGGATGATATAAGGATGTTTAATTTTCATTAAAAACCATTTTAATATTAAATAAATGTTCTCACAAATGTTCTATGACTTGATTTTTTTGACTATGTTTTTGGTGCTCAAGGCAACTTTATGTGTGTGTGTGAAAATGATGTTTCTGAGTCATTTTTCACAACATTTGAGGATAAAATGAATTTATTTTTCATAATTATAAGTCCATGTTCAATTATTAAGATTCAATTTTTTTTATTGTTTGTTGATAGTGTTTGGTGGTTCTAAGTAAGCCATTTATAGGAGTGTTCCTGAGGCCTTTTAGCATGTGTGGTGAATATCAAAGAATTTATGAAATTATTTTAAGTAAAAAATGTCCTATTAATATTATTTTATGTGTGGGTTATGTGTCAAAGTTGTGTATATGGTTCAAATTTGCAGTATATACTTTCTAGCAGTGAGAAGGCCTATTGGTGAGAAGACCTAATTAGATGGTTCAAGGAGTGAAAATAGCCAAATGGTGTTGGGGACATAAAGAAATATTATTATGGGTATATTAAATTTACATATGAATTTTTTCATCCATTGTTAAAGTATCAAAGTGTTCAAAGGAGGTCTAAGTGAAATGTGTGCTTAGGGAATACCTAATTGCATTAGGTCTCTATTAGGCCAAATAGTGGTTTTAGTCCTTAAGGGTAATGACCAACCTATTAAATGTTTTTTTCACTTGTGAAACATGTGTATTGATATATTTAAATAATAAACCAATTATGATGGATTATTTTTCCAACCAATATGGGTATGAGAAAGAATCAAGTATAAATTCAAGGCCTAATAAGTTTATTTTGACAAGTTAGAGATTTGAGCTAGTAAGCAAAGGATATAGAGTTTTGGGGAATAGATTAAGGGATTGAATATCATTATATAAATGTGATGAATATTCCATGTGTATCTAATTATGTTTATATAGATTTTGATCAAGTTCATTTGACCTAATTCTGCCAAGGAGAGGGTTAATTGAGTGAGAAGGACTAATAAGCTATTTGAGAGAGAAAAACGTGTGAGAAAAGCCAATAGAGGAGGTAATATTTAGTTGAGTAAGCAATATTTATCCAAGAGTGATAATATATTCAAGTTATCTAAGTTTTTTATTTGTTTTTTATGGGTTTTAAGCCTCCTTGGAGGTTGAAGCTTGCTAAAAGCACTAGATGAGTTGGTGTTCCTTGCAGAGTTGGTGCCTCACTAAAAGTGTGATTCATTACTTATATAATAGTAGTATAAGTTGTGAATCAATGGATTTTATTCCATTAGAGGGTTTCCCACATATATCTTATGTTCATATGTTTTTCTTTCACTTCTTGATCATATGAATGATTGCTTATGCATTGTTATATCTTTAGATCTATTTAATTGATAAGTGAATGATCTATGGAAATGAAAAATGAGTTTTCTCATTGATTCACCCCCCCCCCACTCTCAGTGAATATATCTCCAATAATTGGTATTATATTATGGTCCCTTGAGTAGACCTAATAATCTAAGGGAGATCTTTGCAACATATATTTAGATCTTGGCAATGAAAGTGTCTTTTATGATTTCCATGAGAATCTACCCACAATTAGTAAAATAGATCATGAGTTTTTTTCAAAATAGAAGGATCACAAGGAATAATTTACCTAGATTAGATTGAAAATAAATATTTTAGAGGCACAAATTGAGCAAGATGCTATCAAATTAAGGACTTACCAAAAGTATGAAGAAAATACTGAAAAGCTTAACAATATCCTAGATAGTCAAAGATCCTTTTATTACATGAGAGGTCTTGGATTTAGAGAAGAAATAAAGGATTTCAATAAATATCAAACTCCAATAGACATTTATCAATCAAAGAGTGATTAAACTAATAGAATCAAGACCTATACAGAAGCTACCAAATTTGAAGTCAAGCATCAACAAGTCAAGAATGTCCTTGCTCCATAAAGAGATGTCAAAGTTAATAATGTATCATCTTATCTTCATACAAAGACAAAAAAGGTCAAGCAATCATAGTATGTGAACTCCTTCATACGTTATTGTTTCTCTTGTGGTAAATTTGGACATAAAGTTGTTAACTGTAGATTGAGAAGCATAATTCTATGCTACAACTATAACACAAAAGGACACATTATAAGAGACTGTAAAATAAAATATATCAAGAAATCATGTTGAAAAGTTATGGATTCATGAACCTAAAGAATGGATCAAGAAAGTAGACCATATAGAAAAGAAGTAGAAAGATAGAGGAGAAGAATATATGATGTCCCAAACTTATTTTCACACTCAAAATAAATATTTTAAATGGTACATATATAGTGGTTTCTCAATTCATATGATAGGAGATAAAATCAAATTCATCAATTTAAATAAGAATGCCACTAGTTTAGTAAGGTTTGGGGATAACACATCTACTAACATAGTTAGGAAAGGTGATTTGAGCTTGGATGATGGGAAGACCAAAATATAAAATGTTTTATATGTAGATGTATTAAAACAAAAATTATTGAGTGTGAGTCAAATGTGCACTCAAGGACATACTCTAATGTTTCATGAAAAAATATGTGAGATAAGGAGATCAAAATTAGGAAGATTGATTGTCAAAGCTAAGATAACTGAGAATAATATTTATGTCCTAAAAGAGATCACAAAAGAGAAATGCTTCATGATCAAGGTAGATGAGATTTGGTTATGGCATAGGAGGTTAGGTCATATGAAATTTGATAATCTAGTCAAGATTAGCTCCAAGGGATCTGTGAAGAATATGCCTAAAATATTTAAACCTATAAATTCTCTTTGCAAGGCATGTCAACATGGTAAGAAAACTAGGAGAAGAATCAAGTATAAATAATATTGCATTACTATACATTTATAACTAATTCATACTAATATATGTGGACCTACAAGTATTCAAAGTATTCAAGGAGACAGCTACTTCATGCTGCTTATAGATGATTTCACAAGAATGACATGGGTAGCATTATTAGAGGAGAAGTCATAAGCTCTATGTAATTTCAAAACCTTCAAAGATTTTTTTGGAAATGAAATGGATGTGAAGATAAATTGTCTTAGGTCTGAAAAAGGAGGATATTTTTGGTCAAATGAGTTTGATGAGTTTTGTGAGATCAATGGAATAAGAAGATAGTTCTTAGTTGCTAGAACACCTCAATAAAATGGGGTGGTTAAGAGAGAATAGAACAGTCCAAGAGATGGAAAGGACCATATTTAATGATTGAAAGATATTAGATGATTATTGGAGAGAAGATATGAGTACTATAATTTACACTTTGAATAGAGGTCAAATTAGGATCAATGATGATAGAAATCCATATGAATTATGGAATGGAAGACCTACAAGTGTTGAACATTTCAAGATTTTTTGCAGTAGATGATATATTAAGATAGATAATGAGGATTTAGGAAATTTTTATTCAAGACCTGATGAAGGTTTCTTCTTAGTATAATCATTAGTAAGTGTTGCCTACGTATGTTATAATAAAATGTTAAAAAATATAGTGGAGAGAACAAATGTGAAGATTGATGAGACAAATAAACCATATTCTTAGTCAAAAAATGATGAAGGTTAAATAGAGATAGATGAGGATTAATAAGAGAGTAAGGAAAGAAAGGACTCAAAAGGTCCTTCTAGGCAAATTGAAAAAGATCATCCTACATCTCAGATCATTAGAAACAAAAGTGCAAGTATGTAAACAAGGAGAAGAATGGTGAGTGATGTTGCCTTAATTTAAAAAATTGAACCTAAAAACTATATATAAGCAAGTGAAGATAAGTTTGGTTAGGGGTAATGAATGAGGAGCTAAATCAAATTGATAAGAATGAAACTTGGGAATTATTACCTAGACCTAAAGATAAACACATCATTGGTACAAAATGGGTTTTTAACAACAAATTGAATGACATTGGAGAGGTCACTAGAATTACAGATAGACTTATGTGCAAAGGATATACTAATGTAGAAGGAGTGGAATTTGAATAAACCTTTTCTCTTGTATCAAGGTTAGAGGCCATTAGGATGTTTATTACCTATGTAAGTTTCAAAAGGTTCAATATATACCTAATGGATGTTAATCCAACTTTCCTAAATATTAACTTAGAATAATATGTATACATTGATCAAATATCAAGGTTAGAGGCCATTAGGATGTTTATTACCTATGCAAGTTTCAAAAGGTTCAATATATACCTGATGGATGTTAAGCCAACTTTCCTAAATGGTAACTTAAAAGAAGAGGTATACATTGATCAACCTAAGGTTTTCATATTGAATAATAATAAGGACTATGTATATATGTTGAATAAGGCCATTTATTATTTAAAACAATCCCATAGAGCTTAGTATGCTAGACTTTATAAGTACCTTTTGATCAAGGATTCAAGAGAGGAGTTGCAGATAGTAACCTATATGAAAAAATTGAAAATGATCATCGATTGATAGTTTTAATCTATGTGGATTATATTATCTTTGGTGGAACTAATGAAAACATGACCAAGGCTTTTTTATATGTGATGAAGTTATAATTTGAGATGTCTATGCTTGGAAAACTATCCTTCTTTCTTGGACTTCAAATTAGTCAAACTGAAAAAGGTATGTTCATTTCACAAGTCAACTATATAAAATAGATGTTAAATAAGTTTTAAATGGAATATTTTAAGGATGTAAGTACACCTATGGTTAAAATATGAAATCTAAATAAGGAGGATGAATTATCAAGGGTTAATTAAACAAAATATAGATCTATGATTAGGAGTTTATCATATACTACTACATCTAGACTAAATATCATGAAAGTAGTAGGTTTTATGGGAAGATTCCAAGTAGATCCTAATTAAATTCACCTAAAAATATTACAAATGATACGTAGGTATATAAAAAGTTATTTTAAATATGGTTTATGATACCCAATGAGTAAAAAGTTTGATCTAGAAGCCTATACAGATGCAGATTGGGTTGGGAGTCTAGATAGAAAGAGCACTAGTAAAGGAGCCTTCTTCTTAGGTAAGTGTCTAGTCTCATGGTTAATCAAGAAACAACCTTTAGTAGCTTTATCTACTTGTGAAAATTATTACATTACATCAACCTCATGTTGTACTCAAGTGTTGTGGATGAAACAAACCTTGAGAGACTACAAGGTAGAGTTTGATGGCCCTATTACTATTCTCTATGATAATACTAGTGCCATAATTGTTTCAAAGAATCTTGTATTTCATTCAATGACCAAACATATTCCTATCAAGTATAATTTCCTAATATAATAGGTAAGTGAATAAAGCATTAAGCTTGAATTTGTGTCTACCAAGGATCAGATTATAGATATCTTGACTAAGCCTCTTCCAAAGGCTACTTTCAAATATCTAAGATAGGAATTAGTTGTGATTCCTATTTTTGTCAACCACTAATCAATAAAAAGTGATAAGGTGGAGATGATGAGGAGGTTTTTTAGCTCCAACAATAGAAAATAAGTGCATAAGTTGTGAAGTCAAAGGGGGAGTCATATCAATCTACCAAGAAGAAGTTATCTAAGATATGCAATATGAAAGGGGGAATTTTTTTACATGATATATTTTTTTTTTATATTTAAGTTTTATTCCAAGTGAATTTCATTAACTTCAAAAGGGGAGATTAATCTACATTGAGAAGATGTTTCCGAATAAGAGAAGTATGTCTGAGTAGGTTTTATCAATGAGTTGTTGAAATCAATGATAAAGGGGAGATTTTTGGTAATGTGTTACAAGGTATGAATGAATTTATATTTAATGTCATTAAAGTGTCATTTATTTCATTATATGTTTTCATTATTGTTTGTGATGTTGAGTTCATAAAGACTTATTTAAGAAACCTAATTAAATGGTATAGGCCAGGTAGTATGATGAGTTGAGCCATTTGAGATCTATGTGAGTAAGGTTTATAGTGTATAAACATGGTATGAGGTCATATTACATGATTTTATAGTGTTTAAGATAGTTCAAGAGGTTTTAATTCATGATCGTTGTCTAAGTATGATTGGTAGTATAAGGTCTAGTGTACAAACTAACCTATAGTGGTTTAATGAGGGGTAAAGATTATTTATAAAGGTGTCAGAGATCTTGAAATCATTTAAAAAGGTGTGATAGTTCATTTTAAGTGTGTGTACAAAGTTTTAAGTTAATACCTAAAGGATAAATCATGAAAACTTGTGATAAGGTTCCCTGTGTGCATAGAATGGGGTGTTGAAGACCCAAGAAGAGATTTATTGTACTCATTTGAATATGTAACCTTTGAATGAGATAATTATAAATTCATGTAATTTTTTTAATTTCCCTATTTTTATTTTCCTATCATTGGTTTTTAACATGAGAGGCAATCCTTTATGAATGATTGTTAAGAAGTGAAACCAGTCAAAACCCTCTCAAACCCCTTATTATGACCCAATAAGAAATATATAGTTATTTATGGCTTATAATGGTCCAATTTAATTTTTTTTATGTTTTAAACATGTAAATTACTCTTCAAGGTTTCCTTATATGGTTTTTTTTGTCTTGACAGTGAGTAGAAGTTACAGAAAAAACCCTTGTTTTCAAGAATTTTGATGTAGAAGGAAGGGTTGACTAGGTCAAAGCATGAAATGGATAGAGGATGATGTGTAAGACTTATATTTTATTAAAATTAAATTTTTTTAAAATTTTATGGACCAAAAATGTGCTAAACTGGTCATGGAAGTGTTATTATTTCTAAATAGGCCTAATGAGCAAAATAATGAGAAAACTAGGTGAGAATGAAAATGAGATTAGGGATTGGTTGCAGAAGACTAGGGATGGATCCTAATGCATTGGGTAATTATTAAATACCTATTAATCCTATCCCATTTATGTATAATTTTTTATTATTCCTATACTTAATCAAAACATTGTCATCAAATTGGTTTGTCTAACACAGTGAAGTTTGTGTAGAGTGAAGTAGTGGAATTAGTCTGAAACGCCAATATTGATGTATAAAAATGAAATATATATTTTAATTTATGATATAAAGATTATTAATTTTGATTAAAACCCATTTTAATATCACATAAATGTTCCCATATATGTTTTATGTCTTGATTTTATTGACAGTGTGTTTGGTGATATAGGCAACTTTATGTGTGTGAAAATGATGTCTCTGAGTCTTTTTGAAATAATTTGGAGGATACAGTGATATTTATTGTGTTATAAATGTATTTTATGATAATTTTAATTTATTTTTCCTCATTTTAATTCCATATTCAATTATGGAGAGTCAAATGTTTTCATTGTTTGTTGACAGTGTTTGGTGATTCTAAGTAAGCCAACTGCAGGAGTGTTCCTGAGGCCTTTTGGCCTGTATGGTGAAGTAAAAATAATTTTGGTAAGTATTATAATTAATAAAAATCCTATTAATATTATTTTATGTGTGTTTTATGTGATAAATTTATGTATATGGTTCAAATTTTCAATACAGACTTTCTAGCAATGAGAAGGCCTATTGGTGAGTAGACCTAATTGGATGGTTCAAGGAGTGAAAAGAGACAAATGGTGTTGGGTACATAAGGAGATATTATTATGTTTATATTAAATTTACATATTAATTTTTTCATCCACTGTTGAAGTCTCAAATTTTTCAAAGGAGGTCTAAGTGAAACATGTGATTAGGGAAGGCCTAATTGCATCAGGTATCTATTAGGCCAAATGGTGGTTTCAGCACTTAACGATAATGACCAACCTATGATATGTTTGTTTCAATTTTTAAACATGTGTATTGATATATTTAAATAATAATAAAATTATTTTTATGTCCTTTTATGACCTATATGGGTATGATAAAGAATCAAGTATAAATTCAAGGCCTGATAAGCCTATTTTGACAATTTAGATATTTGACCTAGTAAGTGAAGGATATAGAGTTTTAGAGAATAGGTTAAGGGCTTGAATATAATTATATAATTTTTTTTAATATTACATGATTATATAAATATGTTTTTATAGGTGTTGAGCAAGGTCATTTGACTTAATTATACCAAGGAGAGGGCTAATAGAGCGAGAAGGCCTAATAGGTTATTTGAAAGAGAAAGAAGTGTGAGAAGAGAAAAAAGAGGAGGCCATATTTAAATGAGTAATAAATAAGTGTAAAAGGGTTATCATAGACTCAAGGTATCTAATTTGGTTCTTGGTTGCCTAAGGGGTTAGATCCTCCTTGTAGTTTGAAGTTTTCTAAAAGCACTAGTTGAGTTGGTGCTTGACTAGTGAGGGGTTGGTACTCCTTGTAGGGTTGGTGCCTCAATAAAAATTTGATTTATTAATTATAGGATATTATTTCAAGTTGTGCATCAATGGGTTTTCTTCCCATTGAGGGTTTCCCACATAAATCTTGTGCTCATGTGTTGTGCTTTCACTTCTTACTCATATGAATAATTGTGTATGTATTGTTATATCTTTAGATATATTTGATTGATAAGTGAATGATATATGGAAATTAAAAATAAGTTTTCCCACTGATTCACCCCCCCCCCCCCCCGCCTCTCAGTGAATATATCTCCAATATGGTGTGTATCCTAAAGTTTCATTCTTTTGTACAAACTTGTGAGAGAACAGGGGGTGTAAAAATCCTAATTTTCATGTGCTTTTACTTTTGGATTGACAAATAAATCCTCTCAAGAGCACGTACATAGATATAATTTGATAGTATCATGCAACCTTGTTATTTTTAATATTTAGGATGTTATACTTAGGTGTGTTTGTCATTTCATCCTTTGCTTGCTTAGTCTTTTCAAGTCTAAAATTGTTTGTGTGAAATCAAAAACATGTCAAGAAACCAAATATTTTGTCATACACCATTTTATTTAAACAAAGAGGCATTATACTCACCAAATTTAAATCACTTTCTTGCCTTTTTCAAATAATTATTTAGAAAATTGTGTTTATATTTTCTAATAGCATTGTTATGTTTTCCATTTGAGTCTAGACCATTTTCCCACTTTTTAAAATCTCAAAGTCATTCATTTTTATCAAAATTTGAAATCTCACCTTTCTAAGTTATAATCCAAAGTGCCATCAATTTACCTTTCACACTTAGTTTGAGTAAATTGGGTACAATTTCCTATTTAGATTGAAGGTTTTTATATAGAGTCATCATCATTTTATTCTCATTGTGGACTTAGATTATCTTGCATTCACTCATGCTCTAAGTTCCTAGACCATTCTACATCTTATTTTCATGTGGCATTGTTGTGGTGCCAATTTAGATTTAGCTTTATACTTAGGATTTCTCTTGTTAATTCAAATTTTGAGCTTCTTGGTTCACATTTTTATCTTCCTAATTGGTATGGCCTTCTTTTAATTTCCTAGTCATAACTCGTCATAGTTGTATCTAGATTTTATGATATTGATGTATCTTTGACCTAAGTTTATTGTGATAGCCTATACTTTAGGTTCCAAATTTATCTTACCCTCTTCTAGTTTGATGATTTCAACCCACCACGATTGAGTAAATTTGTAACAACTTTCTTCTAATTATGTGGTACTACGCCACTTCTTTTATTAAAGTCTTGTCTTACCTTGTCATTTTCTTGAAGAAATCTGATCACTCTTTTTAAGTGTTTGCAAAAAACATTTCACATCTTAGAAAACAATAAAAATAATCTTCCAAGCATGATGCAAAGGTATACTCGTATTGGGGTCTCTTATGGCACTAGTTACAAGGAAGGTAATTTTTATGACAAATAAGAGAACTTAGTTGTGTTTGAAGATATTCCAACAAATGTAAGGTATGAATAAGATTATTATGAACATCAAACCTTAGAAGACAAATATAAATCCCTCTTAAGGTTGATAGAATCAAGTGTTAGGTTACCACTAGATTTTTAATGAAATTACTTAGATATTCACATAGAATGGTTTTATATTATGTATAATAAGAAATTATGAGAGATTACATAGCGATAATTGATATTAAAATATAATACTAGATAATATAGCAAAGCCACTTTGAGGGGGAAACCTCCACAATAATGCACTAATAGTAGAATACTTTACATGATGATTAAAGATTAACCACTACCTCCTATATATAGTCTACATATCCAAGGTTATTCCATAGGCTGACCTATCTGAGAACATAGAGAAATGTAATAAGTAAATAAAAGAGGTATGTAAGCCATAAGTTGGACACAAATCCTTAGACACACTAATGGTTAAGGGTATAACAAGTCCTTCCCCTTCAAAACCACATTTTCCTCAACATTGTGGCAACTCTGGATGCTATTGTACAAGTTCTTCATCCTCCCAAGTGGCATCTTCACATGGAAAATTCTTCCATTTGATTAAGTATTCTATAATTGATCTAGAATGCATTTGCTTAGTGCACTATTGAAGGATCACCTCAGGATCAAGAATAACTCTACCTTCCTCATCCAATTTTGATAATTATATTTGAATGGCAACTCTATGTCTAATGACTTTCTGTAAGCATGATATATGAAATACTGGATGTATGTGAATGGATGAAGTAAAATTTAACTTGTAAGCCACACTACCAATTTTATACAAGATCTGATAAGGCCCATAATACTTAGGGGATAGCTTGTTATCCTTCTTTTGTTACTTCAATGACATATGTTTGTATGGTTGTAAGCAAACAAAGACCCAATCGCTAATGTCAAAATGCTTCTCACTTTTATGTTTATCTACTTGTTTCTTCATGTGATTTTGGGCCATAACTAAATTTTCACACAAACTTGCAAGGACCTCCTATTGATGGTGAATATGTTCTTCAACTGCATGAACCTTAGGATGGACCTTCAAGGTTGAAGTGATAGATGGAGGGTGGTATCCATATAGTGCCATAAAAGGAGACATTTTGGAATAAATATGAATAGAAGTATTATACCACCATTTAACAAGTGGCAGCCAATGAACCCATATTATTTATCGGAAACAAAACAATGGAGATATCCTTCTAGACATTTGTTCACTACCTCAGTTTGTCCATCAGATTGAGGATGATAGGATAAACTATGAGCCAATTGAGTACCTAAACATGTAAATAACTCAGTCCAAAAATTACTAGTAAATATGGGATCTCTATCACTAATAATGATCTTAGGGGTCCCATGCAGTTTTTAAACTATATTGAGAAAAGTAGAAGCTACTGTACTAGCAACAAATGGTTGGGATAATGAACAAAAATGAGCATATTTATTGAGATGATCTACAACAACCATGATAACATTTTGACCATTAGATCTTGGTAACCTTGTAATGAAATCCATAGATACCTCTTCCTAATGCTGGCTAGGGATAGATAAATGTTGTAAAAGACCTAGAGTTTTGATGGTTTCACCTTTGTTTTGTTGATAGATCATACATTCAGCCACATATTTTTGGACATCCCCCTTGAGACCTTCCTAAAAAATCCTGCTTGATCCTGTGATAAATTTTCAAAAATCTTAAATGACCCCCAATTGGAGTTGCATGAAGTTCTTGAAGGATTTTTTTTTTAAGAAGAGAATTCTTACATAGGTGCAATCTATTTTTTTACCATAATACATTACCTTTCCATATGAATTTTTCAAATCCATCTAAACCTTGAAGAAGATTTTGAATCAAATCATAAGTAGTACTATCATGTTCCCATTTTGATCATGCTTCCTCTAGCCAATCTACTTGCAAAATGGTTACGACACATAGCAATGCCTCAAATGATTAATATTTTCTAGATAGTGTGTCTGCCACCACATTGTCCTTGCTTTTTTTGTAGACTATTTCAAAATTGTAACATATCATCTTAGTTACCCATTTTTGTTGTTCTTCAGATGACAACCTTTGTTCTAAAAAATATTTAAGACTATCATGATCATTTTTTACTTTAAAGTGATGACCCATCAAATAAGGTCTCTATTATTTGACTGCATGCAAAATGGCCATCATTTTCTTCTCATAGATGGGCTTGTGCTGATTTTTACCCTTGAGTTGATGACTTTCAAATGCTAGTGTTTTACCTTCTTTCATGAGTACAACACCCATACCATACCTAGATACATCACATTTAACCATAAAAGTCTTAGAAAAATTAGGAGTGGCCAATACTGGAGTAGTGCACATAGCCAATTACAATTATTTAAATGCTCGAGTAGCTGCATCAATCCATTGAAAGGAGTTTTTCTTGAACAAAGAGGTAAGTGTGGCTACAATACTACCATAATTTTTGACAAGTCTATGATAGTTACGAATAAGCCCCAAAAATACCTGAAGTTTATTGAGTGTCTTAGGAATTGGCCAGTCCACCATTTCTTGGATTTTTTTAGGATCCACTTTCACTCCTTCATAAGATACCAAATGACCCAAATATTCAACCTCACTAGCCCCAAAAGTACATTTGGAATGTTTAGGATAAAATTGATTTTACTCCAAAATGGAGAGTACATGTTTCACATGTTCCAAATGGTTTTCCCAATTTTTACTATAAATAAGGATATCATCAAAGAATACCAAAAAAAATTCCTCAAAAATGGCTTAAAAATAGTATTCATCAAACTCTAAAAACTAGATGGTGCATTTATTAGGCCAAAAGGCATAACCAAAAACTCATAATGGCCCTCATGAGTCCTAAAAGTGGTTTTGGGTATGTCTTCAACATGGATCCTAATTTGATAATACCCAAAATGCAGATCTAACTTGGTAAAATAAAGAGCACCATTTAATTCATCTAGTAAATCATCAATGATAGGAATTAGAAACTTATCTTTGGTAGTGTACTTGTTGAGTTATCTATAGTCAGAACACATCCTCCAAGTGTCATCTTTCTTTCTCACCATGACAACTGGTGAAGAATATTCACTTTGGCTATGGTGAATGATTCTTGCATCCAACATCCTTGTACCATCTTTTCAATTTCACTTTTTTGGGCATAGGGATACCTATATGACCTGATATTGGGTGGTGTACTACCAAGAATAAGTGTGATAACATGATCATGCATGCAATTAGGTGGAATTCCTTTTGGCATGTCTCCAAAAAAATGGAATGAGCATCAATTATTTGTTACAGATCAAGAGGTGGAGATGGTTGAGTTGGTTGTACTTCCATAAAAAATAAGTGAGATACAAACCCCTCAACACCCTTATAGAGAATATTTGTCATTTTATGGGAGCTAAAAATTTGGGGAGATTTAGCCTTTAATCCTCTTAGCTCAAATGTCATTTCTTTAGAATGAAAATGCATGAATAATTCTTGAAAATTCATCTCAATAGTACCCAAAGTGGTGAGCCATTAGAGTCTCAAAACAATATCAGCTCCACCCATTAGAATATCAAACATAGGAGAATCCAATAAGTAGTCTCCCATGGCCAACTTGATACTATGACATTTTCCTAAATAGCTAATAGTACCACCATCTATAATCATAACTTAAAATTCTTGAGTTGGATAAAATAAATAGTTTAAATTGAGCAGCCAACTTACTATGGATGAAGTTGTGTGTGCTCCCAGAATCACTCAAGATAGTGACCTTTTATTTCTTAAGGAAACCCATCACCTTAAGATTTTGGGGATTACTAATAACTAATAGGGCATGGCATGAAATAGTAGGTTGAGAGTCTTCAGATTCCTCCTTAGGAACTTCTACCTTTGCATCATGTACTTCTACATCATCTTCATCATCATTGGCACCTTCAATGTAAAATAACTTAATTTTAGCACAATGACGGTCTTTGCTCCCATTTTTTTTACAACCATAACACAACCCTTTGGCTCACTTCTCCTCAATTTATCATTGTGTTAATCTAGTGGGATGTGGAAATGATGGTGCTGGAAAGTTGTGATCATGACTAGTAGTGAAAGTTTTCATTTTGACCATCTCTTTTTCTTCTATCATGTATGCCTTAGGGATAGCTTCTGATATATATGTTGGGCTAAACATTCAAACCTCGTATTGAATGTTATCTTTTAGGCCACCCAAAAATAGATCTATCAAAGTTCTCTCAATGATATTTTCCACCTGTAAAGAGAGATTCTAAAATTGATGAATTTAATCCTTCATAGGTCCTATTTACCATAGCTTTTTTAATTAGATAAAATAGTTCTTAGAGACATTATTTTTATAATGAGTCATCAACTCCTCAATAAAAATAGTCCATGTAACAAGAGCACCATTCTTTTTCTTTTGAGCACATAAATAGTGATACCAAATGAATTGCTTAGGTTCCATATACAGGGATGCCACCATCACCCTCTAAGAATAAGGGGTTTGATGTAGCTCAAATAAATTCTCAATTTGGTTAATCCAAGTGAGAGGATCCTTACCATCAAACTTACACATGTCTACTTTTGGCAACATCAATTTCATACTAGCATGGGAGTTATTGAGAGGAAGATTTGAATGATAAAGTAGAGGGTTGTTAGGCTAAAATTGAGATGTGAAGGTAGCCAATTGCATGGTACTATACTGCAATTCATTGTGAACTACATTAATCTCTTTATGCATCCCTAAAACATCAACTTGGACTATAACAAAGTCATCATGCCTCACCAAGATTTTTATGTCTTCTTGAAGTTGAGAAATTATTGGATCTAAAGTTCCAAATTCCATGTCATCGACAAGAGTCTTAGGATTTTTGGTTCCCCTTTTCTTCCCTGATTTGAAGGTTGTGCCATAAATAAACCCTAGGAGGGTTTGAACCCAAAAAAAAGTGTACCAAGAAATGGTACCATTTTGATCACCTTGTCAAGACAAATCCAATGATTACCTTTACGCACTAGAGTAAAATTTTTGGTACCAAAAAAATGTATCAAAAGAATATACCATTATGATCATCTCACTGAGATAAATCCAATGACTGCAAGTGTGCAAGGGGGAAAAAATCCAAAAAAAAAATTAATATTTTTTTTCAAAAAAGAATTTCAAGCAATAATGTGATGATGAAAAAAATTAATTATTCTCAGATTATAATCTATGTTTTTTCTTTTTCACTGCTCCCAAAATCCACGCCTCACTAGATCCAAAAAAACACCACAGGAAACTTGCCCAAATTGAAGCTTTGATACCACTTATAATGAAATTAATTAGATATTCACATAGAATTGTTTTATATTACATATAATAAGAAAATATGCGAGATTACACAATGATAATTGACAACAAAATAGAATACTGGTAATATTTCAATGCCACTTCAAGGGGGAAACCTCCATAATAATGCACTAATAGTAGACTACTTCACATGATGATTAAAGACTAACCATTGCCTCCTATATATTGTCTACTTGGCCAAGGTTATTCCATAGGCTGACCTATCTAAGAACATAGAGAAATATAGAAAGTAAATAAAAGAGGTATGTAAGCCACAATTTGGCCACACATATCCCTAAACACACTAATGGTTAAGGGCATAACAATATTTCTTGATGGATAAATTGCACACACCTGTTAGAATAGAAGAGAAACAATAAGATCAACCTCTTGTTCTCACTACAAAATCCAACATTGCTTATTCTATCAAGGGAAAAGAAACACTATTAAAGTTTAATCCCAATTATCAATATCTCTCTATCAAGATCAATAAAATTAGTCAATGAGACATAATATAGCTTATCATGAACTTAATAGACTCTTTGGCCATAATTTTAATTAATAATAATGCTTTTAAAGAACAAAAAAATGTGATAGATTAGGTACATCCTACCCAGGTTGATCCTACATCTAAGATAGATTCTAGAATTTCATCTGAACAAAACAAACCTAGGGATGTTTCAAAACATGTTTCAACAAACATAGAGCATACATTCTTCAATCACCAAGAGGCTCTTATACCTTTACAAAACCAAAGGATGAAAAACTCAACACATATTAGGGGTATTGTTAAAAATACTTTGGTGAGTTCCTCCCAACCTAAATGTCTTTTAGTCAATTGACCACAAACTCCTCAAAACCAATAGTATACTTACAGTTTACACTGGTAGATTCTAGGAAATGTTCATCAACTACCTAAGAATCAATGACTGACCTACTCAACTTAAGGAGTAAATCAAAATAAATTCAATAATTTTAGGGTTTATATCCCTAAAAAAATGGCACAATAGGGGTACATACCACCCCAAAAAAATTATATTCCACCCATAAATACACCAAACATGCAGGAGTGGAATTTGATAAAGGAAATAATGTCAAGATTGGATATGGGAAATCAAGTGAAGAATTATAAGTTTGATAAGATATGTCCATATCTATTCAACTTAAGTATTATCCAACTCCCCTTTCCACCTCATTTTGAGGCACCTAAATTTTATAAATACAAAGGGAAGAGTGACCCTCATGAACATATCCAAGCACTTTTTGGTACTAGGCCAAGAGCTAGCTTATAGGAGTGTTTATTTGCTTCACTTATTTCCCCATAGTTTGGTTGGCCAAGATTTGGACTGGTTCCTCAAATTACCTAAGGGATCAATGTCATATTGAAATTATTTATCTAAAAAATTTGTCAACCATTTATCTTACAACATTGAATATGATTTGGTTGTGGTTAACTTATACAAAACAAAATAATGATATGGGGAAAGCTTCGTAGCATATCTATAGTGATAGAGATCATTAGCTGGACACTTTCAACATAATTTTCTAGATAAATAATTTGCAAACATATACACAAAACAAACACCCTAAAGTTAGTCATAATCTATGACTCACTTGAGCAAATATATTCAAGGAAGTTATAGATAAGGGTGTGTAGATTGAAAAGGAACTTATTACTATGGGCCTTCTCAATATTTATTCATAGGGTCAAATGTCTAATTAGACCCAATCACCTATTCAATTTGTTTCTATATAAAATCCTAAAGGGTTTTTAAAAAAATAATAACATGGTGGGAAATAGAGTAATAGAATATAGATATGTGTAATGGTGCAAGCTTTGCCAACTGTAAATGTGCAATTAGCTCCACCTAATCCATCAACCACTTTGAAAAGGGCTCTTACCTAAAGGGCATTCAATAAATATATAGTATTCAACAAATTGGGAGATCATGTTAAGGCTATGTTCCAAAATATTGTAGCATCCAACCTAATTGTGTGGTCTATACCATAGCCATTCCTGAAGATCAACCTAAATCTGATTCATATTAGGAAAATGAGTTTTGTAACTTTCATCATGTTATCAACCATAGTGTTTACCAATACGTTCAATTTATACATCTTATTGAGGACTTGATTGAGAGTGGTGAAATTGAATTAAAACACATGGAATGAAAAACTAATCAAGACAAGGGCATTTATAAAGACCCATTTACTAAACATAATTAGTAGCTAGTAAAACAATCAAAATTAAGGGTAGAACCAACATCAACAAACACAAGGCTAGAATTATAATTAGCATGATCATACTCAATATCATAATACCCATTCCAATAACATGTCATATGATTATAATAGCACAGTGAGATGTATTTATGAAAATCACATTACCACCATCACCATCAAAGCTCATGAAATATAAATTACTTCTCAAAGTACTAGACACCCCATTATAAGGTCAACACCTTCCTCTTCAAGTAACATCATATTAGGTTCAATAAATTCCATTGCACCTCAATTTATTTAGGTTACTATCTCTAGACCCCCTTTTTTTAATTATAATGACTCCTATGCAAATGAAACTAGATGCTTATGAGTCACCATCCAAGGCCCTTTGCCTTCTTCTAATTATAATGGATCCTTGCTAACTCTAGATTGTGCATTGTAAATAGACACTCGTAAGTCACCCTTCAGGGCCCTTTTCCCTCTTCTAACCCTAGACCAAACATGAACACTAAACCAATTAAGGCTAAACCCTCTCATGCTTCCATTAAAAATATGTATAGTATCTTAGACCAACTAAGTAAAACGTTTGTATAAATTTCTATCTTAGATATTTTACATATGTACTAAGTCCACCAAACCATTTTTAAGGAATTCCTTCAACAATCCACTATTCCCCAAGACATCAACCCTGAACAATTCCAAACACTAGTAGGGCATTTATCTCCTTTCCAACAAGTCACATTTGATCAGAGAGATATGTCTACTCTTGGTCCTAGCCATAATAAGCCCTTGTATATTAAGGTCATTATTTAAAATCATAAGATTAAGTGGGTTCTTATAGACAATGGTTCAAGGATGAAAATAGTGCTTCTCAAGTTGGTACAATGATTGGGTTATACTACAAAAGGCATCCTTCCAAAGACAATCATGATTAAGTCATATGATAATGCTAAAAGGGAATCTTCTAGAACTATTTGTTTACCAATCATTGTTGGGTCTATATCCCATCATACTTTATGCCATATTATGGATATTTAATTACCTTATAACATACTTCTTGGTCATCCTTGGATCCATGAATTGTAAGCTATCCCATCCACTTTGCACTAGTGCCTCAAGTTCCCCCATGATGGGATTGAAGTTACCATTCCTATTGATCTATAGCCCTACCAATATTGCAAACACCTAGAGGCTAAATTTTACAATTATAACTATTACCGTGGTTCAAAATTCATTATGAATAAGAACAAATAAATCTTTTTACAACCACCCAAATCCAATTATATCAACCCAAGTGACCTTACTTCTACTTCGGCTAATCCATTTCCTGCAACTCTTGCACAATAGGTCACTATTAAAAATGCAAGCATTTCCATGTACCATCTAAAATATGCCTTTCACATTGCTAAGTTTCCAAAGTCTCCTAAGTATTTTGAAAAGCCTAAACCTTACCAAATACCTTGTAGGCCCAACATGATTTGTAAAAAAAAGAAAGATACACAAATACCACCAATGGTATTTATACTTACTACTTCACCAACTCAAGACTGGGAAGCTTTTATAAAAGGAGACTAATTATATTATGATAGCATTACTAATTATTATTAGAATCCTAAATATCATATCCCTAATAGGATTATGGATAACTTTTATTAAATAGGTAAAGGCCTTGGGTCATGAGAACAAAGAATCTTAAACCATTGTCATCTAGTAATCCTAACATAAGTCAAGGTCTTGGATTTATACTACCTAGGGGTGACCTCATGTATTTTGATAGTAATTCTTTTGAATTGACTAGCAATGAGACTCTTGGTATTGATACAACATCCAATTATAGCAATTATGATGATTTTTCAATCATAAACCTATTTGATTTCAACTCCATTATGACTATCACCATCCATTATCCCCTTTTCTTATGCCATCCTAAACTCATTGATTAGGACCAGTAAGATTCTGTTATACCCCTCAACAAATTTTAGATTGAGGAATATATTATCTAGTACATGGGTCTCAGAGATGGATTGCCAATTGGAAATCATAAAAAGTAATTTGACTTCTCTTTGGACTCTTCCACCTACTTTGAAGAGCATGCAAACTTTCTTGGTCACAAAAAAGATAAAACATAAATATTTTTAGGTGAAAACCTCTTTGAGGTGCTCATTGATCAGGGAAATATTAAATAAAAATAAAATCCCTTGAATGAAAACCTATCTTAAGTACTCTTGGATGGGGAATTTTTCTCATCTTTAAAAGGCATGTAGTGTTTACCAAGTCCTATTTTTATAGACATCGCCAGTATCACATCAAAACAATGCAAAACCTTTGAGTGTCTTGTTCTTGAATTCCTAGAGATATTTTTTAGTTGGCCACTACCTAAACTAGTGGACTCAAATTTGTCTCATTATACAGATATTTAGGAAAAACAACTAGAAGTTGAAGTGGAAGAAGAAGATCAGGATCAAACTCTACCCACTATTCTAGAAGATGGTTCAATGCTCCTCATAGAAAACATTACTGAAGTGAACCTAAGAACATATGATGATCCCAAAATTGTTTATCTTGGAACCTATCTCATTAATGAAAATCATGACTACATTGTCACCATTCTAAGAGATTTTATTGATATCTTTGCATGGGCTTATTCAGACATGCCAGGCCTAGACCTTATCTTAGTTGTGCATTGACTTATTGTTTATCTAGATGCTAAGATGGTCAAATAGAAATTGAGAAAAATGCATCCATGCATCATTATTTTGGTAAAATCAAAACTAGAGAAACTATTAAAATTAGTTTTCATATGACCATTGGATTATTCTAAATGGATGTCAATTATAGTTTGAATAAGTAAAAATCCACATGGTATATGCCTTTGTACTAATTTTAGAGATATCATCAAAACATGTCCCAAAGATGATTTTCCTCTACCCAACATTGATATGATCATTTATTCTACTTCTAGGTATGATATGTTGTCTCTCATGGATTTATTCTTAGGATACAATCAAATCAAGATAGCTCAATAAGACTAGCATAAAATTTCATTCACCAAACCATGGGGAACATCATGTTACCAAGTCATGCCTTTTGGCTTGAAAAATGTTAGAGGCACTTATCAACGTGCTATGAATGTCATCTTCCATGACATGATGCATGATGTTTTTGAGGAATATGTTGATGACATCCTATCCAAATCAAGAACACGTATTGGGCATCTTGATGTTCTATAGAGAATATTTGAGAGACTTTGTGAGTACAAAGTTCATTTGAATCTTAAGAATTGTGTCTTTGGAATCACTTTGAGAAAATGTCTAGGGTTCATTACATCACAAATAGGGATTGAATTGGATCCTACAAAGATCAAGGCCATTGTGTAAATGCCTCCAACTTTGAATCTCAAATATCTCTACAACCTATAGGGAAATATCCAATCTATTCACAGGTTCATTTTACAATTGGAAGATAAGTGCCATCCATTTACACACCTCTTGAAGAAAGGGGTCACCTTTCAATGAGATGTTGAATGTTAATTAGCATTTGTGAAGATCACAATGTACTTGTCCAACCCACTAATTCTTAGACTATCAACATGTGGACCACCATTGATTCTTTATATTTTAGCAATCGAACATGCACTAGGAGCACTCTTGGCCTAGCATGATGAACATGGAAAGGAGCATGCGGTCTAATATTTGAGATACACTCTTGTGGATTATGAACATATTTATACACATATGGAGAAGTCATGTTTATCAATGGTGTTCACTTCCCAAAATTTGTGACACTATATGTTTAATAATAAGACCATTGTTATTGCTAAAGTGGACCCTCTCAAATATTTATTATCCAAAGCAACTCTTACAAGTCACATGGCCAAATGGGTCATGATCTTGAGCAAACTTGATGTTGAGTTTCCAAATCAAAAGGCTATCAAGGGGCAGGTCATTGCAGATTAACTTGCATAAGCTCCTATTATAGATACTCACCCTTTCAAATTTGATTTTCTAGATGATTATATTATGACAATAGAAGAAGGTTTGCATGAACCTAAATAGTGGAAGTTATATTTTAAAGGCTCCTTTACGTCCCATAGATTTGGGGATGGATTTTTTGTTGATTACACCACAAGGGGATCTGATTCCTACAGCATTTCATTTTAATTTTCATTGTACCAACAATATGGTCGAATTTGAAGCCCTTATCACAGGACTTCATCTTGTAGTATAGTGGGATATCTAATGTTTAATGGTCTATGGGGATTCTCAATTGATTATTAATCAAACCACATATCAGTATCAAAATTTATATTACAAGATTTTACCCTATAAGCATATTGTAGATAATATCAAGACTCACTTCAAATCCCTACAATTTAAACAAGTGCCATGGGCTAATAATAGATATGTCAATACAATGGCAAAAATTGGGCCCATGATACAAATTACTAGTAGTGCTAAAGAGTATCAGTTTCTCATTGAAAATATTCTATAACCTACTCATGTATTTCCATTTTTAGATAGGGTATGGACCATTTTTGGTCCCAATCCCCCACCTAAACTACCTTGGTTTTAAGACATCTATAATTATTTTCACAACCAAGTCTTTCTACCTAACCTTTCATATAACCGCCAAAAAGTCTTCATCATGTAGCCCATTATACCCTCCTTGGTAACATGTTTTATCATAAAGGCTATGATGGAATGATTCTTCAATGTTTATCTTCAAGAGAATCCAAGCTAGCACTTAAGGAGTTTCATGAATAAATCTATGAGGCCCACACCAACAATCTAGTCTTAGCCAAGAAACTCCTCAAAATAGGATAAAACTAACCCAAGATGGAAATCAATGCTTGTAATTACATCATGAAGTGTGTTTCTTTCCAAAAACATGGTAATTTGATAATGCACCTTGTTTACCACTCCAATTGATCACTACACCATGGCCATTCTCCACATGGGGCCTCTATCTCATTAGTAAAATCAACCCAACCTCTTCTGATGGCCATAAGCACATTCTCACTACTACCAAATATTTGACGAAGTGTATTGAGGCCATTCCTCTCACTTATGTCACTAAAAAGTAGATTTCCAAGTTTATCCATTATTATATCATCTATCGATAGGGTATCCTAAATTATATTATATCTAATAATGGTAGATCATTTGTAAACTAAGATGTTAAGGTTATTTATGCTAAATTCAAAATCAAGCACGATAAATCCATGCCATATAACATGCAAGGCAATGGTCAAGCCAAGGCATCAAACAAAACCATTATTGTAATCTTAAATAAGATTGTCAATGATTTTGGCCATAATTAGCACTTATAAATTTTTCTTATACTCTGGGCTTATCGTACTAGTCATCAAACCCCCATAGGAGCCACTCTATACTCCCTTGTTTATGGTATAGAAGCTATTATCCCAATTGAGATCGAGTTTCCTTCACTATGGGTATCCATGGAAAACATTGAAGATGATGAAGATTATATATTTTTTAGGTTATAAAAGCTCAAGCTCCTTGATGGTAAACATTTGGTTATCCTAGATAACTTGAAGGCATATCAAAACATATTGCATAGAAGTTACAATAAATGAATTCTACCTCAAGATTTTGAAATTGGTGATTTGGTTTTGAAAGAGAACCAAAAGAACACTGATGTTGAATGTAAGAAGAAGGGTATGTTTCAACCAAATTAACTAGGCCCATATATTGTCACAGCAAATTATAGATCAAGGGCATACCAAGTGGCTAATCTAGATGGAGAAGGGCTCCCAAAACCCATGAATATTATACATCTTTAGTGGTTCTATACTTGATTGACTTTCTAACCATTATCTACAAGAGCCCTTACTTGGGGGCAACTTGTGTTGAAGTCATTTATCCCACTATTAAATTTTGGACCATCCTATCCTAAACCATTTTTATTCTGACTTACTTTATCCTAGACTATTTTATATTGAACACTATTCTTTTACTACCCTGGACTATTATAACTCTAGACCATTTTACCCCTAGACCGTCGGCACTTTGGATCATTTATATTCCACTGGACTCATTTTCATCCCATTATGGACCATTGTAAACTAGACCATTCTACCTAGAACAATGTCCTTTTCATATATTGGAATTTTGTAACCTGGATAGTTCTATTCCATAACTAATTATGATCCTAGTTATGATCCATAGGCATTCTATGCACACTTAGTGCACATTCTATAGAAAAATTTAGCATGAACAATATTTCATAACTTTCTTTTGTAGACAAGTGTATGAAGATATGTCAGCACATGGTTTTTTCTTGTTGTATGGTTATTTAGATTTATCCAATACTGCATATTATTATATTATTATTTGGTAGGCATTGTCACCTTGACAGGATCAAAGGTACTATTGTAGTTGGTTTAAGCTAATATTAAAACTTCTACTCTTGTATGTGTATCTCCTTGATTAGTTGGTTCTATATACCATTGTTTATATTCATGACTCCCCATTATAGCCAAATTATTTGTTGTTTGAACTCTTACTTTTAAAAGTGCATATCCTTAGTTAGGTAGTTCCTTGGACCCTTTTTTAATATTTTATTTCTATTTATTATCCCAAAAAAATAAAAACATTACAAATTGATAGATAAAAAGAATAAAAACATTGCCTTGAACCTCTATTTATTATGATCTCACACTCTCACTATAATGTGAGTAACCATTTGAACGCTCTCACCATTTTGTTAGCAATTATCTTTTACACACTCATCATTTTTCAATCCTATTTATTTATTTGATCCCTTCAAGGAAATGGTGAATGAAGCCCTCCAGTGGGTAACAAGCATAGATGCTACAACATTTTGCCCAAATTCTCTAACAAATATTGATGGGAAATTTTGGCTCCTCATCTGCACTTCCTGGATCCTCATCCATGGAACATCCTTTCAATACCCAACACCCTTCGAGGTTTAGGTGAATTTTGATATCAGTACATTTGAAGGAAAAATCAATGTTGATGCAGTAGAAAATTGGTTGGATCAATTGTCTTCCTATTTTTCTATAAATAAACTCACTGATGGAAAGATCACTTTTGCTCTTTTGAAAGCATCATTTCCCATCAAAAATTGGTGGCAAGTGTACAAGAAGAGGTTTAGTATGGATGGCATTGGCCTTGAGGTGGAACCAACCTAGGATGATTTCATGGAATCTATAAAGGAAGAATACTACCCTATTTGAACATATGATGATCTCTACATACAGTGGCAACAACTTCACCAAGGTAAGGAACAGTCTATTCAAGATTACAATGATATTTTTTATTCTCTATCTGTGAGATTGGGCATCCAAGAAAGTGAAAAACACAAGAATCTCAAATATCATGGTGGACTACAATGGTATATATGGGGATAAATGGAACTCTTTAATTTAGAAATCCTCAGTGAGGTGTACAAGTTTGCAGTGAAGATTGAGTAGAAGAATGGAAAGAAGAATATGAAAAGTCAGCATTCAAAATGGAAAAATGACAAAGAAGGTCAAATATGAGGCCAAAATTAGAATTAAAAGGAGTTCCAAGATAAGAAACCCCAGAAGGGAAAGACTAGGAAATGGTGTGATTACCACAATAATAGAACTCACTCCAAAGAAGAATGTTGAGCCATCAAGTTCCTACTTTCTGAGTCACAATCCTTGACATCTACTACTCTACCTCATACACACCCTGTATTTAAAGAGGATGAAGAAGAGATTGTAGATGATGACCCTGATACCATTGTTGCTTCATTACAGACCCATGAAAAAAGGCTAGATGACAAGGAAAGGATGTTTCACTCTAATTTATGGGTGAAAGGCAAGCCTTTGCATTTTATTCTTGATAGTGGGAGTTAAAAGAATTTAACATCTACTAATATTTTGAAAATTCTAAATTTGTCCATGAAACCTAACCCAAAGCCATACAATATTGGATGTTTGAGCCTAGGGAGAGACCTCCATGTCACCCACCAGTATCTGCTTTCATATATAATAAAACCTTTCCAAGATAAGGTCTTGTGTGATGTGATCATATGGATGTTTGTGATTCACTCCTTAGTCAACCATTCATGTATGATTAACATGGCATATATGAATCAAGAACCTAAAAGACCACCCTCACTCTTGGAATGTAGTGATATAGGGTAAGAGGTACCACCTCTCATTATATCTCCCTGATTAGTGCCAAGCAATGTAAGAGATTGGTGGAGAAGACAAAGTAATTCATTCTCATGGTGGTCAAGCCATATAAATCCAAGAAGGATGATGTTGCAGCCCTAACTACACAATCAACACAATAATAGAAGTAGATGGGTCAAATCATAAGAGAATATGATAACTTATTCAAGTCACCCATGGGAGTCCCACTTCACTATCAAGTAAAACATTCTATTGATTTGGTCCCAAGATCACCTTTGCCTAATAACCCTATATATAGTAGATCAATTTTGGAGAATGATGAGATAAAAAGGAAGATTTAAGAATTGATCCAAAAGAGTCACATCAAGCCAAGATCTTCACCCTATGGAAGCCCAATTATCCTAACACCAAAGAAGGATGGAAGATGGAGGCTTTGCATTGAGTATCAAGCCCTAAACAAAATCACTATGAATAATTGTTACCCCCTCTAGAGGATTGATGACCTACTAGACCAACTCCATGGTGCAAAGTTCTTCACTAAAATTGATTTCAAATATGGCTATCACCAAATTCCTATCGATCCCATTAATGTCTAGAATACTACATTCAAATCTAAGGAAGGGATATTTGAATGGTTGGTTATGCCTTTTGGCTTGACTAATGCCCCTGTAACCTTCATGAGGATGATGGATGACATCCTGAAACCCTTCACCAACTCATTCATGCTTGTCTACCTAGATGACATACTCATCTATAGAAAAACATGGGAAGAACATCTACAACATGTTCGTAAGGTGCTTCAAACTTTTTAACATCACAAGTTGTATGAAAATCTTGACAAATGCACATTCATGATGAAAATAATTATGTACCTGGGATATATTTTATATGAGGAAGGGGTCCATGTAAAACCAGAGAATACATGGGTTATTTAAGAATGGCCTATACCAAGGACCCTCATAGAACTTCATAGTTTCTTGGCTCTTGTAAATTTTTATCATAGGTTTATTCTTATATTCTCACATGTTACTAGGCCACTAAACCAAGTGACTTAATGAGGATCTAAATTTGCATTTTAGTGTGGTGAAATAAAATAAAGAGAATTTGAGAATTTGTAAAATAGACTCTGTTCAGCTCTTGTTCTTGCCATGCCATACTTGCATTAACCTTTCAAGTTGATGATAGATGTATCTAAATATGTCATGGGAGCTATCATCATGTAACATGGCCATCCTATTGCATATGATAGTGAAATTTTCAATGATACAGTTAAGAAATACCTGACATACAACAAGGAGATCTATGCCATTATGAAAGCCTGTAAATAATGGAAACACTACATCTTGGGGAAAGAGATGGTCATCCACACTGACCATAGATCATTGGAATTTATCTAGACCTAAAGAAAACTATGAAATGAGAGGCACCAAAAGTGGGACATATATTTGCAACATTTCCATTTGATAATCAAACATAAAAATGGGAGCTCAAATATTATTGTAGATTATCTAAGCCATCCACCAATTGTTTCACTCACAATAGTTCTTGATTTATGAAGACACGACACTACCACTTGGGGTGCTCTATATGAAGTAGATCCTACCTTTGATGATACATATTAGTTGCTTTAAGAATGTAAACATGTCATTAATTTCTATTTGAAAGATAATGTCCTTTGTCACATGGGGCATATCTGTGTTCCATTTGTAGAGTAATAAAAGATGATATGGGAATCACATTTTAGCAGGACAATTGGGCACTTTGGTGTAGAGAAGACATTGTTAGTTCTTCAAAACCACTTTTATTATCCCCATATGTGGAAGGATGTGAAATTTTACCTCAAATCTTACACCCCATGTATGATATCCAAGCCAGCAAATAAGAAGCAAGGATTGTACACACCATTGCCAGAACCAACCAGGCCTTAGGAATTTGTCTCAATGGATTTTCACTAAGGTTTGCCCACTTTAAAACATGGAAAGGATGGTATTTTTATTTTAGTTGATCATTTTTCAAAAATGGTTATCATGATTTTTTGTAATAAAATTGTCTATTGAAGAAACTACTCAACTATACTTTAGTCATGTATGGATCCATTTTGGTCTCCCTAAGTCCATTATTTTTAATAGAGATAGCAAGTTCCTGAGTATCTTCTGGTCCACTCTATGGAAAATGATGGATACCAAGCTGATGAAGTCCATGGCCTTCCATCCATAGACTAATGGTCAAACAAAAGTGGTGAAGCTCTTAAGTGTCCACATGATTCAGATGTATCAATCCAAATGTCCACACACATAGGATGATGGGATTATTTTCATACAACATGGATATAATCAGGCCCTGCACATCTCTACCAAGCATATTCCATTCTAAGTATGCCTTGGGTTCTAACCCATGGCACCAATTGATGTAGCCATTCCATTCTCTACCATGGAATATACACCTCATGGGAGATATAAGGTAGCGAAAGCAACAAAGTTCATTGAAAAAATCCAACACATCCAATAGTAGGTTCAAGACATCTTGGAAAATATGAATCAAAAGTATAAACAAGACCATGACAAACATAGAGTTGCACACCATTTTGTTGTAGGTGACAAGGTTTAGTTGTGAATTTAAAAGGAATGACACATAGGCCCACATAGAAAAATTTGGCCTCTATGATATGGTCCCTATACCATCATCATTCAAGTTGGATAAAATGCTTTTGAGTTGAACCTACTATACTACATGGGTCTACATCCAATAGTCAATGTGGAGCTCCTCAAACTATATCATCCACCTCTATTAGACACTTCAGTCATAACAGAACAACTAAACATTGATAAGTTTGATCCACATAGTTTTTATATAGTATAGGAAGATTAGATTGTGGACACCTAGATAAAGACAACAAGAGAGTGATCTATTCCTCTTTATCGGATGGTCAAAATGGAAAAGCTTAGCTACCAAGGTGAGTGGATCATAGAGAATCAAATCAAGAAATAACTACCACACTTGATGATGAATATTGATGCAAATCAAAGAGGGAGGAATGATCTAGTTAAAACTTTAGGTGATAATTTGGGCAACACTTCAGGGGATAATTTGAGTAATGGTTCTACCCCAATTGGTGGTAGAACTTTTGGGAGCCATAACTTTTGAACCATAGCTTCGTTTGACTCTCTGTTTGAACCATTAGAAATATAATAATGAAGAGAACATGATGAGATGGCACTAAGATATGCTCAATGGGTTTTTATCCTTGAAATTCCAATGGAAGTTCCCATAATTTCAATTATAATGATGTCTAAAAATAAAAAAATTCCAAAAATAGTAATTTCTTGAATTTTATATTATTGTAAATCATGGAAGTTGAACCACTTCATCTCCCTCAAGATTTGTGACCTTAAAAATCCTCCTCTAGCATTAAAATTATGTACAAAAATATATTTATCCAAATAAGGAGATGAGACATCTCTTCCCAGAGATAAGCATATTTTTTCTACAATTTGGGAGCAATAAAACATCTCTTTCCAGAAATAGCATTATATTATTATGTCATTTTGTGTTCTTGAATTATCTTTCAACCAAAAAATCTAAGTTTTGGATCATCATTCCTCTACAATACTATCATGTTTTCTTAATCATCACTTTTCTTCTATCTAATGTTCTAGGAGAACTACATTTAGACTGAAGTTCACGTTGGATCTCATGTCCATGAAACTATGTAGGCAACATCCACTTACCTTGCGCATCTAAAGTTAGCTCATCCACCCCTTTCTTTTCTTCTATTTCCCCCATTTCCATTTTGTGTTATTGTTTCCCTATCACTTGGGGGAACTTTGTTTCAATTGTTCTTGTTATGTTGTATGAGTGTTGTTATTTCTTAGATTAGGGGTGACCCTATCACAAAGCATAACGCCTCTATTCCACGTGAAAGATCATTTTATTTTCTATTTGCACTAACATTGTGATCAAACCTTATTTGTGTGTGTTTATTTGATTCTTATTATTATTTTATTGTGCCTTGTTATCTCTCTATTTATTTCTTGGTGTTTTCTTGTCCGTTTATTAGTTTATATTTGCAACGTGTTGTGTCCTTATTTTTTTATTGGTGTTTTCTTTTGTTTTCATTATTCTTTTATTGGGTTATTATTTTATTTTAGTTTTGTTACTTATGCATTTTTGTTAGTATTTTTATTCTTAGTGTTTTGTTGTGACTTTCTTTTTATCTTTTGTTTTACTATTTGGTCTTGTTATTTATTTTATTTTGTTCTTTATGCTCAAATGCATTCTATAAACATTTTTAGTCTAGTTTTCATTTAGACTTGATTTGTTTATATCTATGTTTGATTTGTTTTATTATTTGTTTGTTTTCCAAAGAACATTTTTATTAAAACACATGGGTATTGATTATTCATATCTTGATTTCAAGTTGCTCAAAATAAATTATTCTTTGATTTTATACATTTTTGTGCCTACTTAAATCCTAATTGTTCATATCTTGATTTTAAGTTAGGTTACATTTTTGTTTTGTTATTTTTATCTTTTTTTAATTTAAATGCAAATAGTTTTATCTTTTGTTTTGGTAACTTTGATCATTATCCTTAGTTATAAAAATTCACATTTGAACTAACCAAGTGCAAATAGAAATATAATGTTATTATACTTATGATGCATAATTTCAAATTTCCTATAGTAAACACTGAGTGCTCCAAATCCAAAAGTCAATAAAGCTCTGAAGATCATTTTTGAATACACCATACCTAACATAAGACTCTATGCAATACGTGCATCTCTTGACATACATTGTGAGTCTAATTGACTATATCTATAATTAGTTTAGGGCATGCATCTCCTAAATTATATTCTAGCATCTAGTCATACATGAAGTAGAATAAATACATCAAAATCCATATGCTAACTAAGGACATGCATCTCCTAAAATTAACATATCAAAACATATCATAACAAGAGAAATATCAATGAACACATCATGTGACAATCAAAGAATATTAACAGTCTATGTAAAATTAGCACTAAGCCAAAAATTAATGTCATATATATCTCTCAAAATCATGTTTCTATACATCGTGAGAAGATCTATACATATCATAAGTATAAAAAATGGGGAGCTATCATAATCAACTCTCATCAAGCTCATACTTGGGAGGAATATGTTGGTAACTTTAACCCATTTTAGATGTAGGTGATGTTAGTGGACATGGTGGTGGAGGCCCCATGATAACATATTATGTAGCTGGTTGCATCACTAACCATTCTGACTATGTGCCCTATTTGGACTTAGAGGTACCATTAGTTTTTATGACCTCGTATACTCCATATAATAAGCCACTCTTCACTTTTAGGAACTGTTACCTCATATGCCTACATCTAGTAGGCTATCTCATCCTTGGCATGTAGGACATCATCCTTCATGTGAAAGACATAATCCTTAGCCATAATTAGATCAACCAAGGATCTATTTAATCTAGTTCCTCTATCTATCTTGGCTCTTTGAGCCTCAACTCTTTCCTATGTGAGCCTATGCATCTTTGCTTGATCAAAATCCCACTCCCCAACCAATGTCATAAACTCCACATCTCATGTGGTTAATTGGGCTTGAATCCCTATTAAGTGTGCCACTTATCCTATGATACCCATAATCTATGCATCCTTGGATATGATGAGACCCCATATCCTCATGGTCTTTCCTTGAGCTATAGCCAACTATGATTGTAACCCAACCATAATGCTTTATAGCCCTGTCATCTTTGAGAGGCATGCAAAAATCTCTAATTTCATATATATCTCTCAAAATCATGTTTTTATACATCATGAGAATATCTATACATATCATAAGTATAAAAAAGGGGGAGCTATCATAATTATCTCTCATCATTCTCATACTTGGGAGGACTATGTTGGTAACTCTTACCTATCTTAGATGTAGGCACTGCTAGTGGATATGGTGGTGGAAGCCCCTTGATAACCTATTGTGTAATTGGCTACATCACTAACTATTGTGACTCTATCTCCTATCTAGACTTAGAGGTACCATTAGTATATTATGACCTCATGTACTCCATATAAGAATATACTCTCCACTCTGTAGGAACTGCTACCTCATATACCTACCTCTAGTAGGTTATCTCATCATTGGCATGTAGGACATCATCCTTTACATGTAAGGCATCATCCTTGGTCATAATCACATTAACCAAAGATCTAGTTAATCTAGTTCATATATATGTCCTGGCTCTATAATCCTCATCTCTCTCTTATGTGAGCCTATACATCTTTGTCTAATCAAAATCCCATTCCCCAACCACTTTCACAAACTCCACATCTCATGTGGCTAATTGGGCATGAATCCCTACTAATTATGCCATATATCCTATGATACCCATAATATATGCATCCCTAGATATGATGAGACCCTATAACCTCATGGTATCTCCCTAAGCTATAGCTAACTATGACTCTAACCCAACCACAATGCTTTGCAACTCTAAGAGGCATGCAAAAATATCCATCTAGATCCTATTAATCAATGCCCAGTCCTTTGTGGACCTCCCTATACCTAAGGGCCATATCCCTCCTAATCCTAATCCTAAACCTATATCTATCTCATAGGGCCCTTCCTCTCTTGATCCAGTTGCATGACCTCCATTTCCACCTAGATCATTCCCTACATCCACATCCTGACCATCTAGTTTGGCCATCTCTACATCCTATGTGGGATCTTGTTGTCCTTAGGGATATACAACTTATAATTTAATAGAATATGGAATGGTTGAACATAATGTAACCTAATCTTTTTATTATGTTTGGGATTGTCCCTGGTCCCTCCTCATCCACACCCATCTCTATCTCAAGACTAGTTGCTAGGGCAATGGCCTAGTCAATCAGATGGGTCACACTTCAATCCACCATAAAATGTATGTATAAGTATCCCTTACATCTATAATCCCTCCCACATAGTCCCAAAACACATGAACCACTCTCATAATCAGTGATGGCCTCTACCTTGGGTATTAGTGGCACTCACTCCCTAATGTCCTTGGTCACATGTACAAAGTAGGGTGGACCCCCTAAGATGTCTTATTGCATACCAAACTATCATTGGAAATGATCTATCATATATCTATCTACCACATAATCATGACACCCTATGATGTATCATGGTGTGATCATGTATTTGATCATAAATAGGTCCTCTACACACAAAAATGTGTCCCCAAGTAAGGATGCCAAATGAAATCCCCATCCTCTATCTCATCAATGGCTCACCTATAGCAAGGTAGATTCCCTAAGTGTCCTACATTCCTATTTATATTAGATACCATCCCTAATCCATAGGATCCTTTTGTCCCCTCTGATATCTCAACCCCACTAGTTATGTAATCATTATATGCTCCCAGGCCCATACCTATAGTGGTGTGTTATGGCCTATGATGTGCCTTTTCATGTATGCTATCATGTGAATATCCTTGTATAATTGGACAAGAATCATAGGTCCCCATAAAAACCATGTTAGTTGATCAAACATCAATTGTAATATGTTGATCAACCCTAAAAGAAAGAACTTCTTGCTCTTGTTAGGTAGTAGAAGGACACTGACAATAGATATCAAAACCACCACCTCTAGAGGAACTATCCTCTATCCTACTCCACCTTCTGTAGGCCAGGCCAACTCCTCTAGTGTATCCATGTCTATATACTCATCCATAATATCCTACTCCACTACCCCCAATAGATCATTGATCATGGCTTATCATGCAACCCCCATCTAATTAATCTTGGGTCCTTGCATAGGCACTCATAGAATCTGATGCACATCTTCCAGTGTCACTATTACCTCCCCAATTGGTAGATGAAAAATAGAGGTCTTAGAATTCCACCTCTTCGCTAATTGTAACAACTATGCTCTATCTATATGGATCAGTGGCAATCGTGTTAGGTGATAAAGGTCCACTATTACTAGAATTCCCATGAGTTCATCTATCATTAGCCCTTATTACCATAGTACTTAGGAGTACCACTCCCTTGATGTGATGATTGCTACTTGCTCTTAAAAATCAAACATAGGGCATCATTTATATTGTCTTTATATCATATTCATCTAATTATGAGACCTAGACTAGTCTTCTATGTGTCTTTATTCTTCTTCTTCTAATTTTGGGCCTAGACTAATCTCCTATGGGCCCCATTATATTATATTTTGGTATTATTTTCATTATTTTATTAATCCTATCATTTAATAGGGCATTCTTGATATTCTATAGGGCAATTCCATTGATTATCATGATATCACTATTTCACATGTTATTCCCACTAATTGGTAGGGTGATTCCACCAATTTTATCAAAATCATCATTTGATAGGGAAAAATTCACCTAAAAAATTGAGCTCACCATTTATTTGGTGATCTTTCCATTTTAACCCATGATCCCATTGAATTTTTGGTGAGATCTCTGATCCCGTGGTGTTTCCACCATTTTTATGGGTGAACTCATTATTTTCATAATTGGAAAAATGGTGGGATCACCCCATGTACCATTTATTACATGTAATAAATGCAATAAATGACAAATTTAAAAACTAAAAAAGGTACCTACCAATGATTCACTCCCTAGTGGTCACTGGTAATCTCTCATGCACTCCCCAAAATTATGGTGGTGTGGGATATTGGCCATTGTTCTTAGCTTTGTCATACAAAAATTTCACAACTTAAAAATTACTATAACTAGGGGTTCAAATGACTTGTTTTTATCCCCAAGGGTTAAAATATAGTTAATTTTTAAAAAAAATTCACCCCTAGGCCTATAGTTGCATCATTTTATATTTCTTGGCATACTATTTTGGTCCCTCTGATCAATTTTTCCTTATGTTTTCATTTAATTTCCCCATTTTTCAATCTCTTTTGTGAAAATTTATGAGATTATAATTTATTTTGATTGAGGACCCACCCATCAACTATTTTCAAATTTTCAATCTACCCCTTAAATGGGTATCATGGGTTGCCCAAATGATGTTTGGGGCCTTTCATAAACCTTTTTCTTCATAATTCCTACAAACTTTAAAAATAGAAAATGGGAACGAAATCTATTTCTTCTAATTATAGTGACCTTTTCATTCTTTTAAAAGGCATCACTTTGATTGAATGTCTCTCCATGCCTTCTCAAACAAGGGAAAAATGTAGACATCCAATTCCTATCACTATTGTGTTGCAATTGTCAGTCTAAGAATAATTCTATGAAAATGCACAATCTAGGCTAAAATCACTAAAACATGTTAAATGGTTTGAACTTGTCACATACAGGTGTTGATTTAGGCTAATGTATCCCTAAATGGAGCAATGAATTTTATGTGATTATTATATTTTCTCAGACCACTTTGATTCAAATTATGACCATGTACAATGATGATCTAGACCATTTATTCCTCTAATTTGGTAGCACACATCATGTGCATGTGTTATTTCACATCCATAATGCCCTAACTAGGGTATTATTCTGTACACAATGGATACCTTCTTATGATTATAATCCAATCAAATTACAACTTAGTAAAATGACATTGTTGACTAGGTTGATAGGTGTGGGACAAATTTTTAAAGAATTGCAAAAAAATAATCAAAGTCACTTAAGAAAATTAAATCAAATCAAGAACCTAAGTGAAAATTCCATGGAAGTTATTGAAAATCTATTTATTGGAAATTCATTCCTCAAATTTGCATCATCCCATGACATCATCAATGGGTTGGAACCATAGGCCATTAATGGAATAAATATTAGGATTAATCCCTCCCATGCCTCATCAATTCCCTATTCTTCCAAATATTAATGGTAATATTTATGGCTTATCCCTCCAAAATTGAATCAATTCATGAACACACATCTTGACCTTGAGATGGATGGTTATAGATGATCCCAAAAAAAATTAGAAAGCTATAAATATAAGGTCTCACCATTGATTAAAACATCTTGAATTGTGTAATGTTATAATGCAAAATTTTCTTCACAAAGCTTCACCTATTTACATAAATTTATCAAACTTGTGATCTTAAACCATTGGTGCACTAGGAAATGATGGACGAGCAAGCTACTCATCATTGATGCAAACTTGTAGCACTAAATCTAGGTATAAACTTGCTTATTGTTTACTCTTAGATGGAGGGATGTTATTTGGAAGGTTTGGTAGTATTCCTTCTTTAAATAGCTCTTAGAATTCATTAGCAACACCCAATGAGGAAGTGGGATTGATTTTTTAATGTCTATATGTTTTATTATAAAGATTTTATTTACTAACACATGGTCTAACACATCTTATAATCCTACTCTAAAATGCTAATCTATTAAAACATCAATGATAATCTAGATCATTTGCTAGATGAAAACATAAATGGTTAACCATATATAAGGCCTAGGAAATGTGATTTATGACACCTTATAGACCATGGTATTATTTTTCAATTGAATGTAATGTCTTTTTTAATGATATTAATGTAACCTTAAAAAAATCATATTGGACTACAACTTGTAGAGAGATATTAATATTATGTAGTGCTGAAATATGAAATGTATTCAAGTATTAGGTGTAATTGTTAAGATAATAACATATCTAAAGATTTATATATTAGTCATATAACATATGCATGGAAAAATTCTACACAAGATAATAGTGAGATTATCCTAGCAAGCCTCTCTTACGCATTGCATAGTGTTGATGTTAAAGAGGTTATAAAAAGTGAAATTTAACCTATGTGGAGCCATTATTGGAATATTTAGCTATGTTCAATTATCTTCCAAGTAGGTGCATACATGAACTTGATATATTTATAAATGATGTTTTTATTACTAAGTAATTAGTATCCCTCTTGGTTATCAATCCTTAACAAATCCTTGTGTTAGATAAAATTTATTCTTGGATGGAAATTAGATATATGGATTTAGAAACCACTTTGACTAGTTTGACTCGAAATCATATCACACATGTATTTACTTCATGTGAAAACATAGGTATAATATTAGTTTCTATATGGATGAAGATGTGGGTTCTATTTAGTTTGATCTATTTTTCATCGTATAAATTTTTAGACCTTGTTTTGGTTGTGTTGTTGATTCTTATGATGGTACATTCTAATAAAACTTGTCATAAATGGAATGGAACATTTTTAAGTTGTGTTATCATTCATTTATGACACATGGATTAAAGGGCACTCTTTTTTTTAAGCACTTTCCTTAACTTAGGTTATGGAAACCCTTGAAATTCTATCTTAGATAACCTAAATACCTTAGGTGGATTTAAATTAAGATTATTAGGCCTTTAAGATATTTGTAAATTTGGAAGATAAAAAATTTTAAACATTGTTACATTCATATTGGAATATGAACCTTTGTTCAGATGTTAAATTGCTGTAGGGAATGTTTAGAAATTCACAAACTAATTAGATCAAAATTTTATTAAACCTATGTGGTTGAACCATTAAGATCAATCATAAAATAATTGTGATGTTTGGGAATTAAACACTTATTTCATTATAAACATATATTAGAAGATATAAAACTTTTGGATTTTGAAATTGTATTGAGAGATAATCACCCATTTGAATTTTAATCCTATTTTGGAATATGAAACTCTAGATAATGAATTTAAACCTATGTTTAGAAAATGGACACTTTTTGGAAGATGAAACTTTATTTATAGATGTTAAACTCATTGTTAGCAATCCACAACTTTTAGATGTCAAAAAAAAATGGAAATTGGACACCTTATGGTAAGACTTGTTTTATGTTGATTATTTTTTTATTTTACATAGTAAATAGAAAAATGGATTGATTTTAGACTTTAGATTATGATTCTTGATCCTGGTTTATGCCTTGGTTTTGATATGCCATACATGCATGTTATATGTGAATTTATTTGATAGGGCCCTTGTTTTGTAATTTTTGTTTGTGCCCTATTAGGAATTTTAAGTTCTTAAAGTGATATTGTCTTTATGGACATAAAATGGATTAGTAAAATTAAGAGTCTATAAGAAAATTAGATAAAATGATGAATCTATAATTAGCATTGGGGTTTGATAATTCTAGATATGGAATGGATATTCTAGTATAGTTTCACAATAAATATGTGTGTAAGGGTTATGATTTTTATGGGGTTCACCAAGGTATACTTAATGTATAAAATGTACTATACATGCCCTAGTACTAGATTTGGGATGCATTTATGGGTTGACCTACTATTTTACCTAAGTCCTATGTCTATATGCATATATATCACTATATATTATAAATGATATATCATTCTAGTTCCAGTTCATTGTCATGTACTACATTACCACATATTAGATGTATGTTGATTCAATGACTTGCATATATACACATGGATTCTCTTTTTTATATTTGTTTCCTATATCTAATACATGTGTGGAAAGGTAGGGCTGCTTCTAGGATTTTAAATTATGTGGTGGATCCATTAGGCTCTATGGTTGGATGAAAATCCTTCTAATGATGTTGTACCTATTCCATTTTAGTGCCATACTTTATTTAGCATGGAGTTTTTGTAGGTGTGTAGTACTTCGATGAGGAAGACACCTAATTCTTACTATTTGTTATTCTAGCCAAGTTGGGTAGATGAATGTAATCATTGAATGATAAATATATAATTATTATATTGGTATATGTATATGATTAAATTATCATAATCATATAAATAAAGAAGATTATTATATTTTATTTTTTTGTATCTAGCAAATGTGAATGGAAAAAAGATGAAAATCTAGGTAACGATGATTTTATATTATTTGGGTGATTATTACTATGTCATGTAAATGAAATAAATAGGCAATATATGTTTGAAAAATAATTATTGTACATCTAATTGTAAGTATTATGAAGAATTATTTTAGTATTTTATAATTAAATTTGAACGCAATAATATATATTGTATTATGATGAATATTAGAATCATAAGTGGTGTTGATGTTGGTGTAATATTTTATGAATTTTTACTTAATAAAATCTAGTTTGGAATGTTGTATTAGGAATTGATGTGGAGTAAAATCCCTTTTTTATTTGGTGATTATTGAACTAAATGAAAAAAAAGTATCACACTTTTCTAGTATCTGGTCAAAAAATTCTTACACTGTGGTGTCAAAATTAAGTTCAACGCTAGGGCCTAATTGCACTCACTAAATTTTTGAGTTGTATCTTGTTAGGTTATTGTAATTATTTGGATAAATATCCTTTTTCTATAGATTTATGATCTATTTATCCAGTGCAAGGAGGGAAACAATATCTCAAGGATTTATTGAGATCTAAATGTTTCCATAAGAGGAAGGCATTACTTAAACAACCTATTGGACTCATATTTAGGAATAAAGAGTTTACAGTACTACCATTTGAAATTTTTATGATCCATAATGTTCATAACTTTAAATTAATATTATCTACAAGGACCATCATGAGATTTGGTGTTAACTTCCTATGTGGTATGGTTATTTGATTGGAGATAGAGAAGGAAGGGTAAAAGCCAAGATGTCATTAATACTATCGCTATATGATGGGTTTTCGAGTATCCTATAAATAATTTTGGTAGGGTAGGGACACATAATCCAATTAGGATAGATGATACGTGTTGTATTTGTATAGGCCAATGAGAAATTTGTCTCAGTTATGCCTTATTATTCCAAAAAAAAATGAGTGATTTGCCTTATGATTTATGAAGGTGTGATATATAATGTTTGTTATGAGTATTGCATCATTTGATGTAACCCTTATTAAAAATTTATAAAAAAAAATTCAAGTAGAATCCTTGATAAAATATTATAAAAGGCATGTGAAAAAATGTTGGGGAAACACTTTGGGATCCTTACTGTATTAAATTTCAAGGTGTTGGGAAAATATTATGTGAGGAACATCCCCATAGGTTTTATTATAGCTAGATTTGAGCTATATCCTTTAGTTTTAGGAAGATGAAGTGCATAATTTTTATATTTAAGGGACCCCATCCTCATAAACATATGTGCATATCTATCTTTCCATGTACCAATAAGGGTTAAAGGTTTGGTTAAGAAAAGTTAATCACTTCTTTATTGAGAAAAGCAATAAGTTTGGTAGATTGCAAAACAAGGTTTTTAGCTTTAAGTATGAAGTTGAAATTTTTTTTCCACATATCACCTTTGATAGGAAGTCAAATGGAAGGGATACACCCAATTTTTATAAATCTATACTCCAAATTTATTGCTTGACTAACAATATAGGTTGGAGAACTATGAGAAAGCATTTTAAGGTTTTTTCTTCATCTTTATGTTTAGGATTTAGTTAGCTAAGCCATCAATATGATGTCTCTTTCAAGGGGGAGGATGTTACATCCCATTTTCCTAGTGCCAAATTTTGAAGGAACTTTTTTTAACTTACATTATATGTTAACATAATGCATAATCAATAATATGAATACTAATTATTTTTTGTGCAATTAGGGATGTTAATAGTGATTAACCTGCTTTATGTATTGTGAATCAGTTAATTTTCGTTAACCTCATTTGTATAATTATGTAATTAAATTAAGGGAATTGATTTTCATTTGGATAAAATTATGTTATGTAATTATGTAGAATAATTGTTATTTTTTTTATATCATGTAGATTTGATATAGTGAATTAGATAACTACCCTTGTGATCAATTGTTTGTTTTACATGTACAAGCCCATTGGTGGGGGGAGAGTATCATCAAAGAGAAATAACTAGATTAACATTACAGGTAGTCGAGATAAAACCATGTGGATTGGTTTTTGATCATTCTATTTGCATTCTAGACATAGACTTTTATTTTCATTGTGTTAGCATAGGTAGTTACCATTAGTGCTTGGGTGATTATTGCATGCTTTATTTTTCTCTTGACTTCTAGATTTGAATGATGTAGTAAATGCACTTGAATGTAGGGTTTCAAGTATTCATACTGATAAATAGGTCAGTGTGTGTATGTTTATTTCCTTTATGAATGCTTGAATTATTGTTGCATACCATTATCGACAAATATTTTTGTTTCTCATTGTGTCTTTCATTTTTAGGACCTATTTTTAATAGGTAATTGGGTCAAAAACCCAATGGACCTATACAAAATATTGATGTGATTATTTTACATTATCACTTTTATGTTTTGACAAGTTTGGTCGATAAACTTATCTTAGAAAACATATGATTCACTAGCGATTAATACTCACATATGTTTACATCATCTCATGATGTCTTCCTTGAATATTCATCACCTTAGTGACATATTCCTTGTAACATTGTTGTAGGGTAAGGGGACCCACTAGGTGCATAGGCACCTTAGCCTTATTCGAACCCCTTTCACTTTTTGAATTCAGGTTACTTATATCATCATATAAATAAAATAGATGTGTATGTATTTTTATAATATATTGATTTAGATATGTAATGAATATATTAATACGTTAATGTATTTGGTTGATTATTAGGCACTTGATTTAACATGTGTGCACATAACAAGTCATTTATCCCTTTCACTATTCCATAATAGTTGTCCTAGCCAGAACATGTGGTTAATTTTCCCAACATTGTTAATATTTACTTGTAACCCCTAAAATGTAAATTGTAAATTATAATAGCCTCCAAGGGGAAATGTGTGTAACTAATAAAATTGGTCCAAAATTCAAAGATTTTAATTCTTACTTTATGTGTAGTGGATGCATAAGGTCAAATGAATCTAATAACTAATAAACTTGTCAATGATTTAAAAATTATCTAAGAAATTATCTTTGTCCATTATTTAACTTGCCACTCAAATCAATGCCCACTAGTAAATTTTCTAATATCATTGTCATAAAATTTAAATATTTATTATGTTTCTCATTTTAAATTGTTCAATAACATGGTATTCCTCATTATTATTTGGCATTAATATTTTTATTATGGCATTTATAGCATACCCATTCAATTTCCACAATGAACAAAGTAATGGGAGGTGGTGGAATGTAATGTATTATTTTAGAGCCATTAAATTTGGGATAGTTAACATTCAAACCTATATCCATCCTCCAAATGGTGCCCACCATTTCCCTAGCCACCCAATAATTTTTACCAAAAAAAATGTATAAAGGATTTAAAAACTAAGAATTTGTGCGCAATGAATGCATAATTTGTTAAGAATATATTAAGAGCTAGACAAGTCACAATATGAAGGGGGAGACATTTTTTGGAAGGATCAATTTTAATTTTTTTAAAAAGGACCAGGAGCTAACTATGTTGTGGTGTCTATCATTTTATGTGTAGAGAAGAGTCATTTTAGGTTTAAGTTTCCAACTTCATCCCTTCAATGCTTAAAAGGAAATGTGGGTGATTGAAGTGACTAAATGAAGGTGTGATTACTCTAAGGCCTTTGTCAAGGGAAATTGTTATCAAATGAAGGTGTGATTACTCTTATTGCATTCCTAAAATTAATGCATAAATGTCTATACTAAATGTTTCAATGTCATCTTGATGATATTCCATGCGTGCTTATTCTTATACTATGCATATTGTGGTTTGAATGTTTGAGTTGTGATTTGAAAGTAGTTGTTTAAATGACGTGGACCTTGTCATCTGTAAATAAAATTTATTGCAGCTTTGGATTGAGATATAGGATAATTTTTTCATCTACCATCTATATTACCAAGTGCTCTGCATTTAAAATGAGCTATAGAATTTTAAGGCCAAAATTACAAATATATTTTGAGTTTTATAAGAACCACTATAATGGTTGGATAAATATTTGCCATGGGTTAGTAAATAGTAATTTATTGTTGTCTTATCAATAGGCATATGTGATTCGTGGTCAAAAATTCCTTTTGAATAATGTGTTTTCTTCTAAGAAAATGAACATATCAGTAAGTGTGTAGATAAATAGTGGAAAGGATATATATATATATATATATAAGCAAGACAAATAATATATATTATTTTAACCTAAGTGGTATGGGTGAGCAAGACCATAGGGTAGCTTTCAATACATAACTATATATTGTATATTTTTTATAATAAAATAACAAAGACATTATTATAGTGTCTTACATCCTTTTGTGAAAGTGGTAGCTTATCATTTATGATAGGTGATTTTACCATTTGGATATGTGGCTTAAGTGGTTATTTCAATTTATATTTTGATAGTTTGTTATATCAAATATATAACTTCAATATACCTCTAATTGATATGGTTATATAACTTTCCTATATCTGTAACTATATCGATACACCTAATATCAATGCATTATATTTAAGGGGTTGTTATAACTTTGGATTTATAATTATAACCATATAATAAGGTATACATGGAGCATGATGTATTATATTATGTCTCTTTAAGATATGTGGTTTAAATATAAACATAAGTGGGATGTTAGGATATTAAAGGTGATGTAAACCTGAGCAATGTAAACCAAAATAAAATGTTGGATTTTATGTATTTAATGTAAGACTATAGTATATAGGTGAAGACCTAAAGTACTAAACATTAAGAGGGAGGTAGGTTTGATGATGAAAGACCTAGATGTTAAGTTATTAAAACATAAATGATAATTTATACTTTCTTCTAGACAAAAACATAAACTATGGAACCATATAAAAGGCCTAAGAAATGTGACCTAGGACACCTTCTAAACTATGGTATTATTTTTCACTTGAATATAACATCTTTGTTAATGATATTAATGTAACTTAAAAAAAAATGTCATGGTGGACTACAACTTGTGTAGTTGTGTTATTATTATGTAGTGTTAAAATATGAAATGTTTTCATGTCTTAGGTGAATTTTTAAGATAGTAACATATCTAAAGACTTAGATATTGGTCATATAGCACATGTATGATGTAGTTTTACATAAAATAAGAGTGATTATTATCCTATCAAGCTTCTCTTACTCATTGCATAGTGTTGATGTTAAATAGCTTGGAATAAGTTAAACCTGACCTATGTGAATCTCTTATTGAAATAATTGATGTTATTTTATTATATTTCAACTACGTGCATACATGAACTTGATATAGTTCTAAACAATGTTCTTATTATTGAATAATTATCAACCCTTTTGGTTATAGCTCCTTAATGAAACCTTGTGTTAGATAAACCTTATACTTGGATGTAAATTATGGATATGCATTTAGAAAAATATTTGAATAATTTGAATTGAAAAAATATTTCACATGTATGTGTTTCATGTGAAAAAATACATATATGGATTAAATTTTAGATGGATTGAGATGTGGGTTGTTTTTAGTTCTATCTTTATTTTTATTGTGTAATTTGTTAGTTCTTGTGTTGGTCATGTTGTTGATCCTTGTGATAGTACATTTTGGAAACACTTTCTATAAGTCATATGGGATAATTATAGTTGTGTTATCATTCATGTACTATGCATGGAACAAAGGACATTTTATTTATTAAATTTGCATTCTTTAACTTGGGCTATGGAAACCCATAAAATTTAATCTTGGATAACCTAAATACATTAGGCAGATTTGAATTATGATTATTAATCCTTTGGTATATTTATAAATTTGGAAGCTAGATCATTTTGAACATTGTTACATTCATATCAGATTATGAACCCTTGTTTGGATGTTAAACAAGCATAAGGAATGTTGAGAAATTGGTAAACTAGTTAGATTAAGATTTTATTAAACTTATGTGCTTGGATATTTAAGGTCACTCATAAAATAACTATGTTAAAGACTTATTACATTATGAACAAATATTGGAAGATATAATATTTTTGTATTTGGACCTTGTATTGGGAGATAATCACATATTTTTATATCTATCCCAACTTGGGAGATGATACCTTAGATAATGAATGTAAAATATATGTTTAGATGATGGATGTTTTTTGGAAGATGAACCTTTATTTATTAATGTTAAAATAATTTTTAATCGTCTAACACTTTTGGATGTCAAAGCACATTTGAAAATTGGAAACCTTATGGTAAGACTTGTGTTTCATTGTCAAACTAGAACTTGCGTTGATTATTTTTATGTCTTATGTAGTAAATGAAAAAATGAAGTGGTTTTGGACTTTAGATTATGAACCTTGATCTTGTGTTATGTCTTGGTTTGATAATGTAGTTTATGCATGGTATATGCGAATTTATTTGATGGGACCCTTATTTTGGAATTTGTGTTTGGTTCCTATTAAGAATTGTAAGTGCTTAAAGTGATGACGTATTTATGCATGTAAAATGGATAGGTGAGATTAGGACTTTGTGACCTAATTGGATTACTTGAGAAATTTGTAATGAAAATTAGGAGATGGAATGTATATTTAGTATAGTTTCATAATAACTCTATGCATAAGGGTTAGTGTTTTTTATGAGGTTCACCAAGGTCTACCTAATGTCTATGATTTTATAAACATGCCCTAATACTAGAGTTGGGACACATATAGGGGTTCACATATTGTTTGCTCTAAGTCATATGTACATATGCATATATATATTAGGTGTAGACACTTAAAATTGTACACTTCATGTTGATTTTAATTATGTCTTCTATTCACACTTTAAACCTTACCAAAATAAATTTTACTCTAATTGTTAATCAATTAACCTAATCTACCCCTAATGGAAAATTCCATGGATTTGAAATTATCTATTTCCTAAATGTATAAATTGAATTATTGCCTCACCTAAGGTGACATCATCATACCAAGTGTGAAAGTAAGATATTTTCAAGCTCTTACACCCTCTTACACACTCTTCCTCTTTTACCACTATTACACATTGAAGGAGTCATGATTGGAATCTCTTACATTTATATGGCATACTCCCTCCATTTTCTTCCACACTCCATCTCTCTCATTTATGATAATAAAGGAATAATCTTGGGCCTTTGATCTTCATTTTAAGATGGATGGTGTAGAGTAAATTTTTACTCTGCATTGCATTTAAATTTTTAGTCGAGCACTGCAGTTTTGGTTCCCGTACACCCTAGTCATAGCAGCAGAGTTGGGGGTAGAGCGCAACTTCAATTTTCCATTTAAGTGTCAAGATGCAGCAGAGGCCACCTAGTGTCACTCTCTAAGCACGAGCCCCCCTTGTTTTCCCCTTTTTGTTTCCTTCACTTTATTTTGCCTAAGTACTACATTTAGGTGGAAACCTCCACATGTCGCTTATCGACACACAGAGCTGGCTAGTTGGCATTCTCTGAGCCCCTATTTGTAACTTTCCAAAGAATCATGGATCATGCCACGTACCTAATAACAACTCAGTGGAAGCCACCACGTGTCAGCATCCATGTCTCGTATCAGCACTTGCATTCATTCTATTTCATAGCAAAGGGTTTCAAAAGGATAAGGAGCAGGATGTAGTGGAAAGCACCAGGTGGCAGAAGTGGAAGGCCCTAAATTACATTTTCAAAGAATGGTAGAGGTCACCATGTGTCTACTTCTGAAAGACTTTAATTTAATGCTTGGGTCTGATACTTTGGTCCAAAAGTGAAAGATGTCATTTTATTTTATTTAAGTGCTATAAAGTAGTGGATGCTACCAAATGTCGCCCTCCGAGCCCTCTCTACTCCACCCCCAGAAAAGTGGAGGGTACCACATAAACCTAGTAGGAGAAACGAAGAATGACATGTATCTTCCTCAAAGCCACGAAAGCCTCCATGCGTCATCACCTGAGAGATCATCTTCGAGTGTCATTGCTGAATAAAGATTGTGGTGGGCCTCAGGAGTTACTACAAAAGTCTATGGAAATTTCCAAGTGTCACCATCCACAAAAGTCTAAAATGTGTCCCAAATGATACTACAACATAGCCAAAGAAAAGCAAAGGGAGCATTGTATCTTAGATGAATTTCATAGAAAGTGCCAGGTGTCATTTTTTGGTGCCTCCTAAGTATACAAGGAGTTTCAAGAAATCGACTAAGTGTCCTCTCCCATTTCAAAGCATTTCATGTATCTGTTGTCACAAAGTGAAATGGAGGGAAAATTGGTTGAAGTTAATTTGAGTAGATGGAACAGTCACTGGGTAGATGTTTGGAGCCCCCAAAGCATTAAGGGGGTGTCTATTTGTTCCTTGTATGATGGAGGTAGAGTAGACAGTTGAGCGACCAAACAGGTGATGGAATGAGGAATTTTAGGCATGAAGGGAGGTACTAGACAGGGATTGCCATGCTGTAGTCAGGGAAGTTCTTGATAAGACTAGGATGCACCCAAGGCATTGAAGGCACTGTCTATTTTGTCCCCTACGAGTAAATGATGGGGTAGAATTACATGGGAAAGAGAGCGATGTAAGGAGGCATCCAAGTCTATAAAAGAAAATTGTAAAATCAAGAAGGGGGAATTCTATATTTTTAGGTTTTTAGAGTTTTGACCAATAATATCATTTGCTTTTATTTCATTTTTTTGAGTTGAAAAGTTTATATGACTGTGTGTGTTTCTGTATCTTTTGTATGACTGGAAGATTCAATAAGAAGATTGAACACTATGCCCTTATTGACATTATCTGTGTCATTTACAAAGTAGTCTATACTGTAGATTTTCTAGTGTTGTGATTGAAAATGTTATTTGCTTTTGTCTCATTTTTTGGAGTCTAAAGTTATACATAACTATGTGTGACTTTTGTGCCTCTTATGTGATTGGAATATTCTATTAAGAAGATTGAACACTATGCCTTTGTTGACAATTCCTATATCTCAGCAAAAGACTCCCCTATTGTGAGCCTCTGTTTCTATTATTTCAATCTCTTACATTGATCATGCACTTGTCTGCTCTTAAATGTAATTGAATCCTATAATAGTCTCATTGTACTCAGGCTAAGATTAGGATTACACTCAGGTGCATTGCCATAGTTAGGTTTTAATTCCTGTATTTTGTGTTTTTGTTTAGTCTCCTATCCCTTATCCCCAACACCCAATATAAAAGAAGAGACCAGCTTCTTTAAAACATGGAGGTTGTTTCAAGCCACATTGTCCCATAGCTTGAAACTTCTCATTGTTGATTGATTAAGATCAAGTGCAATTTTCATCATCAACAGACGGTTCATAATAATTTTCCAAGTCTATAAATGAAAGGGTTTTCACACTATTTCACAATGACTAACTAGTGTAGTGAATCTCTACCAAATAATAAGGCCATCAATCAATAATTCTTTAACATTGTTAAGCCAAATCAAGATTAGAAAAGGGAAAATATTTCCCACGTGTAGAATAAACATTGTAAAATATCTCTAGTCTACAAGCTGAGCACATACCTCTTCAGACCAAAAATCAAAGGAGTCTCTAAGGAAGGTATAACATGTTTGTTTGATTTCCACTTGATTTGTCTCTTGTTTGACCTTACTCAATTCTAGTGGATAGGCTTAGAATGTTATGTTTTTTAAATTATTTTTTATTTGCATTCACTAACAATGATCTAACCTTATTTAGATTCTTTTTTTTAAAATGGCATGCCTGATGGGACATGACACATCCCATGACCCTCCTTAAACCTTTCTTGTTCTTCTAATTACTATAATTAACCTAATTGTCAAGTTAATTCACCTTTTTGTATTTAAAATTTTATTAAATTCCATCCCAAGTCAAAACAATGATTATAGACTATGAAACGGTAAATTAATGATTCAAATAAATGGATTTGTTAACTATAAAAACAAATTCATTGTGCATATCAATTAAATCACACATAACAATGAAATAATGTTTGTCTTCTATCTTACTATTTTTCCTATAGGTTAAAACAATGAAATTATCCTAAATAATTAAAAAATCATCATCAACAATAGTAAAATCATCATAAAAATAGTGAAATCATTTTCTCTATTTGTTTGTTTTCTAGTAGGTTTGCAGAGTAGTAAAATTGTCATCAACAATAGTGAAATCATATATAACATTAGCAAATTTATTTCTATGTTCTGATTATTTTCTTTTATATAATAGTCAAAATGGTAAATTCATCATCAAAAATAGTGAAATCATCCACAAGAATAATGAAATCATTTTCTATTCCTTTTCTGACTATTTCTCACAAGTACTAAAAATAGTGAAATTGTCCTACATATCCATGAATTCATCCTACACATCAGCAAATTCATCCTACAACTTTTAGACCAATTTTTTGACCATTTCACATGCTAATTTCAACGCCACTTTAAACTTTTAATTATTTTTGTATAGGTCCTTGGCTAAAGATGTGAATTCAAACTCGAAACAAGATCATTTCTTTTATAAAATAATTCTATTTAGGATTAAAAAGAATGCACAATTTTAATTTTGGCTTAAAACTTGTTATTTTCTAAAGTCATTTATTTTCTTGCATTTATCTTATTTTAATTGTGTGTTGTATGATTACTTGATGTGTATGCTCTCCCCTTGATATGGTGACCCATAAATGTGAAGGTGACCACTCATTTTATCCCAAGAGATTCACCAAGTATGCTCTTCACTTTCGCTTAGTGGTATTCCTGTGAATTAGAATGATGATACTTTTTTATTTTTATTTTAGGCTACATAATTGAGGTGGCATTGCCTTATCATGGGTCTTTAGGGTGCAATAACTAGGATTTCATCCCTCAACATTTGTACTAGCCCAATACATCTCACGAGGATATAAATTGTTGGTAGATGTCATTAAGGTGTATCAAAATTTTCCATAAAGGGTTTCATGAAATTAACAAGTTAACTATTAATGCTAAGCCACTAAACATCACCATTAAGGAATCTAGGGTCTCTTTGATAGGGGATGCATTTCCCTATGAACATCATAATGCCTCTATCTATTATTTGATGGATTTTGTGACCTTTGGGAACCATATAAAAATCCACGTAAAACTTTAATTAATCTAAAAATCTGATATTAGTTCACTTAAACCTATCAAATGAAGTCATTGTGAACAGGCTAGACCTTCTTGAAAATAGCCTAATTTTCAATTTTTTTGTGTGAAACTCTTTTTTCATGGACCTTTTATTGATGCATGGATGAAAATGTAACATCCCCCAAAGATTACCTTACACATATGAATCTTTGAGACAAGATTGGGATTAAAACACTACCATAATTATATTTAATTATTTAATGGATCCTTATACTTTTAATCCTCCCAAAGGTGATTATATCAAAGGATCAGTGATTGTGATTTAATATTGTGTTAGTTATTAAAATATCCATGTGATACTTATGTGTTGATGCATTATAATGTCAAAATCCCACTTGTATTCAAAACCAAATCCAATAATCAAAGTCAAGTATAAATACCAAGTTTAAAACATTGTCATACCATACCTACACAATAAAGTATTACTTTATCCTTGTTCCAAGCCATAAAATACTCTTTCTAGATGACTTGGTAAACCTTGTCTAAATACATGCCATTATTGTCTAAACCACATCATTAGGTTGTCTAATTTTAAGCAAGTTCTAGTTCCAATCAAATTCTAATTTCCAATTTCAAACCAATACAACAACCAAGGTCTAATTTCCTGTCCAAACCATGTCATTATGCTCTCCATTTTGAACCAATTTCTAGTCCCAAACAAATTATAATTTCAAATTTCAATCTAATTCCAAAACTAAATTCTAATTCTTGTCTAAACCATGCCATTAGGTTATCTATTTTATTCCAAACCTAGTCCTAGCTAAATTCAAAATCTAATTTCAAACTAATTCCAGATAAAATTCCAATCCCTTATCCAAACAATAATAGCTATGATGTTCATTTTATTTTGAGATAAATATGAATTCCAATTCTAGTTCCTATCCCACAGTCAATAGTCAACCAAGGTCAATAATTCCAAGCCAAATCCAGTTCATCTTGACCCATGTACTAAACCAATTATGTACCATGCTAGTCAAATTGAAATCAGGTTTATCTTGAATCCTATACCAAGCCATTTCAATTTGATCATGTCTATCTTGAACCACATTCTAATTCAAAACTAGGTCTATTTCAACCAATTATATTATCATGAATCAATTACATGCCAATTCAAATTGATTCTTGTCTTTTCATTCAATCTCCTACACCGGTTGGTTGGGAATGATAAAGTCATGTCATCCATCCTTTTTTTAATTTAATTCATACCATTCCAATTTAACCCATTTGGGGAATTTCATCTACATTGATCCCTTTTTCCCTATTTGGGACAAAGCCAAGACAATCCAATTACATTGAGCTATACCAAGATCGCCCTCTTTGGGCCCATTCTAATTAATCCATCCCACCCTCTTTAAGGCCAATTTATTTCAATCCATTCCCATTGCATGTATCATTGCTTGGGGTCATTAGTTAAAGGTTAGTATAAGTCATGGCATATCATGATCCTAAACTTTTTCTAATAAGGAAATTCATACATCAAAATGTGATAGATCAACTCTTATAGCTTAGCCAAAACCTATCTCACTTTATATCTACTTTTGACATTTCATCCAGTAGTTTGTAATCTAATCTAGTATTATAACCATAATAAATCCAATAGTTCAAACCTATTTTTCCATTACCCATATATGGGACATTATCTATTGAATACCATAGTGTGTCCAAGATTGATAACTACTCAACTAGGATATGTCATGATCCCCTTCCCAAGCACGATCAAATACATCTACTTCCAAAACAAGATCAAGATAGTTAACCCATTGTTTACATTTTTATTAAATCACCCATCTTTAACCAAACCCTACCCATTGATGGTTCTTGTGTATTTGACAAAGGACCTATATTTGACACATTACCCATCTTTAATGAGCCCATTATTATTGAGAAACATCCCATTATTCATCTATTTCTAAACATTCCCCATTTATAAAATTATTTCATCCCAAATCCTCCATTTCTAAGCAAAAGGTGAAGAAGGTACTTGTCGAAAATGCAATCTATTAGGTCCTCTTTGTGAATAAATCAACATCAAAATTTAGTTACATTTTAGAACCAATATCAAAATTGGTTTCCATTTTGGGACTAATATCAGATTTAGCATCAGAAGTAGAATTAATGTTAGTCGCAACATTGGATTCAGATCCCCTTGAGTCAGAATCAATTTCAAAAGTAGAATATATTAGTGGATATTATGACATTAGATATACACTTTTGCCAGGGCCACTTGAGTCAATATCAACCTATAATCAACATACCTTATATATGTTACAACATCAGCTACACACTTCTAGCATATCCAATTGAAATAGTTTATGATCCTTTCACAATTTTTGAGGAAGTTTCCTTCAACATCGATGTATGTTTTCCTAGTATCCTTTACAAGGAATGCATGTAATTTTACCCTTTAATTGACATTACACATGCCTTTAACATTAACCAACCCATCATTATATTGACATCCAACCACTTGCAAATGTTGATTGGGACTAATAGAATCACACATTATTAAACTTATTCCATGTTGACATCTTAGTGGAAATTTTTTCATAGAACCAAGACAAAATTGAGGCAAAATAACAATCTCCACGTGAAACCTTGTTTGAGTTGATATGGGACAATCAAATTCTAAACTTCAATTATTATAGTAAAACCTTATTTGAGGTGATAGATGATAATCAGAATAAAAAATTAGAATATTTTACTAAAACCTTACTTAAGGTGATAAGGGATAATCAAAATGAATTATCAACATTTCTTAGTGAAACCTTATTCAAGGTATTATTAGATAATCCAAATCAGACCAATCAAGAAGAATTTATTGGTGAAAGCCTCTTTGAGGCACCAATAGTTGAGCCAATTAGTTCCTCTTTACTTGATGAAGACATTATTGAAGTCAATGTCAACCCTACCATAACTAAAATTATGTCAAATCCAAAATTAGAAATAATGTGTGTGACTGAAAATCCCAATCTTCATTTGTCCCCCAACCATTATACATTCCATTATGATCTTATTATTCATTTAAGACCTATATTTCATTCTCTAATTAGATCCTTTATCCATTTCCCATCTTTATTTACCCTTCTTCACGGCACACCTTTTTATATAGGCTACTAAGAAATCTTGTCTAGAGGTTTAGAGAAATAAGAATCCACAACCAACAAAAATCATGACTATAGTAGTATAATTCATATCAACAGCAAGATTTAGAAAGAGATATTGTTCTAAGTAGGTATTGGTTAGGTATAAAAGGGTCTGCATTCTACATCTTGTAATCCTCCATTTATTTGAGATTTTAAGAAATCTAAAAAAATATAAAAATTAATTAAAAATACAAAACAATCAAAAGAGAGAAAATTAATTCATCCAATAGTGAAAACCATACATATGGCACCTTGGACAATTACCATGATGAAAACCAAGTTTTTGGCATCAAGCATAAATAATTTGTTGTCTACAAGTACCTTGACACTTAGGGGCAACCTCATTTCATTCCATTCCAACCATTTTATCCATTCAATTCTATTCATCATAATTCATCTTATTATGACCATTAGTATTCTCATTTTGATCTTGTTATGGAAGTAGAAGGAATATTGAGACATATTTGAAAAACATTTCAGCCTATTACTTACACTAAACTTTGATAATTGGACACATTTGGTTATCACATGACATGGTCCTTGGAGATTCCTAGTCCTTTCCATCATTATCATCCATTAATATCTAGCATTATCCATTTATCCTTCATTCATTATTATCCCCTGATTTGTCATTTTCCTACCTCAATTTATTGTTGATTTATAGTATATTTCATTGTAGCTTGAGCTAAAATGACCTGAGGTCCATTTGGAAAATGTAAGAAATACTCAATTTCTAAGGTTAGCTCAGTCACCCCTATTCCATGCTCTCACCATGTTATGAGCATTTTAAGCCGATGCTCTTGCAATTTTATGATAATTATAAGCCATTCTCTTACCATTTTGTGAACAATTTAAGCCATGTTCTTACCATTTTATGAGCATTTTAAGTTATGTTTTCATCATTTCATGATCATTCTAAGCCAAGATCTCACCATTTTATGAGTATTATAATCCATGCTCTTACCATTTTATGATTAATATAAGCCACACTCTCATGGTTTCATGATCTATAACATTATGCATCTCATAATCTTCCATTGAGTTGAGATGCCAAAAACCCAAAAACTTTAAAAATCCCAAAATCCCTAAAATTTTAAAAATGGCTTAAAATCTCCATGAAAGATATAAAGCCACAAAATTCAAAAACTTTTGTTTTGTTCTAAATCTAGTCATTATCCTTGATTTATCATTGATCCATTCATTTTATCAACTTTTGAGATGTGTCCTTCCCAAACCTGCCCTATTAGGGTAAACTCATTATTGGTTCCAATCATTTCAACCACCTTTAGATGTGTCCTTCCCTTGCATGTATCCTTTCTTAAGGGTACCATATGTTTATCATTTCATTGAGCCTTGACACATATATTTTGACTTGGTTAAATAACAGGATACTTTTTGTTGCTTTTATTTCCAAGTTTGTATGTGTTTTTGTTTGTTTGGTTGTTTTTTTTTTCCTTATTGTTGCCTCAACTCAATCCATTCTACAAATAGGGTCATCATCATGGTGCTTCATGTCATGTAGTTGTACTTGAGTCCATCCATTATCATATGTCAATATTACCATCATGTTTTTTATCATTATTACATTATTGTCGATTGTCTATTAAATTGGGGGTCAGCCCTTATACATGTTATGGCTAGGTCATTATGGTTTTTTATATCATGGTGTATACCATCATGTGCTGCATCAAAAATTAAGTATTGGATGTCTAAATATAAATATCATAACAATAAATCTCCTTATCTACTCTCAACACCATCACCGAATCACATGGCTAATATATATGTTATTCATGACACATACAAAAATACATAATCATTTTTTATCATTTTTCTCCCAATTTCTAGGATAACTATATTAGCTTGAGGTCCATTTGGACTATGTAGGTAGTGCTTACTTATATTTTATTTTTGAGGCTAACTCACCTACCATTATTCTTCAATCACTATTACCTTATTATTATTCAATCATTATTTTTTTCTTCCAATAATCTCTATCATCCCTTTGAGCATTCTCATGTGCCTAGTTTTTGTGGATTCTTCATTATTTGAGCAATCACTATGACATCACACCTACATTTATGTCACTCATTTAATATTTAATATATGTACCAAGTTAAGTATTTGAGTTATACTTGTCAATCAATTAACCAACCATTTAAACCAATCAATGAACAAATATGCCCTATTGGAGAAAACCATATATACCATTCAATGATCAAATCCACCCTATTAGGGCATATAATTTAGATTTATCAACAATTAAATCTGCCCTATTGGGGTAAATCATTAGTCAATTATTTTCGCTTCTTTGAAGTAATTCAATTATTCCTTCTTTCTTCTAATTTTAAGCACACAGATTTTGCCATGTTTGGAGAAAGTCAAAGTGTGTCGTTTGTCTTGGGATGCATCTTTCTAACTTCCCTCAACCTTGGGTCCAATTCAATTATATTAATCTCCAACATCGTACATAAAAACACATGAGCATTAGCTCAAGTGGGTTAATTTAATCCATAAGTTAATTTCTCCCATTCTTGCTTCTTCCTCTCTTTTTCAAGAGTCCATCCATGTATTTTATACCTACATGCCCTCTCAAGGGGGCATCATGGGTCATTAATTATTTCCTATTCAAAATAGTTCCACTTCTTAACGACCTTCTCCTTGTTTGAAAAGATGTTAATATGCCTTGTGTCTCATAATGCCTTCTATAATAGGGGCAAAATGTAGACACTTAAAATTGAACATTTTATGTTAATTCTAATTATGTCTTATATTAACACTTTCAACCTTATTAAAATCACTTTTTTCTAATGGTTAATTAATTGCTTGCTTAATTAACCTAATCTACCCCTAATGGAAAATTCCATGGAGTTGGAATTATGTATTTCCTAAATGCATAAATTGAATTATTGCCTCACCTAAGATGACATCATCAAGTCAAATGTGTAAATAATATATCTTAAAATATCTTACACCCTCTTCCTTGTATTCCCCTCTTACACACTCAAGGAGGAGTCATGATTTGAATATCTTACATTTATATGACATAATCCATCCATTTTATTCCACACTCCATCTCTCATTTATGAGCATAGAGGACTAATCTTGGGCCCTTGATCTTCATTTCAAGATGAACTGTCCATAATCATTTATCAACACTATACATGAAAGGTTCATCCCACTCTTTCACAATGACTAATTAGTGTAACGAATCTCTACCAAATCTTAAGTCCATCACTCAATAATTCTTCAACATTGTCAAGCCAAATCAAGAGTAGACAAGGGGGAAAATGTTGATCACACATGGATTCAACATTGTTAAATATATCTAGTCTATAAGCTAAGCACATACTTTTTTAGACTACAAATCAAAGGAGTCTCCAACAGACGTATAATATGTTTGTTTTCTTTCCACTAGGTTTCCTCTTATTGACCTTGCTCAATCCTAGTGAATATCCTTAGAATGTTATGTTTTTAAAAAATAAATCCATTCACTAAAAATGATCTAACCTTATTTGGATTCTTGTTCTATATTAATAATGTTATATCATATTGGTTCTATTTTATTATCATGTATTGCATTATCATAGATTAGTTACATGTTGTTTCGATGAATTGCATATACACCTGGATTCTCTCTTGATCTACCGGTTCTTTACATATATGTATTTTGTGGAAGGGTAAGTCCACTTTTATTATTTTTAAGGTATGTGGGGCATCCATTAGGATATTTGGTTGGAATAAAATCCCTCCAATGATGCTCTCCCTCTTTCATTTTAGTTCAATGCTTCCTTTAATGTCGATATTTTATAGGTGTGTAGTACTTTAGTGAGGATAAATCCTTATTTTTGTTTTTTTTTATTCCTATAAAGTTTTCAAAATGGATGTTATAATTTAATGATATCTATATAATTCTTATATTGTTAAATGTATAAGATGAAATTACCATAATTATATAAACCAGGAAGAAACTTGTACCTTTATTTTGTTTATACCTAGCAAATGAGAATGGAATGATTATGTAAAATATGGGTAATGATGATTTTTTAATATTTGGATGAATTTTAATTTTATATATAAATGGAAATAAATAGGTATTTTATGTTTGAGAAACAACATCTATCTATAGATCATATGAAAAATTATTGTGATATTTCATAATGAATATGAAAGTAGTAATTGGCATTGTATTATGATTAATATTGGAATTTATAATGGTGTTTACATTAGTGATGTTTTTTATTAATTTTTATTTAATAACTTTTTTGGGGGAATTTAATACTAGGGATCTATGTGAAATTGAGTCCCATTCTCAGTTTGTGATTATTGGACTAGCTCAGAAAATATAATATGGCACATGTTTTTGGTATCTATTTGAGATGTCCTTACATGTATTAGGATGTTAAAATAATCCTCATATTTAAAATATTTATCTTTATCAATCATTTCATCTTCATCTTTTTCAACTTGGTCATCTTCATCTCTAACTTTTCCAACTTGATCGTCTTCAAAAAATATTTACAAATTCTTCCATCTGGATATCTTCATTGACATTCTTAGGTTCTTATTCAGTTTCTTCCTCACTAAATTTATCTCAATTAATTATATTATAAAAAAATTATCATTCATATTATATGTTTATTAAAACATTATCATCATAAACAACAAGTCTCATCATTGGCTCATGATGCAATATAAACTGCCAATTATTTTGCTTGTCAAAATCATGATAGAAGAAGACCTACATACATAAATTTAAAATGAAGGTTTTAAATGAAAAATATGACTCATGAAATTTTATACAAAAATAATTATAATTAATACTTGATCGCAATGTTGAGGAATCATATAAGGCATTTCCCCCTCAAGGATTGGTCTATTAAAGTCAACTGAATAAAGACTACTCTCAATGTCCATTTTGAAAAGTTGTTATCAATAGAATGATACCATGTACACTTAAATATAAAAAATATAAAACTTATATAATCAATTTTTATTATCTCTATTTAAACCTAAATTAAGATGGATCAATATAGTATAGGGTTAAGAATATAGAAATGAATAAGCACGAGGATGATAAACATATATATAGTGGGCAAATTAATTTATGAACTTAGATAAACAATTATCTAAATTTATAATATTGAGATATTATAAAGATATAAATTACAAAAACTTATTGATATTACAATGAATTAAAAATAACATTACTTAGTTGGTTTACTATGCGCATGTAGATCTAGGTTGAAATAGGCTAGAAGTGGACTACATCTAGATTCAAGAACATAATTCAAATTATAGAATTTTACATTTTTTGGCAGCAAATACTTGCATTAGATATAGACAATTGCATTGACACTACTGTATAACTTGGACGTAGGTGTCCAGTATGAAATATTAACTGGATCTGAGTATGACCACCTGAAACCTTTAGGGTTTTCTACTGACTTTGTTCTAGTGTGTTCAAATATTACGCACAATCTATCATTATTTGAAAATGATCAAAACCCTAGTTATTCACCATTGGAGGGACTATGGGAAAATTGTGTTAGATTAAAATAAATGGAATTTACCATAGCATGTTATTATTAGTTTGTTATAATATTATTTCACCCAAATACTATTTTGGGTTTATTTATTATTTATCCTTCCTATATTATAGGAGGTTGTTTTGATATATTATTAAATATATAATAGCCTATGTAATCATTCATTATTTAGCTAAATATATGATTATTTATGCTCTAAATTTGGTTTTAGAGCAGGTTTTATTTTTGAGAAGAATTGCAGGAGGTGGAGCCCCGATGCACCCTCATACTGCACTCAAAGGAAAGAATTGAGAAGCTCATGCTCTCATTCTATGAGATATAAATACCATAGCCTCTCCCATAGATATTACAAAACTTTTTCACATTTATTAATATTGTGTTCCAAATTTCAATCATTCCTTCATTCTATTTCTCTTGTTTGAATGATTTTTTTACAAATTTGTGCATGTTTCTAATGGTTTTTGGCCGTATAGTTTATAAAACCTAAATATGATGGTACAAGATATATCCCTCTGATTCATATATCATCTCCAATTTTAAAAATACAATTTCAAGTAGGTTTTATATCTATTTGAACACCAAACACGTAGACTAGTTTTTTTGACACCTTCCTACTATTGTACAATTTTTGGCCAGTATAAGTCATACGAATCATATTTTTGAAATATAACACCACAACATGGTAGAATTATCTCCCAAATTTCTTCCCATACAATTTTTTTTATTTTATGAGCATGTCATATAGTTTATTGTATGGCTTAAACAACAAACTAGAAATCTATCAAGTGAATTTGTATATCTAGATGATTTTTACCTATTTGGAGACCGTACATTATGAAATTTTGAAATATGATTATTGGAGGAGATAACATACTATATAATATTACACTTTGAATTAAGAATTATAATCTTTCATAAGACCTTATATTCCTTTGGAATCTTTTTCTCAAACCATTCTAGGTATGATTTGCAAATTTTTAAGTCTTTAAATACAAATTTTGTCATTCATCAACTTGAAAGAATACTTAGGTGGGTTGGTAAAGAATATTTTTGATAAAGAGTAGGTGGTAGGTTAAACTCCATAAAATATATTTTTTGGAATAAAAACATTTTTTTATCCATACCACTATATTTATCTATTTCACTAACTTTAGTTGTAACTAGCTAAAATTAGTTAAGAAAGTCGTAAAAAAATCAAAATCAAAAGAGGCAAAAGAGCCAAAAATTATTTTAAGGGATGGATATTATTTTTTAAAATGCATTTAATGTTTTTTAATTAATTATAATAATTTATTTTTAAAGCATTGTAATATTGTATTTTTGCAAGTAAAAACACAAAATAGTGCATTTATGCATAATCATAGTGTTCAATCGCAGTTATGCCTCTGACTCATGTTTACCATTAAAGCCATCTGCTCGAGTTACTACATACATAGCATAAAATAGCTATAAAAATGACATCTATTCATCATCCCTCTAAATTTTTGAGGATAAATAAGGTTAAATATTTACTGAGTTATCCCTCTATTTTACTCATTCGATATAATTGAAAAGCATAAATCTTGATAGGTGGAAATTTTATGTATATAAGGAAGTTATGCCCATGTATGTATAAGTCCATATAATCAAGTGATAATGATCATTCAAACCTATTTTATTACTATCTAAGTACCATGTATCATTCTCTTTCACGTATATTTTTGCTTCTTTCATGTACCATCAGATATATAGAAAGGGTGAGCTTCTTTCACATACTAATGGGTATAAAAGAAAGGTGTGTATAAATAAAGGTTTGGTATATCAGACTGATGATATATATAAAGAGAGAGATTGATACCTAGAGTGATAAGGAATCAATCTATCACTTTTGGTCATATTCTACATAATGGCCCAAAATTATTTCTACCAGACTCAACTTCTACGTGATGATAACTATACCACTTGGAAAATAAAAATTAGGACATGTATGGAATTTAGATACTTTTGGTCTGCTGTCAATAGAGAATTAACCTAACATGAAGCTAACATTGATCATTAGCATAAGTTTGACAAATCCCACTAAAAGTTAAAGTTAATAATAATGTTTGGGGTATCAAATGAGGTAAAACTTCATATTCGTGAGGCCACAATAACTAAAGATGCTTGGGATAAGCTCCAACTAATCTATGATTCCAAAAATAAATGAACCATTATTAATTTTTATATTCAACTTAATTCAATAAAATTTAATTCTAGTGAGAAATTAGAAGCTTTTCTATGATGTGTCAGATGCATCTCTTGTACCTATTATCCTAAGAACACTTTCACCCTCCTACAAAATATTCATGACTACTTTAATAGTCACATAATAGAAACAATATTTTTCTAATTTGGTAAACATGTTGTAATTGGAAGAGTATATACATAAATAAGATAAGGAATCAAAAGAATATGCTCTTACTTCTCATCAATAGAAAGGAAAGAAGCAGATCAAGTCTTCTAAACCAAAGTAAGGTCATCAACACATTACACAAGAGAATAAACAATATAAAGTTTCCATTATATGTGGAAGGAAATATCATGACATTAAGGATTGTTGGTATAACTCATTTATATAGGTCTCTTCAAGTAAAAAGAATCCTAGTAACCAACAATAATCACATCCACACAAAAGACAATAATATAATAAAGGTCATTAGAAGAAGAAATCCAATCAGCAATGCAACATTGTCAAAAAGGAAGAAACCCCTTCAAATGCAGACTTCTTATATACTAAATCATCTCATGAAGAATCAACATCATAAAGTTATATTTGGTATGTTGACTCAGGTGGCACTTGACACATGATTGGAAGATAAGATTGGTTGTAAATTATGAATGTAACTTCTCCTAAAAGTCATGTCTATGTGGGTGATGATTCATCCTACCATATTTAAGGTATTAGGAACATCTCTTAACTATGTGGATTCAATTCTTACAAACTCTTAGATGTCCTATATGTTGCAGGACTCACCAAGAATCTTCTATCAATCAGTGAATTAATTGACCACAACCTCAAGATTGACTTTGACTGAAAAGGTGGAAAAAGATGTGTTTGATTAGAGATAAGTCAAAATGATCTAAAATTGTTGCACAAGCCTTTAGATTTGGGAAAATTTTCCACCTTGACTTTATGTAGACAAACAATCAAGCACTTGTGTCTAAAGACACAGACTCAACATAATTATGGCATAGAAGATTTGGTCGCATCAATTTTAGATATCTCAACACACTCCACCATTATAAAATGGTAAGAGTATTTCCACATCTAAAAAAGGGTACAAACAAATGTCAAAATTGTTTAACAGGAAAGCAACATAGATCTATTTATCTTAAAAATACATATTGAGCCCATGGAAAACTTGATCTGGTGCATATCGATCTATGCATATTGGTGTCATCTAGTCATGTTGGGTTTAAGTACTTTATTCTCTTTGTTGATGATTTTTCTATAAAAATATGTGTTTACTATCTAAATAAAAAGATCCAATCCTTTGAAAATTTCAAATAGTTCAAAATTATTGTTGAAAATGAGATTGGTTGAAACATTAAAATTCTCTGCTTGGATTATGGGGGGATTCGCTAGTAATGAATTCAAAACTTTTTTTGCAAGAAAATGGCATTCATCATCAAATGGCACCTCCACATACACCACAATAAAATGTTATTATTGAATGGTGGAATTGTACTATCATGGAAATGGTGTGATGTATTCTACATGATTTGGTTTTTACAAAAGCATTTTAAGCAAAAGCAATCAAAACTATAATCTATCTACTCAATAGATTTCCCACTAAAACTCTTGATTGAGTAAAACCACAAGAAGTATGGTCAGGACAAGAGCCATCTATAACACATCTTCAAGTTTTTATATGTAAACCCAGTACATATATTCCCAAATCAGAAAGGACTAAGCTTGATATGAAATCATAAAAGTGTGTCTTCTTAAGGTAAGGTGAAGAAACACTTACTTAGAGATTAATGGATCCAAAGACCAGGAAAATATACACAAGTAGGGATGTTTAGTTTATTAAGAGGACATAATCAAAATCTCCTTCTACAGACTCACTTGATACACCAATCAATCCTATAGAGAATGCATAAGATGGAAATCAACCAGATGAAGATAATGATGATGATGGGAGCAATGGTGTAGCTCCACCACCCACAAGAACCACTCAATGTATGCCTAAATGGTATACAAGTATATTAAGGGATGTTAAACTGGATATAATTATAGACACATTAACTAGTAGACCAAGGAATTATAGCATGATTTGATGAGGGGTCAATTTGGCCTTAATGAGTATAATTTTTAAATTTGTTGATCCCTCTATAGTTTAGGAAGACCTAGAGTCTAAACCTTGGGAGGATGTCATGGATACATAATTTCAATCACTAATGAAACATAAAACATGGTAGCTTGAAGATTTTCCAATAGGGAATAAGCCAACCAACTATAAATGGGTCTTTAAAACTAAATACAAAGTTGATGGTAGTATTGATAAGCATAGGGATCGACTCATAGCAAAAGGATATGCATAAAGGGAAGGCATAGATTATGAGGAGATATTTGCTCTTATAGCCAAGATCAAGACTATTAGAATGATATATTCTCTAGCTTCCCAATTTAGATGGAAGGTCCACCATTTGGATATAAAGGTGCCTTTCTCAAAGGAGATCTATAAGAAGAAGTTTACATGACACAACCAGAATGTGTAGTCACTCTTCATAATGAAGGAAAAGTATGTAAACTCAACAAATCTTTGTATGGTCTCAAATAGGTTCTCTGAGCCTCATACATAAACATTGATGAGCATCACATTCACCATGGATTCTAGAGGAGTCCCTATGATCCAAATCTCTACCTCAAATAAGGGGGATAGATTGTGATTATTTTAGTGTATGTTGATGATCTAGTCATCATTGGTAGTTCATTAAAGATGATTGATGAAACCAATAAATATCTTAATCAATCATTCAACATGATAGATATCAGGCTTATACACTATTATTTTGTATTAGAAGTATGGCAAAAGGAACACCACATATTTGTGTCCCAGATGAAATATTCCAAGATAATGCTCAATAAATTCAAGATGATAAATAGTTATCCAATTGCTACACCTATGGAGATAAGGATCTAGTTGTCTCATATAGATACATCATTGCAAGTGAATACAACTCTCTATTAGTAATTGATTGGGAGTCTTATATACTTAACATATACTAGGCCATACATCAGTTATGTAGTTAGTTATCTTTCATGGTTCATGTAGGAGTTGAAGATGTCTCACTAGAAAGTAGCAAAGTGAATACTAAAATATATCAAGGGTATAATGGACTTTAGCCTAGAGTATAAGAAGAATGATAATTTCTTCTTGATGGGATATTCAAACTCAGATCATGTAGGAAATATTGATGATGAAAAATCTACTTCTAGATATGTGTTCTTTTTAGGATCTAGTCCTATATCCTAGGGGATCAAGAAACAAAACTTTGCTTCTTGATCTTCCATTGTAGCAGAATATCAAGCTATAGGAGGATTTATCTGTGAATTGATATGGTTACATCACATACTGGAAAGATTGGGAGTACCATAGAAGACACCTACCATCATATACTATGATAATGAGGGTGTTCTAAAACTTGTTTTCAATCCATTCTTTCATGAATGCAAAAAATGCTTGAGGTGTAATTCCATTTCATATGCAAACATATACAATAACACAACATCTAGCTCTAGTATTGCTAACAAAAGAATAATGTGCAAATATCTTCACCAAGCCACTTGCATGTGACAAATTTTAGATATTTATAGAATATCTCTCTTTTTCACTTCAAGCTATTATAATTTAAGGGTGATAATGTTATATTAAAATAAATTCTGATTAATTCACCATAACATGTTATTGTTAGTTTGTTATAATATTGTTTCACCCAAAGACTATTTTGGGTTTAGTTTTTATTCCTCCCTATATTATAAGAGGTTGTTTGGCTATCTTCTTAGCTATATAATAGCCTATGTAATAATTCATTCTTTAGTTGAATATGACTATTCATGCTTTAAAAATGGGTTAGTGGGCACATGGTGTCAAGCTTCCCCAAGGACCCCTTTATCAATGGGCACTGCCTACATAGCCAATGCTTTGAAGATGGCCTCAGACATATGTAGTTCTCCCATATGTGGCAGCTTGTGTTTGTAACAAGATGCAACATATGATAAGAAAGTACATAGAGTGACCTAGCTTGTAACTTGGAAAATATGGCTCATGGAGTGATCATTTAGTACTTTAGACCTATAGATGAGTTGTCCTTGTGACTGATATTAAAATAAGATAGAATGGGAAAGCTTTACTCACTTGAATTCTTGATTGGGTGCCTTTGGTAAGTTGCCTTGTGGGTTTTTAGGTCTAAGTTAGGTGAGGAATGAATGAGGATTGATCTTATATATATCAATCCATTTTGGAAATATATCCCAATAAAACACTTAGGAATACTATAAAGATATGTCATAACTATAAATTTTATGATATTAGGGCACTTGACACTTAGTTTGGCACATGACACTAGTGTTGATGTAGGCATCTGGCTAGGATGCAAGTGTCCAAAAATATATAAAATAACTACAGGTCCAAAACTTGTAGAGGATGATAATAATAAGGTTAATAACATTTTAAGTAGTACATAAGTCTTGGTCATCTTAATAACATATGGTTGGACTTAGAGATAAGAAATAGGTACAAGATATAGTGAATGCAAGCCTTTTGGTAGTAGGAAGGTCTTCAACTCAAGGGTACAAACATGAGAATTACTTGCCAAGTATACAAGACTAAGGCGATATATAATTTAGATTTAATGTCTACAATCTCTTCTATCTTCCCAATATAATCCAATTTTTTTTTATAAGATTCTTTTCACTGGCACTTATTTAGCTGGCCTATTCAAAAGGAACTACAACTCCATAATAATAATTGACTATTTTTATCCATAGTGAAATATTTTTCCTCCAACCACATTTTGAAATCCTTAGTTACCTATATTATTTATGAAATTAATATTAAAATTTAAAATAAAAAAGTAAAAACTTATATAACAACTTTTTTTTCCAACTTTCCCAATCTTCACATCCTCACATAAAGTCCAATGCTTCTTATGTTACACTCATATTCTTGTTATGAAGAGTTTTTAAATATGAATGCATCCAATTTTATTTTCATGGATAACATTTTTTCCAATCAATCTTTCAACTCTCAGGACTAACCTTCTCTTCTTTATATTTTTCAAACCATAACCATTTTTAAGGATTGAAGAATATGTAGAGATCTATTGCATCACTCTCACCATAACCTACTAATCAAACATGTAAATAAGAAAAAAATTTATTATAAATTCATACATGTCAGATATGTTATAATATTTTTTGAATATAAATATACACCAAGCTTAATTTGTTTCACTTTTCCAAGAAGGTTTTCCTCCAATCTATCTTTTTCTTAGTTAGAATCATCATTGTGTGGTATATTTAGAAATTTATCTTAAAGATAATCTAACATTTAGAAAAAAAAATCCTTGAATAATGTATCATTTGGCCATGGATCCCTTTGGAAGTGTGAATTGCTTCACAAATCCCTGTAATGTCTTCATGTACCTCTTTGGCCAAAACATCCATCACATGTTTACTATACCTGCCATTTCAAGATCATTGACCAAATATACTAATAAATGGATTTAAGAATTCATGAAGGATGAAGGAACTTATTTTCCAATTTGCAAACTATATCTGTAATATTAATTACTCTTTTACTTAATCTTTTCTTTAGATACCCACTTATTTTACCAATAATGTTAGGAATGAAAGTTGCTCTAATATTATCACAAAAATATTGAGTTATTATATATCAAATGAAAAACCACATTATATTATAAATTTTTAAATTCAATACAATGCTCTTAGACTAGGTAAAATATTACAAGATTGACCACTTCATTCTAAGGGAAATATATGTTGCATGAATAAAAAAGTCAAATGCAAAATTAGTAAATTACAACTTTATTGTAAGAAAAAACACATGAATTAACGTCAATATTTTTAATTTAAAATTGTCATGCTAATCATGTGTCTTGAGGTTTGTTGTGTGTCCATCAATGATGAATGCACGTTTCATATAGGACCCATAGTCATTTTGTGTGTGAATCTCTTGCATTGTTTGATTCACAAAATTAACTTAGTTTGTACTTAATATCCATAAAACACTGTCTTCATTTTGTAGGCTCCTCTTTGTCCCAATGACTTTGAGATTTTCTCTAGAACTTGTGTCTTTCTCTTTGTTAGAGATGTGATTCCATATAAAAGATAACACATTCCTGAATATATGCATTGGATCCAAAATATGTTTAGCTAATAATTTTTCCCAATATGGGAGACTATAAAAAATAAATAGTTTTCTTATTACTATTGAAATTTAAACCTTTTAATTGATTTCCAATATCTATAACCAATATTTCAATCAATACTGAGCAATGTGAACACTTTATGTTTTTCATGCACTTTTGTGAAGACTTTGTGTCGATCCCTATGTGATATAAGCTTTGGAGGTTCTCTAATACTAGTTTTTCCATCAAATTTGATTTACTTATAGCATGATATTCATGTTCCATCAATAATAACCTATAATGGCCTTCATAAATCACCTTTTTGAGATATTTAGATAATCTTCTACATAGTTGGGCATTGCATCATAGACATGCATACTTTCCCTTTGTTGAAACTTGCATATAGAAATAATTTATTAAAAATTTAGTATATACTGTGCACTTTAGATGATATTTATGAACTATATAACACCTTATTACTTAGAAAATATATACCTTGGATGTTCCTCTCAATTCTAGAATTTTTCCTCTTCTAAAAATATTGTATCTGTTATCTCCCTATGCTCATTGACTATCTCTTAGTCTGACCAATATCATTATGATGACCCGGGCCTTATATCTTGACCCAAATGTTGTAAACCAATTTATTTTCCACCTTTATAATTTTTGGACCTATACATATTTTCTAAATTCTTAGACACTTTCATCCTAGTCAATTCCTACATTAACACAAGTATCTTATCTCAACATAAATGTCTAGTACCCTAAAACCATCTCATTTTCAAATTTAGTGTGTCCTTATGGTTGGCTTAAGTACTTTAATGAAATATATTCTATAATAGGATTAGTATAAATATAAGATCAACCCTCATTCATTCCTCGATTATAAAAGACCTCAAGAGACCAAGGCAACATACCAAAGAGCATTGAATCAAACACTCAAAAGAGCAAAAGCTTCCCTATTTTTTCAACTTGCCATATCATTCATAGGGACAACACATGTATATGTCTAAGGTACTGAAGGAACCTTCCAAAGGTCCCATTTTCTAATTTACAAGTTTGGTCACTATTGTGATTGTTTTCCACATATTGCACTCTTGTACACACATAAGCCAACACATTAATGGATAACTACATTAGTTAGAGACCCTCTTTAAAGTAGTGGTTATGTAGATAAAACTCATTGATAGAGGGTTCTTTGGGGTTAGATCAACACTGTAAGCCTAGTAACCCATTTTTTATAGGGTCATTATAAAGATGAAGAGCTAGTTTTTTATCATTTTTCAAGGAGCAATGGTCCATGACCCAAATCTAAATGCACTAGATCAAAGGCAACACATAACCCAAAAGCATCTAGGTCGTTGCATCTAGTTTTATAAGGTATTCCACACTAGACACATGTATCCAATCTAGACAATAGAATTGACATAACCATCCTAGGCTAACACGTGAGTTTGAGTCCATAGAGGCACTTAATCTAGAATTTTGGTGACTATTTCAGAGTATTATTCTAGTCTATTTCTTGCATGTTTTAGATCTAGATATGTATTAACATCAAAACCAGCTAAGTATCATGTTTTCATTATCATTATAATATCTATCATAGTTGTGTTTCCTATTTTTAGTATACCTTAGTATAATAAATTTAGTATATATTCTATCTAAATTTTGTAATTAATTGGTCTACTATAGATTATTCATTTCTATATTCTTAACCCTATCTATCCCATTAGGATTCATATCCAATTTAGGGTTAAAATTTTGGTGAACTTGATTCATGTGAATGCAAATTTTTTTGATCTAGGGATTCCAACCCTATTAGGGTTTCAACTTGTTGTGATGGATTTTTAGATCTAAAACTTTACCCTATGGTTTTATCCTCCTCTAGTCACAAGGGATTTGTTTGCATATGTTGACAAGTAGATTCTTAATTGATTGACACATTTATGCATCCAAACCAATTTATTTTAAAATTCCTTAGAGGAATTTTTTACTTAGGTTGTTATACTAAAAAACCTATTTTTTACCAAAATATAGTATGAAGTTTTCACTTTTTGTAATTTACTATTTTTAGTAAATATTCGCATACAAGGTGAATAGTGTGCTTATTTTGTAATTAATTTTTGGGTTTCATCAAAAATAATATTATATTAAAAAAAATATCTTAGATATCTGAAATAAATTATTGTTTTATCAAAAAAATTATTCTTTATTGGGAGCATTCTAGGGTTTTGCATGTGAAGATTCCACATTGTTTAGCCTATTGTTGACTCATATTACATCAAATTGAAAAATTCTTAGAAGTTTTTCAAAATTATGTTGATATAGGCCAAAACCTATTTTTTCTAAAATATTATACAAATTATTTCAATTTAGCATTTTACTATTTTCAGTAAAATTAGACCTACAGGTAGTACATTGTACTTTTATTTTCCTATTTTTTTAGGTTTGTCTCATTCCCTATTTTTCCTAAAAAACTTGTTTCAATTTCCAAAAAAAAATAAATCACTTTATATTACTTTCCAACCATTTGGTACATTGTGGTGACCCCAACCTTTTATCTCAAAACCCTAGTTGACCCAGGGTCTTTGGTTTCTCTTTGTTCTCTGATTTCAAATTATTGTAATTTTTCAATTCTAATTTTTATTATCATGATTTATTTCTCCCTATAATTTATGTCTTTTTTATTTTGTTCTCATATCAATTTTTAAAACATTTAAAATGTATACAAAGCAGCATATTAATCCTCCTAACCCTAAAGATGGTGATAGCTACCATCCCTCTAATCAGGTCTAAGTTGTCAATCCTTTAAGGGGTAAAGAAGATGGTGTATATGCATATTCAAAAAGATGTACCTAGGCTTTGTGCTTATGAGGCCCTAAAATATCAAATCATCCTTATGATCAAGTTAATATAATAGTTACAAAACTAAAATTAATACATTAATTCAAAGGCCACATTATTAGAAAATTAGATTCTATGTGCCCAAAATCCAAAACATACTAGTGCTAATCATGTGTTTACATCTTCATCTACCAATGTTGTGCCAAACAAGGTTTCTTATCCAAATTCAAAGCTACAACAAAATGTATCTAACACAAGTGATCCAAATATTATACAAAAGGTTACTAAGGGACCAAATGATCAAATTACCTCCCCTACATCCTATAAGGAGATCCAAACACTATTGTGCATATTATAGAATGTGTGACTATCATACAAATTATTATTTTACACTAAATAAATAAATACCAAATCACAAAGGTAGTTGTGATCATATAATTGATAAATCAACAAAGAAAACCACCCACAATATGAGTACCTATCCTAAAATGCAAGTACAAAAAAAATATGGGTACCAAAGAATAATTTAGAGCCAAAACAATTACAAATGCCAAAGATAGAGAAAGAAAATATTCAAATGGCCAAGAAAGAGTAATACATGCAAATTAAAATCAAAGGATAAAAACATGATTTCCAAGGATCCAAACATCATATCTATTCCATATATAAAGTAACAAGTAGTTAAGTGTAAAACTACAAATTCTATGCTTTCATCCTCAAATAATAAAGTCAAGGCACATATTACATCTTTTCCTAGTATGCAAACAAAGATACATGACTCTTATTTATCCCATAATGAGATGAAACATTTTGAAAATGATCAACATAATCAATAAAAATAGACTTTCAATAAGGAAATCTAATATATGGTATAATTCGTTATTCATATACAAATGACCAAACAGAGATATCACATGTTCAAAAACAACCTAAGTTACATCTTTACTAAACTACTAACATAGAATATTTGTATTATCCTAATACTAAAAAATATTTTTATGATCTTAATAATATTGATTATGTAACATATGAATATGACACAAATGATATAGAGCCTCCATAGAGGCATATGATTGATGATATCATTGGATTCTATTGGCTCTTTTCCTGGTCCATAACATCTTTCCCAAAAAAATAAAAACCTTCAAAAATCCAAAAATATGTTCAACATTTACATGTTTTATTAGCTCATTGTAATATATGTTTTTGGTTCCATGTTGGTAGATGGCATATCATTTATTTATATATACACATGATTTCACATATATTTTGAGTGTGCTATAAGCATACATAGATACATGATCTATGCACTTTTGGATGTTAGGCCTTCCCTCTATTCATGACATGTGGACATTAGGGCATCCACTTCATGATCATGATACACCAATATTATATCATTTTATGGTCACTTTACATTATCATGTTTGAGCCCATATATGTACTTAAACTTATTTTTATCCATGCTTATATCTTTTACAGTGTACTTGATATGTTATGTACTTAACATTTTTTGCTAACACATATATCTAGGATCTAGTATGATATGTTTATTTTGGTTACTTATACTTTTCCTTTATGTATTTATTTGATTGTTTTGCCTTGTTATTTTCTTTTTTGTTGATCATTTGAATATGCTCCATTATTTATGGACCCTATATTCATATTTGCTTATTGTTGACATTTGAGTATGTCATTACTTGTTGTATGGACATTTGAAGGTGTCATTTTTTATTTTTTTGGACATTTGACCAAGTCACATCCATTTTATTGTGTGACATTTGAACATACCCCTTATTTTCAATCTCTTTGAACCATTGTCTCTACACTTTTTTTAGAGGGCTCTTATATGTGTGTTTAATTGCTTGTTGAGCTTTTAATTTTACTATCTATATATTTCAATGATCTTTATCATGCATGTGTAAGTGCAAAAATTTTGGAGACAAAAGGGGGACTACCCATGGACGTGTTTTTCCTAAAATTTGATAAATCTAAACTTTTATAGATAGTTTGAGATGGCTACACTCAAAATTGAAGATGGTGTAAGAACATGAATTGTAAAATTTTGAGTCTAGTTTCAAAAACACTAATTTTTTTCAAAAATTATTAATTATAAGTAGTTCAAACATCTAAAATTTGAATTAAAAATCATGTTTTTTATAAAAATGGAGTAGATAACTAATCGTGCAACCTCTTTTTCTTTTTAGTATCATTTAAAATTGTTTAAACCATTTGGTGAAGATTTAGATAAGATCATCTAGTTTGTAACCTATATCTTTTTATAATTTTTCAATGAATATATATTTTTTTATTAATTTTACAAGTAAATATATTCTAAAAAATAACAAAAAAATGGATATCCAACTATGCAACCCCTATCTACCTCAAAAAAAATGAAATGTAGTTTTTTAATGCTTGTATAATTAGGCCTATTTTGTAACCATATAATGTTTTTTGAATTTATATCAATGAAAAAAATATACATAAACATATATAGGTATGTATATTTGTGTCATGTAGTAGCCTAAAAAAGCTATAGAAATCAACATATATTGAAACCTTAAAATAGTCCAAAAATTACAAAAATCATATATTTGGAAAGAGGAGAGCATGCTCATTATCTTGGTAATAACTTTATGAATTTTATTGTTGAAATTTATAGTTTCTTTGGCTATAGAAGTTTAATTTTATTGTTTTTCATCAAAACTCTCAATTTTGACTATGTGTTGATAGGTCTCAGCCTTCGGCTTAGGAACCTAAGCCATTTCTAATTCAAAAGGCTTGGGTTTGAATTCAAACTGGAAATAAAGCATATGTGTTTCATAATGTGCATGTATTACATTATGATAACAATATGGAGTGATTTTCAATTAAGTTCAATTTGTTCACATCATCATTACAGATGCATATTTAGATATCGACCAAATTTGATCCATATTGTGCTAGCTACATAATAGGACTTGCCAACATGTTGGAATTAATAGAGGTAATATAATAAATATATATTAAAACTTTAATTATTGTATAAAGGCTATTTGATTTATAGTAAAATAGTTGATAAGGAAATACTATTGAGGAATTTTGGTGCAATGTTTCTCCAAAGAGTGAGTGCCACTTATAAAAAATAATACATGATGAGAATATCATTATTTTATCAATTGATGTACTCATATTAATTGGATAGACCATATAAATTTTAGGATAAAAATTGACAATCTTTTATACTGAAAAAATATATCCAAACAAAGATTCACCTCTTCCACTGATTTTCTACCCTTACTCTTCAATATGAGTATGAAATGTGGAGGCTTCACCATAGGAAAACTAATTAGAGTGGAACTGAAAGAGTGCTTATCTCTATTTTATACAATTATCTCCATGCTAAAAGATAAGTTCCTAAATATGACATTTTTTATCAATTTAGTATTGACCCACTCATTATTGTTATGATTATTTAAGTGATGAATATGATATATAGGTTTAGATGAATGAAAAAATATTTGGTTGATTTATTTAGTTACCTATCTCAAGCATTAAAATACTCTTATATAGCTAGCACAATGTGGGATCAAATTCTCTTATGTATCAAACAATGAACCAAGTATAAATTGTTGAGGTATGTTCCTAGTGTTCATATTAAGGCATTAATGTTGTCATTAATGTCAAAGTTAGGTTGAATATCTTTTATGTCAAAAGTTAGAATTGATGTCATGATTGGTAAAGTGAGGTGTGAAAAATAAGTTTGGTATCTCTATTGAGAGAAAATTTTAAGGTATCTAGGTACTCTTTTTGAGGTCTTACAACATGTTAAGATCATGTTCAAGATACAATAGAAGCATCTTGATTGAACTCTACATACTGAAGACCATATAAGGTAGGAACATGGGTCAACAAGTCCATGTCTTCTATATGAGGTCTTGATACAATATTGTTATGTGATAAAGCTCATAATTCTATTGGAAGTATCTTTATTTTCATAAAACCATGTTTGAATAATGATATCATTGAGAGCTAGCCTGTTTATGAACTTTGAGTACTACATATCTTGAGTAGCTTGGTATAATTATAAGAAAAGGTGTATGCATGGTAAATCATTGTAATTTGGGTTATTATAGTCATAATAAAATTTTTTAAGCTTTTTTAATAATGAGAAAGAGATAAAGAAGCCTACAGATGAGTTTTAAGGACTAGTTTTGAGGCATAAGACAGTGAAATGGCATAGGCCTAGTAGCATGATGTGTTGAGCCATATGAGACCTATGTGAGAAAGGTAGGTATTATGTGATCATGGTATGAGGTCACATAAAATATTTAAGAGTTTTTTAATATATTTCAATAAGTTTCAAGGCATGGTCATAGTCTAAGTGTGATTGGCAATATAAGGCCTAGTATGCAAAGTGACCTATAGTGACCTACTGAGGGGTAAATATAATTTCCAAGGATGAAAAATATTTTAAATAGGTATGAGAGATCATTTTAAGTGTGTGGATAAATTTTGAATTCAATACCTAAATGAGAAAGCATGAAAACCTATGATTATATTCCATGTGTGCACAGAATAGGGTGTTACAAACCTGAAAAGAGATTTATTGTACTCATTGGCATGTGAAACCTTTGAATGATATTTTTATCACTTCATGGAAGTTTTTTAAGGTCCCTATTATTTATTTCCTATCTTTGGTTTTGTATATGAGGGGAAACCCTTTATGAATGATTACTAAAAAGTGAAACCAATCAAAACCCTTATAATGACCTGAAAAGAAATATCTAATAAGTTATGAATTATAATGGTATTTTTTACCTAGTTTTCTATTTGTAACATGTAAATTATTCTTCAAGGTCTTCTCATGTAGTTTTGGTTTATCTTGACAGTCAGTAAGAGCTACAAGAAAACCCTTATTTTAAGGGATTTTGATGTAGAAGGCAGGGTTAACTAAGTCAAAGCATAAAAATGGATGGAAGATGATGTGTAAGACTTATATTTTATGCCCATGAAATTCTTTAATTACGTTTTATACTAAAAATGTGTTAAAATAGTCATGGAAGTTAGCCTATCACTAAACAGGCATAATGATCAAAACAGTGAGAAAAATAGGCGAGAATGAGAATGAGATTAGGGATTAGTTAAAGAGAACTAGGGATGGATCCTAATAAATGGGTAAATTATTTAATACATATCCATATTATTACCTTGGTTTATAAGTGTTGATTATTCCTATACTCATGAAAAAAATTGTCATCAAACTAGTATGTCTAACACAGTGAAGTTTGTGTAAAGTGAAGTAGTGAGATTGGTCTGTCAGACCAATATTGATATATGAACATGAAATATATATTTCAAAATATGATATAAGGATTATAAATTTTTTTTAAAACCCATATTAATATCACATAAGTGTCCCCACATGTGTTATATGACTTGATTTTCTTGACTATGTTTTTGGTGCTACAGGCAACTTTGTGTGTGTGTGTGAAAATGATGTTTCTAAGTCATTATGCACTAATTTGGAGAATAAAATGATATTTAATGTGTTATAAAGGTATTATATGATAATTTTAATTTATTTTTATTCATTTTAAATCCATTTTAAAGTATGTAAAGTCAAATGTTTTTGACTATTTGTTGACAGTGTTTGGTGGTTCTAAGTGAGCCATCTATAAGAGTGTTCCTAAGCCCTTTTGTCTTATGTCACGAATACTAAATAATTTTGGAAATATTTTTAAGTCATAAATATCATATTAATATTATTATATGTGTGTGTTATGTGTCAAATTTTTGTATATGGTACAAATTTCAAGGTAGACAATCTAACAGTGAGAAGGACTATTGGCGAGTAAACCTAATTGGATGGTTCAACAAGTGAAAAGAGACAAATGGCATTGGGTACATAATGATATATTAGGATGGGTATATTTAATTTAAATATTAAGTGTTTAATCCATTGTTTAAGGCTCAAAGTGCTTAAATGAGGTATAAGTAAAATGTGTGCTTAAGGAAGGCCTAATGGTGGTTTTAGCCCTTAAGGGTAATGAAAAACCTATGTAATATTTGTTTCACTTGTTAAAATGTGTAGTGATATATTTAATTCATAATATAAGTATTATTAGGTCCATTTTTTACCGATATGGGTATGAGAAAGAATCAAGTATAAATTCAAGGCCTAATAAGCCTATTTTGACTAGTTGAAATATTGAGCTATTGAGTGAAGGATATAGAGTTTTAGTGAATATGTTAAGGGATTTCAATTCATTATATAGTTTATCTGAATATTCCATGAGTATATAACTATGTTTTTTTAGGTTTTGAGCAAGGTCATTTTCCCTAATTCTGCTAAGGAAAGGGTTAATTGAGCAAGAAAGCCTAATAGGCTATTGAGAGAGAAAGAAATGTGATAAGAGAAAAAAAGGAGGTCATATTAAATTTAGTAAGAAAAAATTGTCTAAGGTATATCATATATTCAATGTATCTAAGTTGGTGCTTAGTTTGTTAGGTGTGGAGCCTGATTATCTTCTAGGATTAGAGATTAAAATTTTGATGATTATTTCAATCGGGTTTGGAACCCATTCTTTGTATCCATGTTGGTGTAGGGGGTCATAAGGGGGGGAATATTAAAATTTCCTTGTAAAATTTTGATTTTTTATTCAATATAATCCATTGATTATAAGTTTTCATATCTGATGGTAGAGGTTATGTTTAGGTCTTTTTCACCCTAAAATGTATTGAGATCTGATTGAGATGGGTGTGAAGAAAAAAATAAATACAGAGTGGAGACAAACAAGGGGAGAGAGGTTTAATAGGGTTTGTTATAGGATTTTTTTTCTCTCTTGTATTATTTTAAATAATATACTAGACAATTTTGGTATATGTATCTCATTTTGGGTGAACCACGTTAAATCTGGTGTCTCATATTATGTGTTGTCAGGATCTTGCTCCACTACAATTAGAGCACATATGATTACTACTCGTATTAGCAACTAATCACGGAAATTTAACCAGAAATATAAAGTAACTAGAAATATGAAACAACACAGGAATTGAGAGACAATACACAATTGTATTAATAATCACTCAGAAGAATATACAATAAGGAAGATGCCACTTCTTCCTCCACCGCAAAGGTTCACCAATCCTCAAGACCTTCTTCCCTCTCTCTCTTGGTCCCAACAATCAACTCCAATAAAGAATTGATGTTCACCTCTCCAACCAGTCAGTAACAATGATGCCATTTCACCAAGCACACAACCGTGCTCCAAGTAGATCTCCCATGAACCTTCAACCTGAAATTCAATAGACCATACTCACAATTGTAGATCTCTCTACACCCCTGAAGAACCCTTCTTCAACCAGTACCCCGGTGGATCAGCTCCTTGACCTTGCAGACCTTGCAACTCTCCCTGATCAAACACTCTTAGCACCCCTTTGGAACTAGGAGGAGCTACACTAGCTCTCTCTAAAAGCTCTATGGCCTTCTAGCACTCACTTCCAATACAGCCCATGAGTCCATATATAGATCTCATGCTTACAATAATTAGACTAACCTAATTACAATAATTAGAGTCGTAACTCAAGACTACAACTAGCCTTCAACATGCAAACTAGCAGTCCAAAAATAGACTCTCCTGGATTCACCATGCGAACTGCCTGTTCTCACACAGGCTGCCGACGTCGACACCTTCATGACCGATGTCAGCCAACTGGTAACCAATGCCGGTTGCTTCCTCTTGCTATCTGACCGACGTCGGCTGATCAGATCGATGCCATTTTTCCTGCAACTGAATCAGCAACACCCCGCAACTCTAGATCCTCCTTAACTTCTCCTGTTTGCATCCTGGTGAAGCTTTTAACTCCACAACATAACATGTGTATGCTTTTTTTTATTTTTTGAATGTTTGATTTATTCATTTCATAGAATCTCTTGTATGAAATTTGGGGATAAATCTAGGATTTAATTTATTATAACATAGTTTCCTAGGGTTTTAGATCCTCCTTGCGGTTTCAAGCTTGATAAATGCACTAGTTGAGTTGATGCTTGACTAAGTGAGGGGTTGGTACTCTTTGTGGGTTTGATGTATCACAAAAAGGTTGATTCATTACTTATAGGATAGTATTCCAAGTTATAAATTAGTGGGTTTTTTTCCCCTATAGGGTTTCCCACATATATCTCATGTCCTTATATCTTTCACTTTCATAGATGCTTGTGTATGAATTAATTGATGTATGTAAGTGAATGAATGTTTCATGAATATTAAATGAAATTGGAGGAATATTTTAATACAACAATTCACCCCCTCCCCCTCTCATTAGCTATACTTAAAAATTTTGGTTTCATATTAGGTCCTTTAAAGGAGGTCTTACAACCTAAAAGAGATTCTAAACAAACTAAAATGGCTAGTCAAGCATTTTCTACAAGTAAATCTCCATTATTTAATAGATCCAATCATGCCTTTTGGAGTGTTAGGATGAGAACATATCTAATGTCTAAAGGTCATGATCTTTGACAATCAGTCTTGGATGGGTATACTTCACCCCTATTCCTCCTATAGATGCACTAAGAAATAAAGCTAGTGACAATAACTCAAAAGCAATGAATTGTATTATGTGTGGCCTATTAGAGGAAAAACATATGAAGGTAATGCACTATATATCTAAAAAATAAATGTGGGATAACTTAAAAACTATTCATGAGGGACATTATAAAGTCAAATTACCCAATTTTCAAACCCATAAAAGATAATTTGAAAGTCTAAAGATGAATAAAGATGAGACTATTATAGCCTACTTGTTTATGGTAGCTAAAGTGGTCAACATCGTAAGAGGTCTAGGAGAAGAATTGAAAGAGACTACTATTTTTCAAAAGGTTTTAAGGTTTCTAACTCCCAAATTTCATTCTAAATTATATACTATTGAAGAAATGCAAGATCTAACAAGCTAGAGATGGATGGACTTCATGAAACCCTAACAGCTTATGAGATGAGAACAAGTGAAGGAAGACCCATAAAAAGGAAGTTGCATTCAAGGTGGGAAAGAAGATAAAAGAGAAGAAGTCACAAGGTAAGAAAGTTAAGGATAATGATGAATCTGATATTGATGATGATGAGTTGATAGCTATGTTTTTAATAAATTTGAAGATAGGTTTAGGTAAATACAAGGACAAATTGCCTTTTAAATGTTTCAATTATGGAGAGTTTGGACACTTTGGCAACAAACATACTCATAAACATATGATAAAGGATGATTATATCATGATGATGATAAAAGGTCTTATAATTTTGATAAAAGTAATAAAAATTTTAGAAGATATAATAACAAGAAAAAGTTATTCAAAAATAAAAGGAATCTTTACACCAAGGAAGATTGTAGCTCATCTAGTGAGAGTGAAAGAAGTAATTGTGAAAGTGATCATCTTGATATCAATAAGGTTTTATTCATGATTAAAGAATCAAGAAACTCAAATTTAGAAGAATCCATATGGATTGGATGTGTTATTGATGATTCATATGAAGAAGGAGATGAGGTGGATGTTGAGGCTGAGTTGATTAATACTCTAGAAGAGCTGAAGATGGTAAAGAAAAATAATAGGGTGATGAGTTCCATTATCAAAGATTATGAGTATAAAATCAACTTGTTTAAATCTAGACTAAGCAACAACTCTAAATAATAAGAGGAAATAATCAAACATGTAGAAAGTCAACTTGAAAGTATGAATATAAGCCTAGAGGCAAAAGAAGAAGAATGTGCAAGGTATGTAGCTGAAGTGAAATCCTTGAGAGTTGAATTGAAATAATCATCAAATAAATTCAAGTCATTTTTGAGTTTTGAAAAGAGTACCAATGATTGAGATAACCTTTTGAGTAGTCAAAATACTACTCATGATAAAATAGGCCTCTTCTTTAGTGGAGAGTAGGATAAGGACACTAATGTGATCAAAAAGGTCAAAGATCAACCAAAGAATGAGGGTACTAATAGAACAAAGGTCAATACTATTATGAAATATAATAACATAAGTTATGTTAATCCTTTAAATGGATATTGTTATTCATGTAAAAACTTTGGTCATAGAGCAAGGCATTTCAAAAGGCCCTTCAAAAATGAATTTGCATGGAATAATGAGGAGAACCATCAACCAAGAGGTATGGGTCATGGTGTGTTTCCATCTAGAGGGATAACATGTTTTCATTGTCATAAGTTTGGTCACATTGAAAAATATTGTAAGCATGACTTCTCAATACAAGACAAGAAATTTGAGGTTCTAAAACTCGAGAAAGAAGACAAAATAGTAAGTGGAAACCCAAGTTACCTAAGGTTAATAACCAATTTGCAAGTTCAAATGGACTATTTGCCATGGTAGAGCAAACTCAAGATGTAAAGGAATGCCAAGAATTTTCTCTATCATCTTATTTTGTTAATGAAGGTGTCAAGACCAATAGATCAAACTATAATGTTCCTCAAACAAATATTGAGGAGGTCAAGCTGAAAAGACAAAACAAGCATAAGAGGATCATGAAAGAAGTTCAATCATACAAGGACATGGAGATATGGGGATATCCTAAAATTATGTTGTTCTAATTCTTTAGATCAGAGGTGACTCCATTAGGCTTCATGTAGGCATTCACCTAGCAAGAAAGAAGAATGAAGGATGCTCGATCATAGGGGGAGTTTTTTGGTCTTAGGAGACCTTCAGATTCAAGTTTTCATCAAAAAAATTTATTACAAGTGTGATCACAAGAGACATGTCACAAAAAAATTATGATGACTTGATCAAACCAAGTCACATTTTTGAAAATGTCTTGAATTTTTATGGAGACAAAGGGAATCAATCATGTCTTAAGATTAGGTATGTTACCCTAAGTCTAAGGATCAAATAACTACCAAGTAGATGAACCTTTATCATTAATGTCAAAGGGGGATAAAGTACATGTTTGAAATATAAAGTATTGAACAAGATCCTACTTGAAGGAAAGAGAATGATCTGCTTTGAATAAGACTGTTTGCCATCAATGATAAAGTGGGATATTGTTGAGGTATGTTCTTAGTGTTGGTATTAAAGCATTAATATTGTCATTGATGTCAAAATTAAGTTGAATATCCTTTATGTCAAAATTTAGAATTGATGTCATGCTTGGTAAAGTGAGGTGTGAAAAAAAAAAATTGGTCTCTCTATTGAGATAAAATTTGAAGGTAACTAGGTACTCTTTTTGAGGTTTTATGACATGTTAAGATCATGTTCAAGATACAAGGGAAGCATCTTGATTGAACTCTAAGTACTAAGGATCATATAATGTAATAACATGGGTCAACAAGTCCATAAGTTATATATGAGGTATTTATACAAGGTTTTGATGTGATAAAGCTCATAATTTTGTTGAGATTATCTTTTTTTTGAGAGAACCATGTTTGAATAATGATATCATTGAGATCTACTTTGTTTATGAACTTTGAGTACTATGTATCTTGAGTAAATTGGTCTAATTATAAGAGAAGGTGTACGCATGGTAAATTATTGTAATTTGGGTTAGTATATGAATAATAAAGTGGTCTAGCTTGTGTTAAAAATTATCAATAGATAAATAATCCTACATATGAGTTTTAAGGACTAGTTTTGAGGCTTAAGACATAGTGAAATGGCATAGGCCTAGTAGCATGATGTGTTAAGCCATATGAGACCTATTTGAGCAATGTAGGTATCATGTGATCATGTTATGAGGTTACATAACATATGTAACAGGTTTTTAATATAGTTTAATAAGTTTCAAGTTATGGTCATAGTCCAAGTGTGATTGGCAGTATAAGGCCTAGTATGCAAAGTGACCTATAGTGACCTAATGAGGGGTAAAGCTCATTTCCAAGGATGCCATAACTCCTAAAATATTTTAAATAGTTGTGATAGTTCATTTTAAGTGTGTGTACAAAGTTTAAAATCAATACCTAAAGGATAAAGCATGAAAACCTATGATAAGATTCCCTGTGTGCACAAAATATGGTGTTGTAGACCCGAGAAGAGATTTATTGTATTAGTTGGCATGTGAAAACTTTGCATGAGATTTTTATCACTTAATTGAATTTTTTTAAGGTCCATATATTTATTTTAATAGCTTTGGTTTTAGATATGAGGGGAAATCCTTTGTGAATGATTGCTAAGAAGTGAAACTAATTAGAACCCTTATAATGACCTAAAAATAAAGATATAATAATTCATGGCTTATAATGGAATTTTTTACCTAGTTTGATGTTTGGAACATGTAAATAATTATTTAAGGTCTCCTCAGGTGGTTTTGGTTTGTCTTGACAATGAGTAGAAGCTATAATAAAACCCTTATTTTTAGTGATTTTGATGAAGCAGGCAGGGTTGACTAGGTCAAAACATTGAAATGGATAGAGGATGATTTGTAAGACTTATATTTTTTTCCCATGAAACTTTTTATAATGTTTCATACCAAAAAAAATTTTAAATGGTCATGGAAGTTATCCTATCTCTAAACAGGCCTAATGATTAAAATAGTGAGAAAATTAGGTGAGAATGAGAATGAGATTAGGGATTAGTTGAAGAGAACTAGGGATGTATCCTAATACATTGGAACATTATTACATACCTATCCCTCCTATTCCCCTAGTGTATAATTTTTTATTATTCCTATACTCATGAAAAAAAAATTCATCAAGCTGGTATGTCTAAGAAAGTGAATTCTGTGTAGAGTGAAGTAGTGAGATTAGTCTGTAAGAACAATATTCATATATGAACATGAAGTATATCTTTTAAAATATGATATAATGATGATAAATTTTCACACAACCCCATTTTAAGATAACGTAAGTGTTCCCATAGATGTTCTATGACTTTATTTTCTTGACTATGTTTTTGGTGCTACAAGAAACTTTTTGTGTGTGTGAAAATGATGTTTCTGAGTCATTCTACACTAATTTTCAGGATCTAATGCCATATAATGTGTTATAAAGGTATTATATTATAATTTTAATGTATATTTATTAATTTTAAGTCCATTTTCAAGTATGGAGAGTCAAATATTTTTGACTATATGTTGACAGTGTTTGGCGGTTCTAAGTGAGCCATCTATAGGAGTGTTCCTAAGGACTTTTGGACTATGTGGTGAATACCAATGAATTTTTGGAAGTTTTTTAAGTCATAAATATCCTATTTATTTTATTTTATTTGTGGTTTATGTGGAAAACTTGTGTTTATGGTTCAAATTTTCAAGACAAACTTTCTAATAATAAGAAGGCCTATTGGCGAGTAAACCTAATTGGATGGTTCAAGGAGTGAAAAGATCCAAATGGTGTTGGTTACACAATGATTTATTATTATGGGTATATTTAATTTAAATATTAATTTTTTAATCCATTGATTAATGTTCAAAGTGTTTAAATGAGGTCTAATTAAAATGTGTGCTTAAGGAAGGCCTAATTGCATTAGGTCTCTATTAGGCCTAATGGTAGTTTTAGCCCTTAAGTGTAATGAAAAACCTAAGTAATGTTTGTTTCACTTTTTAAATGTGTGTATTGATCTATTTAAATCATAATCTAATTATTATTAAGTCTTTTTTTGACCAAGATGGGTATGAGAAAGAATCAAGTATAAATTCAAGGCCTAATAAGCCTATTTTGACTAGTTGGAATATTGAGCTATTGAGTGAAGGATATAGAGTTTTGGTGAATATTTTAAGGGATTTAAGGTCATTATAAATATTATCTAAATATACCATGAGTATATAACTATGTTTTGTTATGTGTTGAGCAAGGTCATTTTACCTAATTCTGCCAAATAAAGGCCTAATTGAGCAAGAAAGCCTAATAGGCTATTTGAGAGAGAAATAAATGTGATAAGAGAAAAAAAAGGAGGTCATATTAAGTTAAGTAAGCAATAGGTGTCCAATTTTGATCATATATTCAAGGTATCTGAGTTGGTTCTTAGTTTTTTAGGTGTGGACCCTGATTTCTTCCAGGATTAGAGGTTAAAATTCTAATGATTATTTCAACTCAGTTTGGATCCCATTCTATGTATCCCTATTGGTGTGGGGGGTTGTAATGGTGGGAATATTAAAATTACCTTGTAAAATTGTAATTTTGTATTCAATCTAGGCCATTGATTATAGGTTTCTAGATCTGATGGTAGAGGTTTTGTTTAGGTGTTTTTCACCCTAAAATGTATTGAGATATGGCTGGGATGCGTGTGAAGAAAATAAATTAACACAAATTGGAGGTAGAGAATGGGAGAGAGGTATAACAAGGTTTTTTATAGGATTTTTTTTCTCTCTTGTATTGTTGGAAATAATATTTTGGATAATTTTGGTGGATGTATCCCATTTTGGGTGAACCACTTTAAATCTGGTGTCTCTTATTATGTGTATGTCTTTGTTTATTTTTTGAATGTTTGATTAATTAATTTCATAGTTTCTCTTGTATTTAATTTAGTGATAAATCTGGGTTTTAATTTATCCTAACATAGTTTCCTATGGTGTTGGATCCTCCTTGCAGGTTGAAGTTTGATAAATTCACTAGTTGAGTTAATGCTTGACTAAGTGAGGGGTTGGTGCTCCTTGTGGGTTTGGTGTCTAAATAAAAGGTGTATTTATTACTTATAGGATAGAATTCCAAGTTATAAATCAGTGGTTTTTGTTCCCCTATAGGTTTTCCCACATATATCGCATGTCTTTATATTGTTCACTTTCATAGATGCTTGTGTATGCACTAATTGGTGTAAGTGAATGAATGTTTCATGAATATTAAATGAAATTGGAGGATTAATCATAATACAAATTATTCACCCCCCCCCCCATCATTATCTATACTCACAACATTTGGTATCAGATTAGGTCCTTTAATGGAGGTCTTACAACCTAAAATATATTGTAAACAAGCTAAGATGGCTAGTCAAGCACAAGGTGGTTTTTATACAAGCAAAGATTCATTATTAAATGGATCTAATTATGTCTTTTAAAGTGTTAGTATGAGAAAATATATAATGTATAAAGTTCATGATGTTTGGTAATCAGTCTTAGATGGGTATACTTCACCCCTTATTCCTCCTAAAGATGCACCAAGAAATAAAGCTATTGACAATAACTCAAAAGTAATGAATGGTATTATGTGTGGCCTATCAAAGGCATAACTTGTGAAGGTAATGCACTATATATATTCCAAAAAAAAATTGGATAACTTGAAAAATATTCATGATGTATATTTCAAGGTCAAATTACCCAAGTTTCAAACCCATAAAAGATAATTTGAAAATCTAAATTTGAATGACGATGCAACTATTTTATCCTACTTATTGAGGGTTGTTGAAGTGGTCAACATCATAAGAGATCTAGGAGAAGAATTGAAAGAGACTACTATTTTTCAAAAGGTTTTAATGTCTCTAAATCCCAAATTTGATTCCAAAGTATATACTATTGAATAAATTCAAGATCTAGACAAGCTAGACATAGATGGACTTCACTAAACCCTAATAGCCTATGAGATGAGGACAAGTGAAGGAAAACCTACAAATAAGGAATTTTCATTCAAGGTAGGAAAGAATCCAAAAGATAAGAAGTCACAAGGTAATAAAGTTAAGGATAATGATGAATCTAATATTGATGATGATGAGTTGATAGTTATGTTTTCAATAAAGTTGAAGATAGGGTTCAAGTAAATACAAGGGCAATTTGCCTTTTAAATGTTTCAATTATGGAAAGGTTAGATACTTTGCCAACAAATGTCCTCATAATCATAAGATAAAGGATGATGTAGATCATGATGATGATAAAAGGTCTTATAATTATTTTTAAATGAATAAAAAATTTTAGAAGATATTATAACAAGAAAAAATTCTTTAAAATAAAAGGAGTCTTTACACCAAGGAAGATTGTAGATCATCTGGTGAGAGTGAGAGAATTAATTTAGAAAGTGATCATGAAAATGATGGTCTTGATATCAATGAGATTTTATTATGGTTGAAGAAGCAAGCTACTCAAATCCAAAAGAATCCATGTGGATTATAGGTGTTATTGGTGATTCAAATGAAGAAAGAGATGAGATGGATGTTGAAGCTGAGTTGATGAATACTCTAAAAGAGATGAAGATAGTAAAGAAAAATAATAAGGTGATGAGCTCCCTTATCAAAGATTATGAGGTGAAAATCAGATTGCTTAAATCTAGACTAAGAAACAACTCCAAATAACAAGAGAAAATAGTCAAATAGGTATAAAGTCAACTTGAAATTATGACTACAAACCTAGAGGCAAAAGAAGAAGAATATGCAAGGTATGTATCTGAAGTGAAATCCTTGAGAGAATTGAAAAAAGCATCAAATAATTTCAACTCATTTGTGAGTTTTTAAAATATTACCAATGATTTAGATAACCTTTTGAGTAGTCAAAATACTACTAATGATAAAATATGCCTTTGCTTCATTAGAGATCAATAGAAGGACACTAATGTGATCAAAAAGGTCAAATATCAACCAAAGAATGAGGGTGATAACATAACAAAGGTCAATACAATCAAGAAATTTAATAACATAAGTTATGTTAATCCTTTCAATGGCTATTGTTATTCATATAACAAATTTGGTCATAGAGCAAGGCATTTTAGAAAGCCCTTCAAGAATTAATTTGCATGGAATAATGAGGAGAACCATCGGCCAAGAGGAATGGGTCATGGTGTGTTTCCATCTAGAGGGATAACATGTTTTCATTGTCATAATTTTGATCACATTGAAAAATACTATAAGCATGACTTCTTAATACAAGACAAGAAATTTGAGGCTTTATAACTCGAGAAAGAAGACAAAATAGTAAGTGGAAACCCAAGGTAGCTAGGGTTGATAACAATATGCAAGTTCAAGTGGACTATTTTCCATGGTAGAGAAAAATCAAGATGAAAAGGAGTGACAATAATTTTCTCTATCATCTTAGTTTGTTAATGAAGGTGTCAAGACAAATCTATGAAGCTAGAATGTTATTCAAACAAAGATTGAGGAGTTCAAGCTAGAAGGACAAATCAAGCATAAGTGGAGATCTGAGAATCTCCTAAACTTATGTTGTTCTAATTCTTTAGAGTAGAAGTGAATCCATTAGGCTTCATGTAGGCATTCACGTAGCAAGAAAGAAGTATGAAGGATGCTCAATCATAGGGGGATTTTTTTGGTCTTAGGAGACCTTAAAATTCAAGTTTTGATCAAAGAATTTTGTTACAGGTGTGATCACAAGAGATATGTCCAAAAACATTTATATGATGACTTGATCAAACCAAGTCACATTTTTTAAAATGTCTTGACTTTTCACAAAGACAAATGGAGTCAATCATGTCTCAGGATTAGGTATGTTTCCCTAAGTCTAAGGATCAAATAACTACCAAGAAGATGAACCTTTATCATTAATTTTAAAGGGGGATAAAGTTCATGTTTAAAAATCCAAGTATTGAAGAGGATCCAACTTGAAGGAAAGAGAATGATCTACTTTGATTAAGAGTTTTTTCCATTAATGACAAAGGGGGAGATTGTTGAGGTATGTTCCTAGTGTTGGTATTAAGGAATTAATATTATCATTGATGTCAAAGTTAAGTTGAATATCCTTTATGTCAAAAGTCAGAATTGATGTCATGATTGGAAAAGTGAGGTTTGAAAAAGAATTTTGGTCTCTCTATTGAGATAAAATTTGAAGGTAACAAGGTACTCTTTTTGAGGTCTTATGACATGTTAAGATCATGTTCAAGATACAAGGGAAGTATCTTGATTGAACACTAAGTACTGAGGACCATACATGGTAAGAACATGGGTCAACAAGCCCATGTGTTCTATATGAGGTCTTGATACAAGGTTTTGATGTGATAAATCTCACAAGTCTATTGAGAGTAACATTTTTTTACCATTTTTGAAGAATGATAGCATTGAGAGCTAGTTTGTTTATGACCTCTAAGTACTACGTATCCTGAGTAGCTTGGTCTAATTATAAGAGAAGGTGTATGCATGGTAAAGCCTTGTTATTTGGGTTGGTATAGGCATAAGAAAGTGGTCTAATCTGTGTTAACAATTAGCAAGAGATAAAGAAGACTATATATGAGTTTCAAGAACTAGTTTTGAGGCTTAAGACATAGTGAAATGGCATAGGCCTGGTAACATGATGTGTTGAGGCATATGAGACCTATTGAGAAAGGAAGGTATCATGTGATCATGGTATTATATCACATAACATATGGATGAGGTTTTAAAGATATTTCAAGAAGTTTCAAGGCATGGTCATAGTCCAAGTGTGATTGGTAATATAAGGCCCAGTATGCAAAGTGACCTATAGTGGCCTAATGAGGGGTCAAGATCACTTCCAAAGGTGATATATCTCCTAAAATATTTGATATATGTGTGATATGTCATTTTAAGTGTTTTTACAAAGTTTTAAGTCAATACTTAAAGGAGAAAGCATGAAAACTTATGATAAGATTCCTTATGTGCACAAAATAGGGTGTTATAGACCCAACAAGAGATTTATTGTACTTGTTGGCATGTGAAACCTTTGCATGAGATTTGTATCACTGAATGGAATTTGGTTAAGTTTCATATCTTTATTTTCCTAGATTTGGTTTTGGATATGAGGGGAAATCCTTTATCAATGATTGCTAAGAAGTGAAACCAATGGAAACCCTTATAATGACCTAATAAGAAAGATATAATAATTTATGGATTATAATGGTATTTTTAACCTATTTTTATGTTTTTAACATGTAAATAATTCTTCAAGGTCTCCTCAAGGGGTTTTGGTTTGTCTTGATACTGAGTAGAAGCTATAGGAAAACCCTTATTTTTATTGATTTTGGTGAAGTAGGCAAGGTTGACCAGGTCAAAATATTAAAATGGATAGAGGATGATTTTTAAGACTTATATTTTTTCCCATGAAATTTTTTATTAGGTTTCATACCAAAAATGTGTTAAACTGGTCATGGAAGTTAGCCTATTGCTAAACAGGCCTAATGATCAAAACAGTGAAAAAACTAGGTGAGAATGAGAATGAGATTAGGGATTGGTTGAAGAGAAATAGGGATGGATCCTAATAAATTGGGACATTATTAAATACCAATCCCTCCTATTACCCTAGTGTATAAGTGTTTATTATTCCTATACTCATGAAAAAATTTGTCATCAAACTAGTATGTATAAGAAAGTGAAGTCTGTGTAGAGTGAAGTAGTGAGATTAGTTTGTAAGACCAATATTAATATAAGAACATGAAATATATATTTTAATATATTAATAAATATGATAAAGGTTAACACAACCCCATTTTAAGATAACATAAGTGTTCCTACAAGTGTTCTATGACTTTATTTTCTTGACTATGTTTTTGGTGTTACAGGCAACTTTTTGTGTATGTGTGAAAATGATGTTTCTGAATCATTCTACACTAATTTTGAGGATCCAATTATATTTAATGTTTTATAAATTTATTATATGATAATTTTAATTTATATTTATTCATTTTAATTCCATTTTCAAGTATGGAGAGTCAAATGTTTTTTATTATATGTTGACAGCGTTTGGTGGTTCTAAGTTAGCCATCTATAGGAGTGTTCCTAAGGCCTTTTGGCCTGTATGGTGAAGACCAAATAATTTTGGGAAGTTTTTTAAGTCATAAATATCCTATTTATATATATTTTTTTTTTATGTGTAAAATTTGTGTATATGGTTCAAATTTGTAAGACAGACTTTCTAACATTGAGAAGGCCTATTGGCAAGTAGACCTAATTGGATGGTTCAAGGAGTTAAAAGATCCAAATGGTGTTGGGGACATAATTATTTATTAGTATTAGTCTATTTAATTTAAATATTAAGTTTTTAATCCATTGGTTAAGGTTCAAAGTGTTTAAATGAGGTCTAATTAAAATGTGTGCTTAAGGAAGGCCTAATTGCATTAGGTCTCTATTAGGCCTAATGGCAGTTTTAGCCCTTAAGTGTAATGAAAAACCTAAATAATGTTTGTTTCACTTTTTAAACATGTGTATTGATCTATTTAAATTATAATCTAATTATTATTATGTCTTTTTTTTACCAAGATGGGTATGAGAATGAATCAAGTATAAATTCAAGGCCTAATAAGCCTATTTTGACTAGTTGGAATATTGAGTTATTGAGTGAAGGATATAGAGTTTTTATGAATAGGTTAAGGTATTGAAGGTAATTAGATAGATTATTTTAATATATCATGAGTATATAACTATATTTTTTTAGGTTTTGAGCAAGTTCATTTTACCTAATTTTGTTAAGGAAATGGCTAATTGAGCGAGAAATCCTAATAGGCTATTTGAAAGAGAAAGAAATGTGATAAGAGAAAACAAAGAAGGTCATCTTAAGTTAAGTAAGAAAAAAATTTACAAGGGTGATCACATATTCAATGTATCTAAGTTGGTTCTTAATTTTTTTAGGTTTAGAGCCTGATTATCTTCCAGGATTAGAGGTTAAAATTTGGATGATTATTTCAATCAGGTTTGGATCCCATTCTTTATATCCTTATTGGCAAGGGGGTTGTAAGGGGGGGAATATTAAAATTTACTTGTAAAATTATAATTTTTTAGTCAATATATTCCATTATTTATAGGTTTCCAAATCTGATGGTAGAGGTTATGTTTAGGTGTTTTTCACCCTAATATGTATTGAGATATGGCTGAGATGGGTGTGAAGAAAAAAATTAACACAAATTTGAGGTAGACAAGGGGAGAGAGGTGTAAAAAAAAATTATAAGATTTTTTTTCTCTCTTATATTTTTAGAAATAATAAACTAGACAAGTTTGGTGGATGTAGCCCGTTTTGGGTGAACCACGTTAAATCTGGTGTCTCTTGTTATGTGTATGTTTTTGTTTATTTTTGTAATGTTTGTTTAATTCATTTCATAATTTCTCTTGTATGCAATTTGGATATAAATATAGGTTTTAATTTATCCTAACATAGTTTCCTAGGGTGTTGGATCCTCCTTATAGGTTAAAGCTTAATAAATGCACTAGTTGATTTGATGTTTAACTAAGTGAGGGGTTGGTGCTCCTTGTGGGTTTGGTGTCTCACTAAAAAGGTTGATTCATTACTTATAGAATAGTATTCCAAGTTATAAATCAGTTTTTTTTCTTTCCCTATAGGGTTTCCCACATATATCTCATGTCCTTATATTGTTTGCTTTCATAGATGCTTGTGTATGCACTAATTGATGTATGTAAGTGAATGAATGCTTCATGAATATTAAATGAAATTTGAGGAATATTTTAATACAATTGATTAAACCCCCCTCTCATTATCTATACTTACAACATTTGGTATCATATCAGGTCCTTTAAAGGAGGTTTTACAACCTAAAAGAGATTATAAACAAGCTAAGATGGCTAGTCAATCACAAGGTGGTTTTTCTATAAGCAAAGATCCATTATTTAATGGATCTAATTATGTTATTCCTCCTATAGATGCACCAAGAAAGAAAGCTAGTGACAATAACTCAAAATAAATGAATGGTATTATGTGTGGCCTATCAAATGCATAACTTGTGAAGGTAATACACTATATATATATATATATATATATATATATATATATATATATATATATATATATATATATATATATATATATATATATATAATAAATGTGGGATAACTTGAAAACTATTCATGAGGTTGATTCTAAGGTCAAATTACCCAAGTTTCAAACCTATATAATATAATTTTAAAGTCTAAAGATGAATGAAGATGAGACAATTATAGCCTACTTGTTGAGGGTTACTGAAGTGGTCAACATCATAAGAGGTCTAGGAGAAGAATTGAAAGAGACTACTATTGTTAAAAAGTTTTTAAGGTCTCTAACTCCCAAATTTCATTCCAAAGTATATACTACTGAAGAAATGCAAGATCTAGACAAGCTAGAGATAGATGGACTTCATGGAACCCTAACAACCTATGGGATGAGGACAAGTGAAGGAAGACCTGCAAATAAGGAAGTTGCATTTAAGGTAGGAAAGAATCCAAAAGAGAAGAAGTCACAAGGTAAGAAAGTTAAGGATAATGATGAATCTAATATTGATGATGATGAGTTGATAGCTATGTTTTTAATAAATTTGAAGATAGGTTCAAGTAAATATAAGGGCAAGTTGCCTTTTAAATGTTTCAATTATGGAAAGGTTGGACACTTTTCCAACAAAGGTCCTCATAAGCATAAGATAAAGGATGATGTAGATCATGATGAATGTCATGATGATGATAAAAGGTCTTATAATTTTGATAAAATCAATAAAATTTCTAGAATATATTATAATAAGAAAAATTTCTTCAAAAATAAAAGGAGTTTTACACCAAGGAAGATTGAAATTCATCTGGTGAGAGTGAGTGAATTAATTTATAAAGTGATAATGAAAGTGATGATCTTAATATCAATGAGGTTTTCTTCATGACTAAAGAAGAAAACTACTTAAATTAGAAGAATCCATATAGATCGGAGGTGTTATTGGTGATTCAGATGAAGAAGGAGATGAGGTGGATGTTGAGGTTGAGTTGATGAATACTCTAGAAGAGATGAAGATGGTAAAGAAAAATAATAGGGTGATGAGGTCCCTTATCAAACATTATGAGGATAAAATCAACTTGTTTAAATCTATACTAAGCAACAACTCCAAAGAATAAGAGGAGATAGTCAAACAGGTAGAAATTTAACTTAAAATTGTGCCTACAAGCCTAGAGTCAAAAGAAGAAGAATTTGCAAGGTATGTAACTAAAGTGAAATCCTTGAGAGATCAATTGAAACATGCATCAAATAAGGTTAAGTCGTTTTTGTGTTTGTAAAAGAATACCAATGATATAGATAACCTTCTGAGTAGTCAAAATCCTGCTAATGACAAAATAGGCCTCTACTTCATTAGAGATCAAGAAAAGGATACTAATGTGATCAAAAAGGTCAAATATCAATCAAAGAATGAGGGTTCTAACAGAATAAAGGTCAATACTATTAATAAATATAATAACATAAGTTATGATAATCCTTTCAATGGCTATTTTTATTCATGTAAAAAAAATTATCATAGATCAAGGCAATTTAGAAGGCCCTTCAAGAATGAATTTACAAAGAATAATGAGGGGAACCATTAGCCAAGAGGTATGGGTCATGGTGTGTTTCCATCTAGATGGATAACATGTTTTAATTGTCATAAGTTGGTCACACTAAAAAATACTATAAGTGTGACTCCTTAAGACAAGATAATAAATTTGAGGCTCTAGAACTTGAGAAACAAAACAAAATAGTAAGTGGAAACCCAAGGTAGCTAAGGTTGATAACCAGTCTATAAGTTCAAGTGGACTATTTGCCATGGTAGAGCAAAATCAAGATGCAAAGGAGTGCCAAGAATTTTCTCTATCATCTTAGTTTTTTAATGAAGGTGTCAAGACCAATAGATCAAGCTAGAATGTTACTCAAACAAACATTGAGGAGGTCAAGCCAGAAGGACAAATCAAGCATAAGAGCATCATGAAGGAAGTTCAGTCCTACAAAGACATGAAGATCTAGGAATCTCCTAAACTTATGTTATTATATTTCTTTAGAGTAGAGGTGACTCCATTAGGCTTCATGTAGGAATTCACCTAGAAAGAAAGAAGCATGAAGGATGCTCAGTCATAAGGGGATTTTTTTGGTCTTAGGAGACCTTTAAATTCAAGTTTTGGTCAAAGAATTTTGTTACAAGGGTGATCACAAGAGACATGTCACAAAAATTTTGTATGATGACTTGAACAAACCAAGTCACATTTTTGAAAGTGTCTTGAATTTTCATCGAGACAAAGGGAGTCAATCATGTCTTAGGATTAGGTATGTTTCCCTAGGTCTAAGGATCAAATAACTACCAAGAATATGAACCTTTATCATTAATGTCAAAGGGGGATAAAGTTCATGTTTCAAAGATCAAGTATTGAAGAAGATCCAGCTTGAAGGAAAGAGAATCATCTTCTTTGATTAAGAGTGTTTTCCATCAATGACAAAGTGGGAGATTATTGAATGATGTTCTTAGTATTGGTATTAAGGCATTAATATTGTCATTGATGTCAAAGTTAAGTTGAATATCCTTTATGTCAAAATTTAGAATTGATGTCATGCTTGGTAAAGTGAGAGGTGTGAAAAATAATTTTGGTTTATTTATTGAGAGAAATTTTGAAGGTAACCAGGTAATCTTTTTGAGGTTTTATGGCATGTTAAGATCATGTTCAAGATACAAGGAAGCATCTTGATTAAACTCTAAGTATTAAGGAGAATATAAGGCAAGAACATGGGTCAACAAGTCTTTATGTTCTATATGAGGTCTTGATACAATATTTTGATGTGATAAATCTCATAATTCTATTGAGAGTAGCTTTGTTTCTAGAGAACCATGTTTAAAGAATGATATCAGTGAGAGCTAGCTTATTTGTGAACTTTGAGTACTACATATCTTATGTATCTTGGTCTAGTTATAAGATAAGGTGTATCCATGGTAAATCCTTGTAATTTGGGTTAGTACCATCATAATAAAGTGTTATATTTTGTGTTAACAATGAGTAAGAGATAAAGAATCCTATAGATGAGTTTTAAGGACTAGTTTTGAGGCTTAAGACCTTGTGAAATGGCATAGGCCTGTTAACATGATGTGTTGAGCCATATAAGACATGTGATTAAGATAGGTATAATATGAGCATGGTATAAGGTCACATAACATATTCAAGAGGTCTTGAATATATTTTAAGAAATTTCAAGGCATGGTCATTATCCAAGTGTGACTAGTAATATACAGCTTAGTATGCAAAGTGACCTATTGTTGCCTAATAAGGGGTCAAGATAAATTTTAAAGATACCATAGATATTAAAATGTTTTAAATAGGTGTGATATTTCATGTTAAGTGTTTGTGTAAAGTGTAGACACCACAAATGTGTCTGCACCTTGGTTCTCCCCCCTTGTCCACCTCAAACCCATGTCCTAACCCTTGGCCTTAGTCCCCTCCACTTATTTGATTAAAATAACTTAAATATTTCAATTAAGTGGCCCCCTTTCCACCTCACCCTTGCCACCTTGGATCCTCCCTTAGATCCCTCCACCTTCCTCTTAGCCTTTATTATGCCAAATCTTCTCATTATCTTCCTCCCACGCCCATTTAAGCATCCTCATGACCGTTCTTCCCACAATCCCTTGCCCGGCGGTGTGCAAGAATGGGCAGAGGCTATTTTTAGTCTCTGTCCCCATTCTGCCACCGCCGACGTCGGCGACCCTTCGGCCGACGTCGGCAATAATGCCAGCGTCGGCAGCCTTCAAGACCCCTTTCTGCGTCCATTCCACCCCCCGGCCCCTTGAGCTCGCAAACAGAATTCTCTTGGCATTTTGGCATTCGTTTCTTCTCCCTCTGGACCTCGTGCAACAGCAGCAATAGGTGCATGGATTCTTGAGCAGAGATTTCCTCTTGCAAAGTCTTCTGTGGTCTCAATAATAGCTCTTCCACTCTTCATTCAGCAAGCTAAAAAGGTAAGCACAGTCTGTTATTTCATTTCATTTCTTTTCTTTAGTGTTCAGTTGTTGGTATCTGTTGTCCCCCACTCCCTCTGTCCTACCCCCTGAGAGGCTGAGAAGCCTTCTCAGGCCCTGTCCTCTGTCCACCTTCCTTTCACTCTTTCATCCTTTCAGTGTGATCCCGACAACTCCCTCATCCCTCTTTCCAACAAAGACCCTGTACAGGGCACCTAATCAGAACCTGACCATTCCCCAGTCCATTCAAATTCATCCCTGAGCTCTGCCTTGAACCTGTTCACAAACCAGACCCATCCACAGTCCAGAAACCCGACTACAGGCCACTGCCCCGACCGAAGCCGGTTACTTCCCCGACCAATGTTGGTAGGATAACTGAAGTCGGCAGACCAGGCAACCGACGCCAGCAACATTCCCAACCTCGGCAACTATCATCAGCCCGACAACTCCATTCAGGTAATCATTGATCTTTTCTTTCATTTCTAATTTGTTTATCACTCCTATATTCTGGCATTCTATATTTCCTTAGTCTTTTATCTGTCTGTTATCAGTGGGTTGACCTCCCTTGAGGAAGTTTTCACACTTTCGGGAACAAGCTTTTGCTTGGCAACCCACTGCCTATCCATCTAACATTTTTCTTGTCCAAGTTTCTTTTTCCTTGCAGGTGTCATTCCTCCATAGCCAAAGAGGGGTGCCCACAAACGTCTGGATTACGGTGCGTAATCTTTATCCAGGTACTTCCAGCCTTGTCCATTTCTTTAGTTTCTTTATTCATCTTTTGAATATAGAAAGCGAATTAGCGATAGAAACATTCTGGCACGCCCGGTGGGACCTTAGGTTCTTCCTCGGGTTCCTCTTCCTTTCATTCATTTAGGTGCATTTAGGCTCCTTCCTTCTTGTCTCTTTCTTCTATTCCAAATGACACTATAAGCAGGACTAAAATGAATCTTTCTTCTTTGCATTTCTAGACTAGTCTAAACATCATACTCTCAACCCTTTCTCAAACTTGTCTTCATAACAAATCTCACATTTCGACTTGGGCTTAAAACGTATCACACTTTCATTTCTGCTTGTGCTTGCATTAGTCCACATCTAGTAACTTAAATCTGCATATTGAATAAATCGTAGACACTTGATGTTACACTACCAAACCACATGCACTAAAACAAACATAAAACTTACTTGAGACAAGGCCCGACTGGGATTTCATCCCCCAGCGGATACCTTACTCGTCCCGGTGACCCTACTTGGATTTCATCACCAAGGGGGAAGCCCACTCCGTTCTCTAGCAGAGGATAAACTCTAGGCGAGGTATATCTTGGCTAAGCGAGACCAGCTAACCACTGGAATCATGAAGTGAGGGAAGCTTGCTCCTTAGCACCAGGCCACGTACCAGACCTAACACAGATTTTTGAGCACCTAAAACAAGACCCAAAACCAGCTCTAGCTTGCCTCTTCTAGGACCCTTCTTGCAGCCAATCTCCCCAAACATTCATCTAAGGCATAAGCCACAAGATTCTAAAGTTAATTCCTAGGATTTATCGCTTAGGCTTGTCTGTCTCTCTCAGTTCTTCTCTTCTCATCTGTTTGTTTGAGTGAGTGAGGACGCTTTCTTCATTATTTTTCCAAGAATCTTAAAATCTTTTGGTTCTCTGGAAAACACAGTCCCCGACATCGGTTCTGCCACCGACGTCGGCTTTTCTCCCTTACCGACATCGGCTATCTGACCGACGTCGGCCATATTTCTTACCGACATCGGTTTCTCAACCGACGTCGGTCTCTGTCCTTTTTCCTTTTTTTTCAAAACCAGCAGCCTAAAACCTGTCCCTTCTCTATCAAAAACTCCATCCTGGTTTCCTGAAACAAAAAAACATAGTTTCTGAAACCTAAACCTTCTTTGCCTTGCATGGTTTTGACTCGTAGCCAAGCCAAGGCTCTTGTCAACCACGCTAGCCGTCAACCACTTCCGTCTACCCCGTCCGTGACCAAGCCTACAATGGAGTTCAACTCGGAGACCGAAAGAACTCCTGTTCGTCCAACCCCGCCACAGACTCCTATTGTTCAAGAAGGGGACCAAGATTTCAAATGATTCTTAGACCTCAATGTCAAGGCCTTGCAACACTATCTCGCGCATAGCCAAATGCGAGACTCCTTGGGCAATCCAATCTACAGAATGCCAACCTCTCTTGCTGCGACTACGGTTGTATCGATGGCATCCATAGTTCAACCCTTGGACACTCAAGCCATCGCTTCGACTGCTGACCAGACTTTGACCAATCCTCTAGGTGTGGCCTCTCCCTCTATCTTTGGGCCCACTACCACTGGGGTTTTGGCCCCCTATCAACCTCAACCCGCTCAACCGCTATCCACTCCTTTTCAAAACCTTGTCGTCTCTATTCCGCCTACCCTGGCCCCTATCAACACCAGGGCGACTTCTTATCCCTTGGCCCCCATTACCACAATCCAACCCCTCTTAACAACGTCGGGCCTAGCTATGCCTTCTACCCAACCACCTTTAGCCTCTTCATCTATCCCCACGACTAGTTACCCCTACATTGTGCCTTTACAGGGGCAACCAACTACATCGTATGCCTCCTCTAGCCTTTTCCAAGTGCCCTACAACTTAGGGGGCGCGCCACCCGTCAATCCATCGGTAGATATCATCAAAATGCTGATGGACAAGATGACCAGTCTAGAGACCTCTGTTTCTGGCTCATGCAACACTCTCTCATACGAGCAGATCTGCAACGAGCCCATTCATCCTTCTGTCCCAATCAGACCATATCCTAGCTAGTGGGAGCTTCCGAAGTTTTCTCTCTTTCAAAGCAAGGAAGACCCACAGCAACACTTGCGAGCATTCAGACATGCCTGTTACCTCATTGCTCATGACGATGCGTTGCTCTTACACACATTTCCTATGTCTCTCTCAGGTGCTGTGTTTGACTGGTACAGCTCCCTTCCCAGCCATTCCCTCTTCTCATTCACACAATTGGCCCAGCTCTTCCTCGATCACTTTTCCATCAACATAACCAAGAAGGTCTCGATCACGGACCTCTATTCTATCCGGCAATTTGAGGATGAGTCCATAGCCGACTTCGTTGGTCGATGGAGAGGCCTCATCAATCAACTCTCCTTTTCCTTACCCCAGCCCGAACTTATTGAACTCTTCTCCAAAGCCTGTGCTAGACATATTTCTTCCACCCTGAGGGTTCAAACCTTCCACACCTTCGACGAATCCTTCACGATGGCCCGCAAACTTGAGTTGCGTGCCATCGAGGAGAATAAAGTCAAGTTGTGGAGCAAGAATCCCAGCTCTAAGACCAATGACTCTTCTTCTGCTAAGCCATCATCATCCAATTCTAAATCCAAGGCTTCAGCTAATGCTGTGGTTGTTAGACCTTCATCTTCTTCAACTAATCAGCCTGAGCCATCCACATCTCAGAGTGCCACTCGCCAATTCCAGCAGAGATATGTACAATGACAGTATACTCCTCTCAGAGAATCATACGCGTCTATGCTGGAAAAGATTGTTAAGCAGGGGGTCCTCAATCTCCCTCAAGCCCGACCTCCTCCACAATTTGATTCCTCACACGCCATCCCTGCGTGGTATAGGGAACAAGACTTCTGCAGCTTCCACCGTGTTAAGGGACATGACACGGAAAACTGCAAGACCTTTAAGAACATAATCCAAGACATGCTTGAGAAGGGGGACCTCATCTTAGATAATCCCAATGCACCCCCTAATCAGGCCATTGACATCTTTAAACAGCCATTCCCTAATCATCCACCAACTCAAAACAATGTCCAGACCTTAATTGACGACAATCATGAACACAACATTCGAATAGTCAATACAGTCTCGCCTTTCGTCCCCAATCAACCTCAAGAGGTTAGTCCATCAATCAGTCCATCACGTGTGGATGAACCTCTTTCCCCAGCTAGTTCTCCATCGACCTCTCTCATCTTGGAGGATGCCTCAGCTTTACCAGCACCACTGGTCTCGCCATCCTCATTTCTGCTGCCTATGGAGGACCCGACCCTTCCTACTCCTCAATTGCAAGTGGAGGGCACCATCATCCCTGCCCTTTACCCGCTTGAGGAGCCTCGCTTTTCGGATTCTTCTCCACCCAGGGAAGAACCTGTATCCCCTTCGTCTCCATCTAAATCTGTCTTGTCTTCACCATACCGTGCCTCTAAGACTGCTACACCCATCTCGTCTTCAACCTTGCAACCATCAACATCTTCTTCTCAGCCATTTTCCCAGTTAGTGGAGAAAATCGAACTTCTCCCTCCGAGGAAAGTGATACCTCAGGTGTTGTGGGAGCGTCTTAAAGCCCTTCAACATACCCGTGCCCTCTCATCACATGCTGCTAATCCTCCCAAGGCAGAATCTCTTTAGACTCTTGACAAGGACCAGACTCTCAAACCTCAACCAAACCCATCAAAACCAAAACTTGCATCTCTCTCGTCACTTGGCATTCATCCTATCTCCACCCTCACCCGCAAGTGAAGGTGGACCTAGACCAGACCTTGACCAGTAGTAGTCTTCCAACCAAGTCAAAGAAGACTCCCAGACTGCCGATGTGAATGCCTCCTACCCCGTCACCATTGCCATCCATTTTCGGCCCCCATCCTTCGACCCTGGCTAGAATCCTTCCCACTCCGGCCTCTAATCAAAACTCATTGCCTCCTTTGTTTCCTCTACCTATCTCCAGCCGTCCCTCTCCCAAAAATGCGGGTACCAATCACCAAGAAAGTGCCATCTTCACCTGTCACCGCACCATCAACCCATAAGGTGGTACGGAAACCTCTTCCAACCTCGCCAAAGCAAAAGTCACCGACCTCGTGAATATCAAATAGCACGGACCCTCTAGTGGGCTCATACTCATTGATATTGCGCCGGCTTCTGCAAACTTCCAACATAACCCTTCCACCCATCAAGCCTTTCCAACCTCTCGGGTCCAAGCCCTCCTGGTTCGATGACACGAAAATTTGCTTATATCATCGTACACCAGGACACGATACCGAGACTTGCTGTGCCCTCAAAGTTGTCATCCGCCGCTATATGGAGGACACTCTTCTCCTTGAGGACACTCTTGACCAGACCCCGGCTCATTCTCATCCAACCTCTTCAAACACGTCAACATCTCACCAGCAAGGCATGACCCCTTCTTCACCTCCTATTTTCGAAATCAATGTTATCCGTATAACCACTAGGTCACAAAAGGACAAGGCAAAAGAAAAAGCTACCATTCCTTGGACCTATCCCTTTGTCAAGCCACCTCTTGCGCCCAAGCCTAAAATTTCTATCCTTGGCGCGTCCCAGCCTTCTTCATCTTCTTCTTCTGGGCCAATTCACAACTCCATGCTGAAGCAGCTTCACCAGATGCCTGTAAAGATGTCTCTTTATGACCTTATCTAAACCTCACCTCAGCACCGTCAAGCCCTCATCCAAGCCTTGCAGGCAGCGGAGGTCCAACTCAAGGACCCCCAACCACTCGCTGCCCTCGTCCATTCTTTATCTCCTGTCGCCTCCATCACATTCAGCGATTCTGAGATTCCCACATCTAACACAGAAGATCAAGATGCCACCCTCTTCATCACTGCCTATGTTGATCAGATACACATTAAATGTGTTATGATCGATGGTGGCGCTAGCATCAACATAATTTCTACCCATGCCTTTGATCAGTTGGCTCTTCCCAAGAATTGTGTCTCCAAAACTGATGCGATCTTACGCTCTTTCAACGACACCACCGCCACGACCATTGGCACAGTCATCCTTCACATTTGCATTGGTCCGCGCACAGTCCCAGAGCTCTTCTATATCATCAAAGGAGAGTTTCAATACAACATCCTACTGGGCCGACCTTGGATCCGTGCCATGGCCTGTGTCCCCTCCACCCTGCATCGTTGTGTGAAGTTTAAGCATGACGGGCAAGTCCACACTATTCCCGCTGACCCTTCACCCTTCAAGACTTGCAACACAACCTACCATCGCAATGATGTCCTCATTCCCATCAAGCCGTCAACTCCGACACCACCTCCATCTGTGGAAGCTTTAACCAGTTCGCAATCAGTGGTCGCCCTCACCCCTCCTCTTCAAGCACCGACCAAAGACCCCATGGAAGACATCTTCCAACGACTATCACTTGGAGAATATCGCTTGTTGACCCTAGACATGTTCCAAACTCCGCAAGAGTATGGACGCCTTCATCTCAGTCCCAATTACGACCATCGAATCGGGATGGTCGTGCCTTATGGTCCTCCTTGCCTCCAAACCAACTTTGTCTATGGGGGGCTCAACCAAGCTCCTACCAACGACAATTCCCTCTCTTCACCCCAACCTTTCACATCAAATTTCTCATTTCTTGGCAACCCCGCCTTCGCACACACTTACCTTTACAGGTGTGCATGGAAGGGTTTTGGTTTTGGACGTTATGAGCAGGGCTCCCATCAGTCCATCGAGCTGCTCAATGATGACGATGCCAAGAAATGGTATGGCCTGGGATATCATGACCCCACTTAGGCTCCTTTCGATCTTTGTCCTGAGCCAACAATTGACCAATCTCCTCCAAACTCACCCATCTCTCCTTTGTCACCTACGGAGTCGGTGGTTTCCATCCCTCCTAGTTTTTTTTTTCCACAAACACCATCCGCCTAGAACCCCTGACCTATCAGCTCAATGGGGTGTCCAGGTCTCTCCCTCTCATCTTTCCTAACATGATAGAGGATGAGTCGGCAACCATTCACACTGTCCACTGTGTTGACGATGACACCATCCTTTCCTACATGGGTGCCGATGACTCTTTCATCCAGTGTTCCCTCCCTTCCGAGACCCAAGTTATGTTAAATGAATCAACCATTGACATTAACCTCCCTTCTTTCGATGTTCCTCACGTCTTAAAGATTGGCCAATCTTTAGACACTCAGGAGCAGCTTGACTATACCCAGTTCCTTTCCGACCATAGCAAGGCCTTTGCCTGGACTTACAGCGACATGCCTGGCATCGACCCCACCATCGCTACCCATAACATTGTCACCAAACCAGAGGCTAAGCCTGTTAGGCAAAAGCTTCGAAAGATGCATCCCCACGTTGCGCTCCTTGTCAAAGAGGAGCTTCAGCGCCTTCTTTCTGTCTCCTTCATCCAGCCCATCGATTATCCACTGTGGGTCTCTAACATCGTCCCAGTTACTAAAGTAATTGGGGGGATTCGGATCTGCACAGACTATCGCGACCTTAACCTAGCCTGTCCCAAAGACGACTTTCCTCTTCCTAACATTGACCAGCTTGTTGATCTCACGGTCGGCCATGAGATGCTATCTCTCATGGACAATTTTTTAGGATACAATCAAATCTTGATCGCACCGGAAGATCAGCACAAGACTACCTTTATCACCCCATGGGGGACTTTCTACTATCGAGTCATGCCTTTCGGCTTGAAAAATGCTGGTGCCACATATCAGCGCGCCATGACCTAAATTTTCCATGATCTCCTCCACAAAATCATGGAGGACTATGTGGATGACCTTCTCAGCAAGTCCAAGCTTCGCCATGACCACTTGACCATTCTCAAAATCATCTTCTCTCGCCTTCTTCAATATAATGTCCGCCTTAACCCCAAGAAATGTGTCTTTGGGGTCCTCTCAGGTAGGCTTCTTGGCTTCATCATTTCCTTCTGTGGCATCGAGATAGATCCTGCCAAGATCCGTGCTATCCTCGAAATGCCACCCCCGACCAATCTAAAGTAGCTTCGCAGTCTACAAGGGAAGCTCTAGTCTATCTGTCATTTCATCTCGCAGCTTTCAGACCGCTGCCAACCTTTTCATCATCTCCTTAAGAAGGACGTCTCCTTTAAATGGGATGAGGACTGTCAAGAGGCTTTTGAAGCCCTCAAAAGCTATCTGGTCTCTCCACCAGTCCTCATTCTACCTAAAGATGACCAACCCTTCTACCTTTATATCTCTGCCACCAACCATTCGTTAGGTGCCATGATCGCGCACCGAGATGAGCATCATCGTGAGCAAGCGGTTTACTACATCAGTCGAACACTAGTCGACTATGAAACTCGATATACTCATACCGAGAAACTCTGTTTGGCATTAGTCTTTTCCACTACCAAGCTCCGCCATTATCTCCTCAACCACAAAACCTTTGTCGTCACTCACACCGACCCTCTCAAGTATATGCACTCCAAGCCATATCAGAATCAACGTATGGCTTGATGGCTCATGCTGCTTGCTGAGTTTGACCTCAAATTCATCCAGCAGAAATCTATCAAGGGGCAAACCATCGCTGACCAACTAGTAGATGCCCCTCTCCCTGACAACCAACCTTCGCACTGTGAGTTCCCTGACGAATCTATCGCCACACTTTCCACCGATGACACCGTCTACCAAATGACCATGTTCTTTGACAGCTCCAAATGTCAACTCGGTGGGGGTGCGGGGGTCGTCCTCATCCCACTCGAAGGGGAGCCCATGCCTCTATCTTTCAAGCTTGACTTTGATTGTACCAATAATATGGCCGAATATGAGGCCTTAATTTTGGGACTTCAGACTACCCTTTCCCTCCACATCAAGTCTATCAACATCTTCGGTGACTCGCAGCTCATCGTCAATCAAGTTAACGGTTCATACCTCTGTAAAAATGAAGTTTTACAGAGGTATAAAAATCGTGCTGACCTTCTTTTGGCATCTTTCAACCATTATCTCTTGCAGACTGTTCCACGCTCTACGAATAAGTTTGCTGACACCATGGCTTCTCTCGCTTCGCATATCTCATCTTCATCATTGTCATCTCGACTTTTTGTCACGGTGCATCATGTACCCTTGCCTTCATACATCTCCCCTCACATCGACCATATCAACACTGTCAATTCTAGCCCACAAGATGACTGGTATAAGCAACTAGTGGATTACTTGTCTCTTTCTGTCACTCCTCCCAACCTCTCTAGCAATGCATGGTGAGCCTTCATCAAGCGCACAACTTGCTATACCATGCTAGGGGGTCTTCTTTATAAGTGAGGCTTCGACAGCCTCCTTCTTCGCTGTCTCACCTCCACTGAAGCTTCTCGAGCCATAAAACAAGTCCACGACAAGATTTGTGGTGGACACTTTAGTGAAAACTCGGTTGCCAAGCGCATCCTTCGCCTGGGTTATTATTGGCCCACCCTTCATCAAGACTGTAGCGACTATGTTTGGCATTGCGTCAAGTGTCAGCAACACTCTAACTTGCTTCATCTCCCCAGCCACACCTTACAAGTTGCTCAAGATTTATGGCCTTTCTCTCAGTGGGGCTTAGATCTCATCGGTGAGATTAACCCTCACTCGTCTCTTCATCATCAGTCCATCATCACTGCCACTGAGTATTTCACCAAGTGGGTGGAATCCATTCCTCTTGTCTCCATAAAAGCTGACAAAATTGTTGACTTCATCAGTAGCCACATCATCTGTCATTTCGGTGTCCCTCACAAATCATCACCGATAATGGCAAGTCCTTCAAAAACAAGACTGTCCAAAACCTATGCGACTCATTTGGCATCAAACTCAGCTTTTCTTTGCCTTACTACCCACAAGCAAATGGGCAGGCTGAGGCTTCCAACAAAATTCTGACTAAAATTCTCATGAAGGTGGTCAACGACACAGGAAGGGATTGGCACATTCATATTCCCTTCGCTTTGTGGGCCTACCGCACTAGCATCTGAACCTCTATGGGTGCTACTCCTTTCTCCCTCGTGTATGGAACAGAGGCTGTCTTACCCCTTGAAGTACAGATCCCATCTCTTCACATCTCCCTGCATGACATTCTTTCCAACGATGACTTTTGTCAAGATCGCTTAGCTCAACTTGAGTTACTCGACGAGCGTCGTCTTACTGCCCTCAATCATCTCCATGTCTACCAAAGTCGCATAAAGCGAGCCTATGACAAAAATCTACGAGAACGAGATTTCAACATCGGAGACCTTGTCCTCGAAGAGAATCAGCACGTGACCAATATGGAGCGAAGTAAACGAGGTAAATTCGCCCCCAATTGGCTTGGACCTTTTATCATCACACACAAGTATGGGTCAGAGACTTATCGTCTATCCTCCCTCGACGGACGGCCAAAACCTAAGCCTCTTAATGCATTGCATCTTCGACCATTCTTTTGTTAGTCGAGCACTCGTCTACTTGACAGGTAACTTGAGCTCATCCCTTGAGCAGTCCTCGTCCTCTTAATCCTCACTCCTTTCAACCCTATTCCCCTTTAACAAGTCCTCTACAACCCTTTTATGATGCATGGATGCTTTGTCCTAATAAAAGGGCGTCCTTAAACTTCTACAGTCTTGTCCATGACTCAAAAAAAAAAAAAAAATCAAGATGTCAAAACATAATCCAAGGTCACAAATCAAATCAAAAAGACAAACTGCTCCCTCGAAGGATAGCTGTACTATCATTGCTGTAGCTAATAGACTGATCCCTCGAAGGACAGCTATTCAAACTTTATATAAAGCAAAAATATAGACCACTCCCTCGAATGATGGCTATGACTAAATCTTGCTACAAATAGCAACCTTTCTTAGAAGCTTTCCGCATTGATCAACTTCGCAACATGACCATAAATCAAATGACATCTCTATGTAGACTTCTCGCATCGATCAGTCTGCACCAAAAAAAAAAATGAGTCATGGACTTGGCTTGTAGTTGTCTCAGGGTCTCCTATAAAAAGGGGCAAGGTTATTCCTGCTCTTAAACTGGGTTACCCTATCCTCCTCCTATTACCTGCTCAAGGGACTTCGAGCTCACTTTAATGTCAAAGTGATTCGATTACCACCCTAACACAACACTGGTCAACAACGTAATGCATGAACAGGGCTTTTGTTCTAATAACCCCTATCTATGCTCCCTTTCTGGTCCTTGTCAATGAAAGAGCGATTCGCCTTTCACCTTTTCTCTACACTTTGGTCACACTTAACCACATCAATTGTCAACTCAAACCAAGCTATTTTTCATCTTCATAAGATCAGACATCATCCTCGTCCATTTCACATAGTTTCCATGGACATCAATGAACATGGAAACTATCGACCAGACCCAATTTATGTTAAGCATAAACCAATACTTGCTGAAACATAAATAGACCTCTATTCATTTTTAGCATACATCCATCACGACTATGGAAACTTGCTAGGGATGAAAGACTCTGGACCAATTCTATAGAATACACCATCTATAGCATCATCTTGTCCTCATCTTACCCTCATCATTTCGACACTTGACCACATCTAATCATCGACCAATCCTCTCAATTCGTCTGAACTACATTGGTCTGAGGCCCTATGACCAGGGCTATGTAGGCAGCACTCAGATAACACCTCCTCTGAGGTTAGCTCGACCACCCCCGTTTGTTCGTCTCTTTGATGGACAAACCTTCTCTTCTACGACCCTGACCTTGACTACGACCAACTCAACCACTTTGACCAAGACCAATCATTTTCTTTGACCATTCCTCCCTTTTAGGGAGAACTACATTGGCCTGAGGCCCTTCACACAAGGGCTATGTAGGCAGCACTCAGATCACATGATGTTTTCTGAGGTTAGCTCGGCCACATCCTTTTGTCCATCCATCCCCTTGACCAATGACCATTGGAGATCATGCGTATCTCCTTCGACCTTCGACTACTTCCAAGCCAATGTTGCCTTGGTCATTTTTGCGTGTGTGCTACCTCACAGTTGGTTAGCAGAATTGTCTACAAACTATTTTTGACCCTTCACAAGTATAGGATCGCAAGCCAGTTGATCCCTACTACTTGTGGCATTTTCGTGTTTCTGGGAGCACTTCCTGAGCCTGGGATACCTGGAACACGACGACCATTTGGAGCTTCATCTTAGATTGAGTAACCCGATCAGCAGACGACTAAATGCTGGGGCCCGATTACTTCAATTTTGGCACTCCTTGACCCTCGACATGCGACAATTTGACCCGATCATCCCGTGAAGTGGTATACGCGCAATCACGACTATTGCAGCATTTTCCCTCACACTCTCCTATCCATCTCTCTGTCAAATCGACACTCGATCTCCAGTTCCCTTCTCTCGACTATCGCTTTGAGGGGGGAACACCTCATTCTTTTCCTGGGGCAACCAACTCCTATTTTTGTCTTACAGTTCGTCAAAAACAACCAACAAGACAAAAAGGGGCAAATGTAGACACCACAAATGTGTCTGCACCTTGGTTCTCCCCCCTTGTCCACCTCAAACCCATGTCCTAACCCTTGGCCTTAGTCCCCTCCACTTATTTGATTAAAATAACTTAAATATTTCAATTAAGTGGCCCCCTTTCCACCTCACCCTTGCCACCTTGGATCCTCCCTTGGATCCCTCCACCTTCCTCTTAGCCTTTATTATGCCAAATCTTCTCATTATCTTCCTCCCACGCCCATTTAAGCATCCTCATGACCGTTCTTCCCACAATCCCTCGCCCGGCGGTGTGCAAGAATGGGCAGAGGCTATTTTTAGTCTCTGTCCCCATTCTGCCACTGCCGACGTCGGTGACCCTTCGGCCGACGTCAGCGATAATGCTAGCGTCGGCAGCCTTCAAGACCCCTTTCTGCATCCATTCCACCCCCCGGCCCCTTGAGCTCGCAAACAAAATTCTCTTGGCATTTTGGCATTCGTTTCTTCTCCCTCTGGACCTCGTGCAACAGCAGCAACAGGTGCATGGATTCTTGAGCAGAGATTTCCTCTTGCAAAGTCTTTTGTGGTCTCAACAACAGCTCTTCCACTCTTCATTTAGCAAGCTAAAAAGGTAAGCACAGTCTGTTATTTCATTTCATTTCTTTTCTTTTCTTTAGTGTTCAGTTGTTGGTATCTGCTGTCCCCCACTCCCTCTATCCTACCCCTTGAGAGGCTGAGAAGCCTTCTCAGGCCCTGTCCTCTATCCACCTTCCTTTCACTCTTTCATCCTTTCAGTGTGATCCCGACAACTCCCTCATCCCTCTTGCCAACAAAGACCCTGTACAAGGCACCTAATCAGAACCTGACCATTCCCCAATCCATTCAAATTCATCCCTGAGCTCTGCCTTGAACCTATTCACAAACCAGACCCATCCACAGTCTAGAAACCCGACTATAGGCCACTGCCCCGACTGACGTCGGCAGGATAACCGAAGTCGGCAGACCAGGCAACCGATGCCGGCAACATTCCCGACCTCGGCAACTGTCATCAGCCCGACAACTCCATTCAGGTAATCATTGATCTTTTCTTTCATTTCTAATTTGTTTATCACTCTTATATTCTAGCATTCTGTATTTCCTTAGTCTTTTATCTGTCTGTTATCAGTGGGTTGACCTCCCTTGAGGAAGTTTTCACACTTCCGAGAACAAGGTTTTGCTTGGCAACCCACTGCCTATCCATCTAACATTTTTCTTGTCCAAGTTTCTTTTTTCTTGCAGGTGTCATTCCTCCACAGCCAAAGAGGGGTGCCCACAAACGTCTGGATTACGGTGCGCAATCTTTATCCAGGTACTTCCAGCCTTGTCCATTTCTTTAGTTTCTTTATTCATCTTTTGAATATAGAAAGTGAATTAGCGATAGAAACATTCTTGGAACACCTCATTCTTTTTCTGGGGCAACCAACTCCTGTTTTTGTCTTACAGTTTGTCAAGAACAACCAACAAGACAAAAAGGGGCAAATGTAGACACCACAAATGTGTCTGCACCTTGGTTCTCCCCCCTTGTCCACCTCAAACCCATGTCCTAACCCTTGGCCTTAGTCCCCTCTACTTATTTGATTAAAATAACTTAAATATTTCAATTAAGTGGCCCCCTTTCCACCTCACCCTTGCCACCTTGGATCCTCCCTTGGATCCCTCCACCTTCCTCTTAGCCTTTATTATGCCAAATCTTCTCATTATCTTCCTCCCACGCCCATTTAAGCATCCTCATGACCGTTCTTCCCATAATCCCTCACCCGGCGGTGTGCAAGAATGGGCAGAGGCTATTTTTAGTCTCTGTCCCCATTCTGCCACTGCCGACGTCGACGACCCTTTGACTGACGTCGGCAATAATGCAGGCGTCGGCATCCTTCAAGACCCCTTTCTGCGTCCATTCCACCCCCCGGCCCCTTGAGCTCGCAAACAAAATTCTCTTGGCATTTTGGCATTCGTTTCTTCTCCCTCTAGACCTCGTGCAATAGCAGCAACAGGTGCATGGATTCTTGAGCAGAGATTTCCTCTTGCAAAGTCTTTTGTGGTCTCAACAACAGCTCTTCCACTCTTCATTCAGCAAGCTAAAAAGGTAAGCACGGTCTGTTATTTCATTTCATTTCTTTTCTTTAGTGTTCAGTTGTTGGTATCTGTTGTCCCCCACTCCCTCTGTCCTACCCCCTGAGAGGCTGAGAAGCCTTCTCAGGCCCTGTCCTCTATCCACCTTCCTTTCACTCTTTCATCCTTTCAGTGTGATCCCGACAACTCCCTCATCCCTCTTGCTAACAAAGACCTTGTACAGGGCACTTAATCAGAACCTGACCATTCCCCAGTCCATTCAAATTCATCCCTGAGCTCTGCCTTGACCCTATTCACAAACTAGACCCATCCACAGTCCAGAAACCCGACTAAAGGCCACTGCCCCAACTGACGCCGGTTACTTCCCCGACCGACGTCGGCAGGATAACCGAAGTCGGCAGACCAGGCAACCGACGCCGGCAACATTCCTGACCTCGACAACTGTCATCAGCCTGACAACTCCATTCAGGTAATCATTGATCTTTTCTTTCATTTCTAATTTGTTTATCACTCTTATATTCTGGCATTCTGTATTTCCTTAGTCTTTTATCTGTCTGTTATCAGTGGGTTAACCTCCCTTGAGGAAGTTTTCACACTTTCGGGAACAAGCTTTTGCTTGGCAACCCACTGCCTATCCATCTAACATTTTTTTGTCCAAGTTTCTTTTTCCTTGCAGGTGTCATTCCTCCACAGCCAAAGAGGGGTGCCCACAAACATCTGGATTACGGTGTGCAATCTTTATCCAGGTACTTCTAGCCTTGTCCATTTCTTTAGTGTCTTTATTCATCTTTTGAATATAAAAAGTGAATTAGCGATAGAAACATTCTTGGAACACCTCATTCTTTTCTTGGGGCAACCAACTCCTATTTTTGTCTTGCAGTTCATCAAGAACAACCAACAAGACAAAAAGGGGCAAATGTAGACACCACAAATGTGTCTGCACCTTGGTTCTCCCCCCTTGTCCACCTCAAACCCATGTCCTAACCTTTGGCCTTAGTCCCCTCCACTTATTTGATTAAAATAACTTAAATATTTCAATTAAGTGGCCCCCTTTCCACCTCACCCTTGCCACCTTGGATCCCTCCACCTTCCTCTTAGCCTTTATTATGCCAAATCTTCTCATTATCTTCCTCCCACGCCCATTTAAGCATCCTCATGACCGTTCTTCCCACAATCCCTCGCCCGGCGGTGTGCAAAAATGGGCAGAGGCTATTTTTAGTCTCTGTCCCCATTCTGCCACCGCCGACATCAGCGACCCTTCGGCCGACGTCGGTGATAATGCCGGCGTCGGCAGCCTTCAAGACCCCTTTCTGCGTCCATTCCACCCCCCGGTCCCTTGAGCTCGCAAATAGAATTCTCTTGGCATTTTGGCATTCGTTTCTTCTCCCTCTGGACCTCGTGCAACAGTAGCAACAGGTGCAGGGATTCTTAAGCAGAGATTTCCTCTTGCAAAGTCTTCTATGGTCTCAACAATAGCTCTTCCACTCTTCATTCAGCAAGCTAAAACGGTAAGCACAGTCTGTTATTTCATTTCTTTTCTTTTCTTTAGTGTTCAGTTGTTGGTATCTGCTGTCCCCCACTCCCTCTGTCCTACCCCCTGAGAGGCTGAGAAGCCTCCTCAGGCCCTATCCTCTGTCCACCTTCCTTTCACTCTTTCATCCTTTCAGTGTGATCCTGACAACTCCCTCATCCCTCTTGCCAACAAAGACCCTGTACAGGGCACCTAATCAGAACCTAACCATTCCCCAGTCCATTCAAATTCATCCCTGAGCTCTGCCTTGAACCTGTTCACAAACCAGACCCATCCACAGTCTAGAAACCTGACTACAGGCCACTGCCCCGACCGACGCCAGTTACTTCCCCGACCGACATCGGCAGGATAACCGAAGTCGGCAGACCAGGCAACCGACGCCGGCAACATTCCCGACCTCGGCAACTGTCATCAGCCCGACAACTCCATTCAGGTAATCATTGATCTTTTCTTTCATTTCTAATTTGTTTATCACTCTTATATTCTGGCATTCTATATTTCCTTAGTCTTTTATCTGTCTGTTATCAGTGGGTTGACCTCCCTTGAGGAAGTTTTCACACTTCCGGGAACAAGCTTTTGCTTGGCAACCCACTGTCTATCCATCTAATATTTTTCTTGTCCAAGTTTCTTTTTCCTTGCAGGTGTCATTCCTCCATAGCCAAAGAGGGGTGCCCACAAACGTCTGGATTACGATGCGCAATCTTTATCCAGGTACTTCTAGCCTTGTCCATTTCTTTAGTTTCTTTATTCATCTTTTGAATGTAGAAAGCGAATTAGCAATAGAAACATAAAGTTTGAATTCAATACCTGAAGGAAAAATCATGAAAACATGTGTTAAGATTCCTTGTGTGCATAAAATAGGGTGTTGCAAACCCAAGAAGATATTTCATGTACTTGTTGGCACATTAAACATTTACATGATAGTTTAATCACCTCATTTAATTTGGTTAAGTTCCCTATCTTTATTTTCCGAGCATTATTTTTGGATATGAGGGGCAATCCTTTGGGAATGACTGCTAAGAAGTGAAACCAGTTAAAACCCTCTCAAAACCCTTATAGTGACCCAATGAGAAAGATATAATCATTTATGGATTATAATGGTCATTTTAAATATTTTTATGTTTGTAACATGTAAATTACTCTTTTATTTCTCCTTAATATATTTTTGTTTGTCTTGATAGTGAGTAGAAGCTACTAGAAAACCCCATACTTTTAGGGATTTTGATGTAATAGGTAGGGTTGATCAGGTCAAAGCATGAAAATAGATGACAGATGATGCGTAATACTTTTAGTTTATGCCCATTAAGTATTTTTAGTAGTTTTTAGACCAAAAATTTTCTAAATTGGTCATGGAATTTAGCCTATTGCTAAGCATGCCTAATGAGCAAAATATTGAGAAAACTAGGCAAGAATGAGAATGAGATTAGGGATTGGTTGTAGAAGACTAAGGATGGATCCTAATGCATGGTTACATTATTAAATACCTATTCCTCCTATTACCTTTGTGTATAATTTTTTATTATTCCTATACTCAAGGAAAAATTTATCATCAAACAGGGTTATCTAACACATTGAAGTCTATGTAGAGTGAAGTAGTGAGATTGGTCTATAAGACCAATACCAATATATAACCATGAAATATATATTTAAAATGATTATATAGAGATTATAAATTTTCACACAAACCCATTTTAATATCACATAATTTTTCCCATAGGTGTTCTATGACTTTATTTTGTTGACTGTGTTTTTGGTGTTATAGGCAACTTTTTGTGTGTGTGTGTGTGAAAATGATACTTTTGAGTCATTATACACTAATTTGGAGGATAAAATTATATTTCAGTTGTTATAAATGTCTCATAAGATCATTTTAATGTATTTTTATTCATTTTAAAACCCTTCTCAATTATGGAGAGTTAAATTTTTTTTATTATTTGTTAACAGTGTTTGGTGGTTCTGAATAAGCCATCTACAAGAGTGTTCTTGAGGCATTTTATCCTATGTGATGAAGACCGAAGAATTTTGGAAAGTTTTTTAAGTCAAAAATATCCTATTAATATTATTTTATGTGTGGTTTATGTGTCAAATTTATGTATATGGTTCAAATTTAAAAGCTAGACTTTCTGACAATGAGAAGGCCTATTGGCGAGTAGACCTAATTGGATGGTTCAAGGAGTGAAAAGAGGAAAATGGTGTTTAAAACATAAGGATAAATTATTATGGGTTTATTAAAATTACATATGAATTTTTTCATCTATTTTTGAAGGCTCAAAGTGTTCAAAAGAGGTCTAAGTAAAATGTGTGCTTAAGGAAGGCCTAATTGCATTAGGTCTCTAATAGGCCTAATGGTGGTTTTAGCCCTTAAGGGTAATGACCAACCTATGTAATGTTTGATTCACTTTTTAAACGTGTATAGTGATCTATTTCAACCATAATCCAATTATGGTGAGGTCCTTGGCCAACCAATATGGGTATGAGAAAGAACCAAGTATAAAGTCAAGACCTAATAAGCTTATTTTGACTAGTTGGAATATTGAGCTATTTAGTAAAGGATATAGAGTTTTGGTGAACATGTTAAGGGATTAAATATAATTATATACATTATATGAATATTATATTAGTATATAATTATGTTTATATAGGTTTTTATCAAGGTTATTTGACCTAATTCTACCAAGGAAAAGGCTAATTGAGCGAAAAGGCTTAATAGGCTATTTGAGAGAGAAAGAAGTGTGAGAAGAGAAAACAAAGGAGGTCATATTTAGTTGAGTAAGAAATAAGTGATAAAGGATGACCATATATTCAAGGTATTTTATTTGGTGCTTAGTTTCCTAGGGGGTTAGAGCCTCCTTGCAAGTTCAAGCTTGTTAAATGCACTAATTGAGTTGGTGCTTGACTAAGTGAGGTGTTGGTGCTCCTTGTGGGGTTGGTGCCTCACTAAAATGTTGATTCATTGCTTATATGACATTATTAAAAGTTTTACATCAGTGGTTTTTCTTCCCATACAAGGTTTTTGACATATATCTCATGTCCTTATATTGTTTGATTTTATATATGCTTGTGTATGAACTAATTGATGTATGTAAGTGAATAAATGCTTCATGAATCTTAAGTGAAATTGGAGGACTATTTTAATAAAACTGATTCACCCCCCCCTCTCATTAGTTACAATTCTAACATAAATAATGTTAGTGAGGTAATCCAATGATGATATTGTATACTTTATATAAATTTTCATGTTAGAATGAATTCTTGTTTCACTAATAAATTCTTCACATTTCCTTAAACTCTTGAATCACTACTCTAAATGCTTGAATTGATTACTTTCACATATTCATTAGATATCTCTTCAATGTCCTATATTATAATACATTTATTATATTTATAGACTTCTTAAATTCAAATTAGGTCTCTATTATCATGCAACAAGCAAGAAATCCAACAAACCAAGATCACACAACATAAGAGGCCCAAAATAAGGGCCAAAAGGGTCCACCCCCAGAATCATACATGATACACTTGTATGGCCAAAACCACATAGTGTATGTTTTTAGAGAAAATATTAAAAATCAAAGGAAACATGAGGGAAGGAGAGAGGAAAGAGAGAGGTAATTAAGGTTAAAATGACATGAAATAAACAAAACACAAAGAAAAATTTCTCTAATAAGAGCCTAATATGGACCGTTGATCAACATACATATTATTACCCTTAATACAATTTTTAACGACTAATAAATACATCAATAATAAAATTAAGTGTCTACATTAAAAATAAAACTATTTTGAAGGTTTTCCTTCTCAATTGGATTAAGGTTTTGTGAATGTGAGTAGGACAGGCATGGGAAAGTACAAAGTGATAAAGGAATAAAGAGGATGTAGATGGCAAAGAGGAGACTAAATTCAAAGAATAATTTTGGAAGGTGAAGGACAAATGGATGATTAATGACTAATATTACTTGGGGTATGATGATGAATAGATTCATGTGATTGATGACCAAGAAGAATAAAGATGTTATATATGGGAAGGATGGGACTAAAGTCAAAAACCTACTTGGGAAGGTGAAGGGAACATGAATGACTAATGGATAATAATTCTTGGGATATTTTGAGGAATAGTTTTGCATGTGATAAATGACAAAGAATAATAAAGAGGACATATATGAGAGGTGGGAGATTATTTATACAAAACCATGTTTTGGAAGATGAATGGCACATAAACAACCAATAGATAATAGTGTATGGGTATGGTGAGGAATAGGCCCATGGGTATCATGTACTCACTTATAACTCATGTGAACTTGTAAGGGTCTATAGAAATTTAAGGAAGAGGTAACCATGGCAAGTGGTACTCTTACATACTTTACAAATCAAATAGTAGCCAATTAATCTTAATATAGGTAAAACCATAAAATTTAATCTAATTTGTGCTTAGACATGTTTTGGAAAGAAACATTATCACTATAAATGTTTTGTATACAAACAAGGTATAATAATCATTAATGAATGGAAACCTACACTAGTATTACTGATGGATGAATTGATCTAATTATATCACTTCACAAGTGATCATGAGGATGATATTTGGGCAACATGTTATCTATTAATTTTTTTTAGAAGAAAGTTTTATATTTGTTATGATATAAGAGATTGATCTACAAATAACATCTTGGTTTTCATTTGACCCTATTAGTCAATTATTACAACCCTAATTTTATCATAAATGTAAAAACAAAGGTAATTGGGTCCAATCTGAACCCATTTAACATAATTATGAGTTTAAGATGTGATTTGGGGCTAAAATAATGCATATTCCCTAACATATTGAGCTAATTAGTCAACTGTTGGAATTAGTGATACAAGTTGGATGAAATTGAACCTCATGAATATGATTTAACCTATACAAGATGTAATTTGGGAGGTTAATCGACCCTAATATCATAACAAAATAAATCAAATAGTCCACCAATTCAATCATTAAGGCAATTGGGGCCAATTTGCACCCCTTCAACCTAACTATAAGAACATGACATGATTTGGGGCTTAATTAGGTTCGATTCTATCATGCATTGATCTAATTAATCAATTGGTATAATTAAGGATGTGATTTGGGAAAAATTAAGACATAGGAAATTAATTTATGGGTCAATGTCACCCTTTTAAGATGTAATATATGGCTTAATTAACCATAATTTTATTACAAATGCAAACATGAATTTAATTGGGGCCAATATGAACCCCTTGAACTTAACTATGAGTCTATGATGTGATTATAGGGGCTAAATTACCTCTTGTTTCTAGACATATAATCCCAAGTAGTCCATTATAACAATGATTGATTCAAGTTCTATGAAATAAAACCTCGTGAACCTAATTTTGAATATATAAAAGTAATTTAGGGGTCAATTAACCCAAATATCATAATGAAATAAAGCATAAATTCCACTAATTCAATAAAGAAAGAAATCTGGGCTAATTCAAGCCCTTTCAACCTAACTAGACAAGAGTAGGAGGTGATTTGGGGATAAATTAGTCATGAATTTATCCAAATAGTCCTTTCATTAAATTAGAGATATGATTTTGGCCTAAATTAATCATGATTTAATCCAACTAGTTAATTGGTGTAATTAAACATGTGATTTGAGCTAAAATAATCCCTATGAACCAAAATTATGGCTCAATCGATTGTATAGGATGCAATATATGGGTAAATCAACTGTAGAATAATAATATAACATAGGTTTTCATTAGGTAGTATAATTCATATCATAATAACATTATATGTGATCACATAGGCATATTATCAATAATGTGTATGCATTATACTATCATGTGTATGTGCTACTTATAATATTCACATAATATAAATAATGTGTATGTTTTATACTATAATTCATACATGTTATTGTCTCTAGAAAAAAAACATTTTCTAACACTTATTTTTGTTTGTTATTTTGAGAATTCTGACCCCACAAACAGTGTTTACATCATTTTGTGTTTTCCATGGTGAAGACAAGAGAAATCAAATTTTTCTTTGGGTCCCTCACCATCAAAGGGAATCAAATTATTCTTTGGGTCCCCATGAGACAAGCTATAAACACTACCCCTAATAATCCAAATGTCATAAATAATAATGAATTGAATAATGATGATGATTATTTGTCTAGAATTCCAGATTATGTTGTAAGTCCACATTCAAAGTATAAAGTTTTTTATTTTGTTGATGATGAATTTATGCATGATGATTTACCCCTATAAATGAATAAAATTTCTTGGAAACACATAATGATTAAATTAAAAATGAATAAATTGTCATCCCATAACTAAACATTAAAACTAATAATAAATAAACTAAAAGTGAACATAATGATTTTGAAACACCCTCTCAAAAAATTCCACTATTAACAACACCTTTGAGGATTGTGCATAGAAAAGGTAAGTACTTGATTGAAGTTGATGAATTTTTTTTGAAACCAATGCATAACAAAATGTCTGACCATCATTCAAGAAGATCAACTAGAAAATTTTGGGATAATTTATTTGATAAATTACATTTTGATAACCAAAAATATCAAGTGTTTATTTCATTGATAAAATTGATTAAGATGAGACCTATAATGTACACTCTAAGACTAAGAGCATCTAACATGGATGAGGAAAATAATGAAATTGTTGAAAATATACATGACCCGTATCATATTGTAGACTTGAAATCACATAATAAAGATTGTAATGTTACCAAACATATATTTACAACTTGTGCAGTAAATGGTCAATCAAGAAAAAAATGATTGATTTCAAAAACTATTCGAGCACTGGACATAAATAAAAACACATTAATGAAAGTAATTATAATATGCCAAAGACCTAATGATGCAAATACCATTAAGCTATGGGCATTCTCTGATAGACTTTCAGTAAAGGGAAATGTTATAGTTGATGCTCTCAAAGATTTACTTACACAATTTTGGAAAGACAATACAAGAGTTTCACCCAATACAAGAGATGTAGTGACAAGAAGAGTTGGTTCTCATAACCATGAACGACATCTTAAACATTTCTTGGATATGACCCAAACATAATTGTAGTCTAATTTTTTAGAAAAATATCAATAAATTTCTATTAGTCAAAGATATTTTTAGATGGCCAAACCATTTTATGTAAAAATAAATCACACATGTATCACATGTAATAGGCAACATGTTGAATTTTCAATGCACTATGATGTTTTTCACCATATAAGTTGTTATTTGTATACTTATAATTTTTTACATGAGCATTTAGAGAAGTTTTGCCTAAATCAGCCAAAAAAATTATTCTAGCCATTTTTTTTGAAAGCCCAGATGGATAGTTATTTATGATAAAGCATGTTTGGATGGAAATGATAGCATTTGTGGTGGATTGCTAAAATTAAAAAATTGTATCCAGGAGGATAGTACAAGTATAATTAGACATGAATTAGTTGGTTTGATCAAATACAAATCTATGAATTATCAAGTAAAAGATATTAAAGAATTAAAAAGGTACGAGTTTGTTACAAAATAGATACCTATTTCAAAATTTATGGCAGTATGCAAGACACACACATAGTGATATATGGTTGGATAAACATTTCAATCTAAGCAAGGACACATTCCCACTTAGTTTTATTATTTTAGTAGTTGAATTTGCTAAAAATTACACATTCAAACCACAAATGGAAGTTCAGCCATAGTATTATAAATCAATATAGGTTGCCATATTCATGAATATAGTATTCATACATGCACCTGATAGTATAGAGGAAGATCAAAAAATATTAAGGGAGTGCCATTTTTATGTCAATGATGATCGATCACATTGTATAGAGTATGTGAAAGGATATTTTGAGATATTTTATGGATAGTTGACTGAGAGGAATATTACTTTCAATTACCATTACATTTGGTCAGGTAATTATACATCATAATTCAAGAATGCACAAATATTTTACTGGTTGAATAGGATACACATTACCATTGGAGTCAAATATATTCTAAGTTTCATTGAGACTGGCCATGGAAAATGGGAGCATGACAGTGTTAGAGCATGTGTAAAAAGATTCATTGTAAGAGAGGAATTAAAGTTTGATTATGGTGTTGGTTTTATTGATGTAATAACTATTGTTGAATGGTGTAATGAGAAAATGGTCCATAGTGCTCAATAAAATTCTACTACTTATATATATTTCTAGTTGATGGAGGAAGAACACTTGACAAAGTATGAAGATTATATGACTGTAATGGGATCAAGTGAGTTACACTCATTTTATAGCTCAAACACAAGTTCTTGGATTAAGCATATGAGACACTTGACATGTTTTTATTTTGAATACATGGGCTCTATTTGGAATGTGTCATTCAAAAGAGTGGGTGGATGAAAGGAGATGTAAACCTCAAATTTTAATCAACACATATTAGGTTCTACTAGTATTACAACTTACAGATATGACATCATCACATGGCTTTGACCATGTATCTGATCTATTATAACTAGGTAGAAGATTAATCATTATGTACTATTTATTCCTAATACCTATCTTGATAATGTCATTAAAATTTTGTTTTTTGTGATACAGGGCATGTTTTTGTAGTTATTGTTGACGAGGACAATGAAGAGTAAAAAAATTAATACTTGTGTTAGTGTGTGTAAGAAAAGAAAAAATTGACTTCCCCAAACATATATGGATAAAATATTGAATATCCCACTAGGTTTGTGGTTGTCACTAGAACTTGGATTCAATAATATCCTATAAAAAAATCAGATGTATGGTTGTTTGAAGACTTTGAAACACATAAGAAAATACTACATTATTCAAATTTGATTTTTTTAGCAAATGTTAAATTGGTAAAATATCATAGAAGGCCATTAAACAAAAATCTAGGGAAAGTTCATGAGTTAGACTATGAAGCTATTCTTACTACTATCAATATTAGAGTAGATCATAGTGGTTTGTTTGATTCAAATTTCAAGGTATGTTGACTTGTAAAATGTAGATATATTTAATTTTATTTTTATTTATTTTTAGGTAATACATATAATTTTCATTTTTAATTACTTACTAACAATTTTTTTGTAGGTTAGTGGTGTCAAATAAGCTTCCACCTTCATATAGTTTGCACTATTAGTAAAGAATTGCATATTCTTGAAGCTAAGAGAAGATTTACATAAGTAATTAGGACCCATAAATGCAACTTGAGTCATAGGTTTTTAGGAAGGTTCCATTGATGTGCTCTAGAATTAAATTAGATGGATTCAACATGCATGATAGGGTTATTTTGGTTGATGCCAATGACTTACATTTTCTATATTACACATGCCTAAAGTCAGGGTAAAAAATTACATTTTTTTTGTTTTGGGAATGGCATTCTTGAGGCCAAATTGGGTGGTGGGTCTCTTAATCAAGCATGATTGGAAGCCAATAACTTGGTATTGGATGTTATTTGTCACCCTAGACATGTTGGCAATGTCAGTTTCAATCCATGAAGCACCAGAAGTATAGTTTTCTAACTGTAGCTTCAACTTTGGCAACATTTATTATCAGTGTTTCCATGATCTTAAGTCCACCTTAGGTTTTATGAGAGTAAATAATATGTATATTAATCATTTGTTAGTCCAAATGACAAAAAAAACATAAGAATACACTTAGACTAAACACTCTTTCCTAAGAACTAGGGAGAGTATAACATAATAAGCAAGATCATAAAGTAGAGATAAAGACCATACAAATTTTTTACCTCCTTTGTCAAATTTGATGCTTAATTTTTGGCATAAGGATGTTCATTCTTGGCCTATGATGATTATAATCTTCTAGTAATGTTCTTCCATAGTGGTAGCATCTCTCCAATAGTCACTTATGGCTTGGTATGAAGCTTGGCATAAATTGGGCATTATAACATTACTCTCAAAGGCTTCAAGAAGGTATTCCAGTAGAATAACCTTACACACAAAATCTTGTTGGCATATGGTGTGGGAACTTGTATTTATAGATCAAATAACTAACTCTAACCCCAAGGAAGTTAGGTTAAATTCTAATTTGGATTCAGTCTAAATTAACCTAGGTTGAGTCAGTCTAACCCTGGGTTGGGTCAAAGCACTTATAAAATCTTGACACCTCATTTTTAGATATTTGTGAGGCATGACAACTCACTTTAGATATTTATGAAGTTATGACTCATATTTTTGAAATATTTAAGAAATAATAAATCACTATATTAGCTCTTTTGACCTTTTAACTTTATATTTGGCTTAAAATTCCTTTTTTGGTAAATGAAATTCATTAATTTGATTTGGAATTTTTGTTTAGGTAAATGAATTAAGATTTTCTATGTGATTAATCTTGATTTGTGATTTTTATATTTTGGCAATTATTTTAAATGTTATTAATTAATAACTTGACAAGACAAAAGTGTCAAATTATTATGTCCTAATTTGACTAGGGTTAAAATCATACTAAGTTATTGGTGCATATGGGGTAATACGCCAAATAAGCTATCTTTATCACATTTATAGGCAATAAAATCTTTTACATAGATAAAATTGGGTGATTTAGATGATTTATAGATTTAAATGTTAAATTGAATCCCAATTTAGGTATGAAAGTGGCCAAAATTAAGTGTCTATAATTTTTCCCTATTTATTAAGGCATTAAGAGATATAATTAAAGTAGCATATTTTCAAAGAATGTAAAATTCATTAATCTGAATGGGTCATGCCCCAAAGGGTAGTCAATAATCCTTTGATGCTCCCTTGAGTGAATGGGTGGCAAAATAGAGTCATCAAACGTGCCCTCAAAATGAATAAATGACATGATATAGTGGTAATAGGGGTGGAATTACTAAATTTCCCAAAGGTAGATATAAATAGTAATGATGATGGAGTCACTAATTTTCCCAAAGTTGATTAGAATTAGTGACAAAAGGTGTGACACTGGTTTGCCCAAAGGTGATTATAAGTAGTGACATGGATAGTTACCCCGATAGGGTAGTGTGATGGATATTGATTTGCCCAAATATAGTTATAATCAATAATAAAATAGGAAACATTGATTTTATCAAAGGCAATTATAATCAAGAATGAAAAATGAGAAATACTAATTTTTCCAAATGTGGTTATATTCAGGAACATAGGTGTTTACCTTGGAAGGGTGGGTGGAGCAGGTAAAATAATGATTTACCCAAAGGTAGTTATAATCATTAACATGGGACACAAAAAATAATGATTTGCCTGAAGGCAGTTATAATCATTTGCATGTTCACATCAAGCAATTTAAAACATGAATTCCCTAAAAAGGAAAGATATATATCGTTGATCGATAAAAAAATAATTTGCCTCAATGGGACAAATTGGCAAGGGTAGCTTATGTAACGAATCCATAAAATGGATTTACGATGGGATGGAAAAGGATAACAAAACATTGTTGTCCTAAATATGAGTTCAAAGAAGCATTTTTTAACAAAAATGGGATATAGGTTGATAAATTGTGTTGTTAAGCGGGCCTTAAGGGAGGCCCAAAAAGTTGGCCTAGTTACAATATGATTGAAAAATAAGATTTAATCAGTCTCAGGCCAAGACTTGTGTTATAGGTGCCTCAAGCCATAATATTCATCATCCATGACCACCACTACTAGGACCATCAAGGCCACTAGGGCCTCTTCCAACTATAGGTCCCATGGATACACAAAGCCAAAGTTGATCATAGGAACCTTGACATTTGGCATTTTGGCACAGTTTGGCATTATTTTGGGCTTTATGGTATTGTACTCATTGTATCAGCATACTTATGTATTTTTGAGACACCATCATGATATGTATATATCCTTTATGTCTATGAAGTTTAAAATACATTGACATTCATTTTTGGGTCCTTCGAGGTTGATGTACATGTATATGAGATTCTTGATATATATATGATGCCATGTTTATTATCTTTATTATCTCATGTTTAGTATTGATTAGCATTATGTATGTTTAACATTATTAATGTTTCTTCTCATGTATGCTCTATTCATTTATTTTTTATGCCATGTTTATGAGATATTGTGTTGGTTATCATCTGATTATGTTTTATGACTCATATGTATGTTTATTATGAGATGCATGTATGTATAAACATATAATAAATCATTTGTGACCCTTTTTTATTACTCATGGATTCAAGCATGTGTTTGGGTACTTGGATGGTTTTTGATATATGGGAGAAATACTACCATTGCATTGCTAGAATAGGCTCCATCTGCATGCTTTTGCTTTATCTTGCAATATTATGCATGATAGTTATGGATAAATAAAATGTAAATTTATACCCTAAGCATGAAAAACTTAGTTTAAATGAAAATATAAAAAACTTAGGAATATGATATGGATAATAATATCCCAAGTGTAAATAGAACAAATAAAATATCCCAAGTGTAAATAGAACAAATAAACCAAGTGTAAGACTAAATAGAAAAATTCACAGCGGAAATACATGATATGGATAATCAAGACTGAAGTGTAAACAAAATATAATAATATTATGGAAACTGAGGAACAAAAGGAAAAATAAATAACAAAACAAATAAATAAATAAAATTAATAGATAAAAACAAACAAATAGATAAAAATAAATAGACAAACAAAACACAAACAAAAAAAAATGAACCAACAACATAAAATATAAAATAAAAACAAAGAAAGAAACTAACAAACAAACAAAATGAATAAATTAAACAAACTATACAAATAAACAACAAAACATTAATAACAAACATAATAAAACACCAATAATTAAAACAATAAAACACCAATAAAAATAAAAAATAAAACATCAATAAACAAAACACTAACAAATAAAAAAAAACACCACGTGAACAAACAACTAAACAAACACACACAAAACAACTAAATGATCCGAAGCAAAAAAAAGTGCAATAAAATAAACTGATCTAAACACACAAAAACAAAAAAACTAAGCTAAACAAATAACAATACGCAAACAGTGGTTAATCACAATGTTAGTGTAAATAAAAAATAAATTATTTGTGTATGTGTAAAAGATGTGTTACATTTGGTGACAGGGTGACCCCTAAGCTAGGTAGAAATGATACAGGTAAAACAACATAAGAACAAAAGTCACAATGTCACCCCTAGGTTATAGGTAAATACTAACATAAATGAGATGACAACATTGCCCATAGGCTATAGGAGATAATGACAAAAACAAAAAATAAAAATTGTCCCTAGGCTATAAGAAACAATGAAACAAAACAAATAAAATGGGGAGAATAGAAGAAAAGGAAGGGGTAGCCAAGCTCACTCTAAATTCACTAGCAAGTGGACATCACCTACATAGTTTCATTGACACAAGATCTAATATGAACTTCGAGTCAAATGTAGTTCTCTTAGTATATGGGATAGAATAAAATGTATGATAAGAGAACATGATTAAGGTGTAGAGGAAACTAGGGATAATCTCTCAAAATGGAGAGTGCATAAAAAAAAATGGGATGACTTTCCACAATCATGAAGATATCAACACAAATAAAGTGTTCAAGCGTGAGAGTATGGTTTAAGTTAAAACCACACTAAAAGTTAAGAGACGAGTATCCACTAGTGAACTTAATTGGTAATTCATAGTATCTACTACATCTAAGGCTTGGAGTGAGAATGAACACACAAAATGGTAAGACCGTAAGATGAAGTTGATCACAAAATGGTGAGAGTGTTTAAACATAAATGGCTCTCAAAATGGCAAGAGCATAATAAAATCCAAGTGGTCATTAGTGTATCAAAGTCAAATACATAATGCTCACAATATCATCTCATAAAATGATGAGAGTGTACGGCTAAGGCCAATAAAGATGGAGAAATTAAGTAACAAGTGGTTACTTGTGAGATAATTAACAGTCTTATGATCATTAAGGCAAAGAAGTGATCAAAAAATAAAGGAAGTTTCAATCAAACTAACTCAAGATAACCCATGTATCCAAGTGTTGCCTACATAATCTGTGTGGACCTCAAGCCAATATAGTTCTCCCAAAAAGGGGAGGAAAAAGACCAAGGTTGTCTATAAATGAAACTAAATAGATAAAATGGCCCATCCTAGAAAATTTTGATGGCTTTATATCTCATGTGGAAATTCTAAGCCAATTTTTGTGATTTTTTTATTTTTAGGATTTTCTATATTTTTGTAAATGATTAGGGGTTTTGAAATTATTTTAAATGTTTTTAAAATTTTATAGGAATCTTAACTTGATTGATATTATGAGATATAAAATGATCCAACTCATAATACTATAAGAGCGTGGCTTAAATTGCTTGCAAAATAATGAGATCATTCAAACTTAAAATGCTTGTAAAAGGATAAGAGCGTGGTAAAGGGGTGATTGAGTTGACCTCAATTTGAATTGAGAACTGCCTACATAGTCTCATAATACTTTAAGTAATTGTAGTTACATCTTCATAAAAAAATGTCCAATTAAGTACCAATAAGTTCCAAATAAAATAAAATGGTAACAAGAATGGCTAGGTGATGTGATAATGCATGGTAAAGGTGTTGGTCCTAATTTGCCCATACGCAGTTATAATTATGGAACAATGACAAAGGTTAAATGGCTCTAATTTTTTAATAGGCAGATATAATTAGTATCACAAGGTGGGAACATAACAATAAATGAAGGATGTAATTGCCAAAACCAATGTCATACTACTTTTATATACTACCATTCAAACCTATAATTCTAAAATAACTATTGAAACTAAATCTATCATTAACCACTAAATGTGCCTGAAGTAGAAATGAGTCAGAACCAAGGACAAACAGGATAGGCAAGCTTAGGTAAAAATAACTAGTCAGTGAAGGGTTAAGGGTATGGTATAATTTTAAGGGGTATAATACAAAGAATGGGTATAATGTGGCATAACTTAGATGATCCTTATAGATAATAATTTGAGTCCTTAAGTTTAAAAATGTTTGGGATGCCTTATGTTCATTAGTTCATCAAGTTCATCTCCCTTTGGTCTAGTGATCATGTATGCTCTATAATTGTAGTTGGAAATTATTACATAGGGCCCTAACTAGTTTGGTGGGTACAATCCTTTTTTCTTGGTTTTAGCATGTACATTTTTTTTAATCTTTTAGCACCAGGTCACCAACCTCGAATTCATGATTATTAATGCACCTATTGTATTGGTTGTTTACTCAATTATGATATGCCTGAATATTATTCAAGGTGACCAAGTAGTTTCCATCATGTAGGTCTAGCTCTTACAGGTGAGCTACTCTATAGTTTTCATCATCGATGATGTGTTGTAACAAAATTTGGAGAGAAGGTAACTTGACCTCAATGGGAATAATTTCCTTAGTACCTTAAACAAATGAATAGGGTTTATCTCTTATTAGAGTATGAAATGTAGTACAATATGCACAGAGGGCATTAAATAGCTATAAGTGTGAATTTGAAATGAAATTACTTAGATGTTCACACATAATGATTTTATATCACACAAAATAAGCAAATATAAGAGATCACACAACAATAATTGATATCAGAGCATAATACTAGATAATATAGCAAAGCCACTTCGAGGGGGAAACCTCCATGACAATGCACTAATAGTAGAATACTTAACATAATGACTACACACTAACCACTACTTCCTATATATAGTCTACATAGCCAAGGTTATTCCATAGGCTGACCTATCTAAGAACATAGAGAAATGTAAAAAGTATATAAAATTGGTATGTAAGCCACAATCCGGCCACACATATCCCTAAACACACTAATGGTTAAAGGTATAGCAAGCCCATCCCTTTAAAAACAATGTTGTCCTTAACATTATGGTAACTCTGGATGATGTTGTAAAAATGCTTCATCTTCCCAAGTGGCATATTCACATGGTAGACTCTTCCATTTGATTAGGTACTTTGTAATCTCTCTAAAATGTAGCTATTTAATGTGCATGTGAAGGATCACCTTAGGATCAACAATAACTCTACCTTCCTCATCCAATTTTGGTAATTTTTTTGAATGATAACTCTATGTCCAATGACTTTCTTCAGGCATGATACATGAAATACTAGATGTATGTGAGTGGATGAAGGAAACTCTAACTTGTAGGCCACACTACTAATTTTATATAAGATCTGATAAGGCCCATAATACTTAGGGGATAGCTTGCTATCCTTTTTTTATTACTTCAATGGAATTTTCTTATATGGTTACAAGCAAACAAAGGCCTAATCACCAATGTCAAAATGCCTCTCACTTCTGTGTTGATCTACTTGTTGCTTCACATGATTCTAGGCCATATCTAAATTTTCATGCAAACTTGCAAGGACCTCTTATTGATGGTGAATATGTTATTCAACTACATGAACCTTAAGATGGACCTTCAAGGTTAAAGTGATGGATGGAGGGTGGTATCCATATAGTGACACAAAAAGAGATATTTTGGAAGAACTATGAACAAAAGTATTATACCACCATTCAGCAAGGGGCAACCAATGAACCCATTTATCTTATTTATTAGAAACAAAAAACAAAAATATAATTCTAGATATTTGTTGACTACCTTAGTTTGTCCATCAGATTGAGGATGATAGGATGAACTATGAGCTAACTGGGTGCCCAAACATGTAAATAATTTAGTCCAAAAATTACTAGTGAAAATGGGATCTCTATCACTGACAATGATCTTAGGGGTCCCATGCAATTTTGGAACTGTATTGAGAAAATTAGTAGTTACTATATTAGCAAAAAAAGGTTGTGATAAGGAACAAAAATGAGCATACTTACTAAGATAATCTATAATAATCATGATAACATTTTGACCATCAGATCTTGGTAACCCTGTAATGAAATCCATATATACCTCTTCCCAACACTAGTTAGGGATGGATAAAGGTTATAAAAGATTAGGGGTTTTGATGGTTTCACCTTTGTTTTGTTGATAGATCATACATTTAGCCACATATTTTTGGACATCCCCATTGAGTCCTTCCCAAAAAAATCTTGCTTGATTTTGTGATAGATTTTAAAAATTCTTGATTGACCCCCAATTGGAGTTGCATGAAGTTCCTAAATGATTTTTTGTTTAAGAAGAGAATCCTTACATAGGTACAATCTATCTTTATACCATAATGCATTACCCTTTCATGTGAATTTCTCAAATCCACCTAAACCTTGCTAAAATTTTTGAATCAAATCATGCGTTGCACTATCATGTTCCCATTCTGATCATGCTTCATCTAGCCAATCTACCTACAAAATGGTTATGGCACATAACAATGCCTCAACTGATTCATCATTTTTGCATAGTGCATCTACCACCACATTATCCTTGCCTTTTTTGTAGACTATTTCAAAATCATAGCCAAACATCTAGTTATCCATTTCTATTGTTCCTCAGATGACAACCATTGTTCCAAAAAATATTTGAGACTATCATGATCAGTCTTTACCTAAAAGTGATGACCCATCAAATAAGGTCTCCATTGTTTAACTACATGCAAAATGGCCATCATTTCCTTCTCATAGATGGGCTTATGCTGATTTTTACCCTTTAGTTGATAGCTTTTAAATGCAAGTGGTCTACCTTCCTACATGAGTACAGTACCCATACCATACCTAGATGCATCACATTCAACCACAAAAGTCTTGGAAAAATTAGGATTGGCTAATACTAGAGTAGTGCACATAGCTAATTTTAATTATTCAAACGCTTGGGTAGCTACTTGGATTTAGCCCTAAAAATCCCTATAGTTGCTTGAGTGTCTTAGGAATTGGCCAATCCACCATTGCTTAGATTTTTTTAGGATCCACTTTCATTCCATAAGAGCCTAGATGACCCAAATATACAACCTCAAAAGCCCCAAAAGTACATTTGGAAGGTTTGGCATATAATTGATGTTGTTCCAAAATGGAGAGTACTTGTTTCACATGTTGTAAATGGTCTTCCCAATTTTTACTGTAAATGAGGATATCATCAAAGAATACTAGAAAAAAATTCTCAAAAATGACCTAAAAAGAGTATTCATCAAACTCAAAAAATTATATGGTGCATTTGTTAGACCAGAGGGCATAAACGAAAACTCATAATAGCCCTCATGAGTCTTAAAATCTATTTTGGGTATGTCTTCATCATAGATCCAAATTTGATGATACCCAAAACATAGATCTAACTTGGTAAAATAAAAATCACCATTCAATTAATCTAGCAAATCATAAATGATAGGAATATGAAACTCATCTTTAATAGTGTACTTATTGAGTTGTCTATAGTCAGGGTACATCCTCCAAGTGTCATTTTCCTTTCTTACCATGACAACTGGTGAAGAATATTTGCTTTGGCTATAGTGAATGATTCTTGCATTCAACATCTCCTATACCATCTTTTCAATTTCACTTTTTTGGGCATATAAATACCTGTATGGCCTGATGTTGGGTGATAAACTACCAGGAATAAGTTTGATATCATGATCATGTGTGCGGCTAGGTAAATTCCTTTTGGCATGTCACCAAAAACAACAAAATGAGCATCAATCACTTATTACAGATCAAGAGGTGGAGATGGTTGAGTTCACTATACTTCCATGGAAAACAATCAAGCTACAAATCCTTTAACGCCCTTATAAAGAATCTGTCATTTTATGGGAGCTAACAAGTTGTGGATATTTAGCCATTAATCCCCTTAGCTCAAATGTCCTTTCTTTAGAATGAAAATGCATGAATAATTCTTAGAAATGCATCTCAATAGTTCTAAAAGTGGTGAGCCATTGTACTCTCAGAATAATATCAACTCCACCCGTGGGAATAGCAAACATAAGAGAATCCAAAAAGTAGTCTCCTATGGTTAGCTTAATACTATGACATTTTCTTGAACAGTTGATTGTACCATCTGCAATCATAACCTAAAATTTTGGAGCTAGATAAATGAAGCCAACTTACTATTGATGAAGTTGTGTCTGCTCCTAGAATCAATCAAGATAGTGACCTTCTATTTCTTAAGGAAACCCATCACCCTAATAATTTGGGGAGTATTAATACCTAAAAGGGCATGATAATAAATAGTAGGTTGAGAGTCTTCAAATTCATCTTTAGGACCTTCTATATCCTCACCATGTACTTCATCATCTTCATCATCATTGGCACCTTCAATGTAAAATAGCTTCTTTTCAGCACAATAATGGTATTTACTCTATTTGTTGTCACAACCATAACACAACCCTTTGGCTCACTTCTCCTCAATTTGTCATTGTGTTAATCTGGTGAGCTGTGGAAATGATGGTGCTAGAAAGGTGTGATCATGACTAATAGTGAAATTTTTCCTTTCGACCATCTCTTTTTTTCCTGCCATACGTGCCCTAGAGATAGCTTTTGATACAAATGTTGGGTTAAACATTCAAACCTCAAATTGGAAGCTATCTTTGAGGCCACCCAAAAATAGATCAGTCAAATTTTTCTCAATGATATCTTCCACCTGTAAAGAGAGATTTGAAACTAATGAATATAATCCTTCACAGTTTCTGATTGTCATAGTTTGGCTAATTGGCTAAAATAGTTCTTAGAGACATTATTCCAATAATGAGCCAACAACTCCTCAATGATAATAGACCATGTAATAGGAGCACCATTATTTTTCTTTTGAGCACATAACCAGTGATACCAAATGAATTGCTCAGGTTCCAAATGCAAAGACACCATTATCACCTTTTGAGAACCAAGGGTTTGATGCGGCTCAAATGAATTCTCAATTTGGGTAATCTAAGTGAGAGGATCCTTACCATTGAACTTACACATGTCCACTTTTAGAAACATTGGTTTCATACCAGCATGGGAGTTTTTGGTGTTAGGAGGAGGATTTGAATGCTAAAGTGGAGGGTTTTTAGGCTAAAACTAAGATATAAGGGCATCTAATTGTGTAGTGATATGATGTAATTCATTATGAACCCCATTAATCTCTTCATGCCTCCTTAAAACATTAGCCTGGACTATAACAAAGTCATCATGCCTCACCAAGTTCTTTATGTCTGCCTAAAGCTAAGAAATAGCCAAATCAGAATTTATAGATTCCATGGCATCGACAAAAGGAGTATTAGGAGTTTCTTGCTGCCCTTTTCTTCCTCAAGTACCAGGACCTACCATATACAAACCCTAGAAGGTTTTTTACCCCAAAAAATGTATACTAAGAGATCTCACCATTATGATCACCTTACCAAGATGAATCCAATGACTACCTTTGTGCACTAGGGTAAAAATTTTGGCACTAAAAAAGTGTACCAATATATATACCATTGTGATCATCTCATCGAGATGAATCCAACGATTGCAATTATGCAAAGGGAAAAAAAATTCAAAACTTTTTTTTTAAATATTTTTTTTCAAAAAAGCATTTTAAGCAATATTGCACTGACGAAAAAAAATTAATTCTTCTCAAATTGTAAGTTGTGTTTTTTCGCTCCTAGAAGCCACACCTTGCCATATCCAAAAAAATGCCGTAGGAAACTTGCCCAAATCGAAGATTTGATACCACTAGTAATGAAATTACTTAGATGTTCACACAAAATGATTTTATATCACATAGAATAATTAAGTATGAGAGATCACACAACAATAATTCATATAAGAGCATAATATTGGATAATATAGCAAAGCCACTTCGAGGGGGCAGCCTCCATAACAATGCACTAATAGCAAAATACTTAACATAATGAGTAAAGACTAACCACTACCTCCTATATATAGTCTACTTAGCAAAGGTTATTCCATAAGTTGACCTATCTAAGAACAAGAGAAATGTAACAAGTATATAAAAGAGGTATGTAAGCCACAAGTCAGCTACACATATCTCTAGACACGCCAATGGTTAAGGGTGTAGTAGAATTATGACACGTGTCAATGACAATCTTATTCAAAATATTGAACATAGTTTTATTAGAAGCCTCATCTTGATCATTATCTTGTGAATAGTAAGAAATAGAGAAATATTGTTTGATATGGTATTGATATCATAATGTTTTCACATCTTTCTTCTTTAATGATCCACCATTATCGGATGGGATCTCATAGCGATGAATGAGATGGTTGAATATGAAGTTGCATATCTACTTACTAGTGACATAAGTGAGGGGAATGGCTTCCACCCACTTTGTGAAGTATTTCGTAGCAGTCAAGATGTGTTTATGGCCATCTGAACATGTTGGATTGATCTTCCTAATGAGGTCGAGTCCCCATATTGAGAACATCCATGGTGTTATCAATGGTTTGAGTTTCTTAATTAGAGCATGAATCAATTGGCATGCTTTTGACACTTGAAACACCCCTTCACATATGTAATTGTGTTTAATTCCATAGTTGTCTAGTTATAATTAGTATGTAGTAACATTTTGGCTAAGATTGCCTTACTAGCGTGGGCTCCACACACTCCTTTGTGGACTTCCCTCAATACTAGTCTAGATTCTGATGAATGTAAACAATGAAGTATAGTTCTATTTTAGTTTCTATACTACAAGTTTGGTACAAGTATTATATGTAAAATGGATTTGTGGTCAAAGGCTTTTTGTTTTTTACATGATAAATTGGGAGGCATGGTTTGGTCTTAAAGATAGGCATATATGTTTGAGTACTAGGGAGACATGGGACCAATAATGTCACAAACCCTCTCGATGGGTAATTATTCATGTGTTGATTCTAAGATATGTTCAACAATAAATTGATAATCCCTTACTCTCTCTATGATTTAGATCATGGAACCAATAATGGCCATAACATCAGATGTTTTATTATTGGCCTATGGTATTCTTTCAAATTGAATGTTGGAAATATGTTTCTTGAGAGTATTGACCATATCATTATAGAGTAACAACTTCTCATCCTTGGTCTAGTATTGGGCCATGACATGATTTCTGATTAATTGGGAATTACCATACACTAATAAATGTTGAATGTTCTATTGTACTAATTGACAAAGCCCTATAATGAGTGTTTCATACTCAGCCATGTTATTGGTATAGGCAAATCTAATGCAAAAAGACTTGAGAATGAGATCCCCTTATGATGTAACAAATAATATTATGTCCCATAATCCATGAGTCGTGAATGATACATCAAATTACATCATCCACTATTCAGTTTCAGGAGGTGCCTATGCTTATTTAGTGGTCATAATGGCCTCATCTAGAAATGCAAATGTAAAAGGTTGAGTATCTTGAAGAGAAAATTCAGCAAGCTGATATATGAGTACTTTCCCCATAATGGCCTTCTATTTGGCATATTCTATTTTAAAATATATCAATAACATGATCCATTTTTCCATATGGCCCTGTAGATTTGATTTGTAAAGTAGATATTTGAATGGATCTACTTTGGTAATAACAATGGTTTTGTTGTTCAGCATATAATGACACAAATTTTGGGCTATAAACACTATTTCTAAATAGACTTTTTTAATTAGCGTATATTTTTGTTCATACATGACCAATGTTTGGCTCAAATAATACACAGCATGTTCCTTTCCATATTCATCATGTTGTGCCAAAAGTACCCATAGGTCATTCTCGGTTGCTAATAGGTAAAGAAGTAATGGCTTCTTTGGCATTGGTGGTAATAAAATAGGTGGGTTGTCAAGATATTATTTAAGCTAATTGAATGCTTTATGACACTTTTCATTCTAAGAGAATGTAACACCTTTCTGTAGCAAGAGCATAAATAGATGGCATTTGTTAGCTAATTATGAGATAAAGCATTTTATATATTTAATTTTTCCCTACAAACTTTAGAGTTGCTTTTAGGTAGATGGTGGTGGCATTTTTATAATTACACAAACTTTGGCTAAGTTAACTTCAATGCCCCTATGAGATACAATGAAGCTTAATAGTTTTTTTTAAGTAACACCAAATACATGCTTCTTCTGATTAAACCTGATGTTATACTCATGAAGTCTCTCAAATATTTTTTTTAACACGGCTAGATGATCAACACGGGTCTCTGATGTACCTAAGATATCATCAACATAGTCCTTAATGATGCCATGCATCATATCATGAAAAATCATGGTCATACCTCTTTAAAAATTGGCTCTAGCATTCTTAAGTCCAAACAGCATCACCTGATAACAAAATGTTTCCCATAGAGTGGTGAACACTATCTTGTGTTGGTCTTCTAGTTTAATTCTAATTTGATTATCCCCTGAAAAGCCATTCATTAAAGAGAGCATTTCATAGCCAGATATTGAGCTGAATATCATGTCAACATTAAGCAAAGGAAAGTCATCTTTTGGGTAGGATTTTTTGATATCCCTAAAATTAGTACATATTTTGATACATTTTGGTTTATTACTTACTGGCACAATGTTTGAAATCCATTCTGAATAGTCAATTGGCCTAATGCATTTCATGTCTAAGAGTTTTTCCAACTCTTTTTTGACTAGCACAATAATATAAGGATGCATCTTATGCAAATTTTGTTTAATGGGCTTAGCATCGATATGTACAATGAGATGGTGTAAAACTAAAGTAGGGTCTAAACATGGCATGTCGGATTTAGCCCATGCAAATATGTCAATAAATTCCATCAAAAGGGTTGTAAAAGTTTCACATTTCTCTTCAGTGAGGGACACACCTAGTTTAATCCAATTTGGGTCCTCTAGATTCCCAATGTTCACTTCTAAAGTGTCTTATACAAGAAGTGTATAACCATCATCTAGAATATTTGGCAAGGATTTGAATTGATTGGCAATGGAAAATTCCTCTAGACAGACTAGCTCATATAATTATCCTAAGTATGATGAATTAGTACTAAGATTTGATCCATAAATAGACTATGGGTATAGGTCTCTTGTGCTTCATAGGAAGAGGGGTGAACATCCCCATCTAATGGCACTGAAAATCAATTTTCACCAAGAGACTTGACTTTCTCTTTACTTTTTTCATGGTAAAAAAGTGACCCAAAGAGGTTTTCACTTTCAAACCTCAATGTTTAATTTTCTTTTTACTTTTGGCTATGGAAGTTCACCTTCTCTCTAAAGTAGGCAACAAGATCCAATCTAATAACAAATAATTTCTTGTGGTCTCCAAGAGGAATGTGATTCCTCAATCCCATAACTTTGTATATGCCCTCATCATTTTCAAACTCATCTATTGGCATTGTTGACTCTTGTTGATCCTAGCCATCAATTTTGGATGGTAAAAGGTTAAATGTGAAGGTTGATAAATAGGGTTAATGATGCAAATGGCATGGGGGTTAAATAAATGTATAGTGGAAAGGTCATCATAAATGTTATAATTATACCTTGCATCATTGTCAGCATCATCATCATTAGTCATTTGTGTTGGAACACGTATAAGGTATGTAGGGTCACCATACCATTGCCATGGGTTCCCTTATACTTAGTCATTAAGACAAGTTTGATTGTGCCTTGTTGATGTAGTGCCAATCCTCTACCTTCATAAGCTAGGTGATCCATAATTTATTTGGGAATAGGATACTTTGTACTTTGGTAAAATTTGGTTAATTTATCAGTGTACATCCATGATCCATCTTTAGCCAAAGGTCTTGTTATAGGCTAGAGACTGGTTTGAAAATAGTGGTCTCATTCAACTAAGATTTTCCTTTAGTTTCCCACTCCATACAAGTAGTTTTGGCCTTAGGTCTCTCATAAGCTTTAGGATTTTTAGGCGATTTGGCAATATGGAATGCATTATGGGTATTGTATTCTTTGAGACCTTTGTCAGTTATATAAAATTTGTTAGAAATGTTTGGTGGAGGCATGGCTAAGGTAGAGGCTAAGTTGTCTAGGTCAATGTAGTTAGTGTTTGGGCTTGATCCAATGGCTTTTCCTTTTTTGGATCTTTCTCCATTTAATTTGTGCATAGGATTCATACCAAATTGGTGGTTGTAGATTTTATACTTGGCCTCAAATCATTTACAATACTGATATGGTTAAAGATCAATTGGTATAGTCACTTCCATTTTTAAATGTGGAATTTTTATACATTGATGCAATTAAAGGTATAGCCCTATTTCATGGATCTAAGGTCAACCTAATAATAGATTGTAAGATAGTTCAAAGTCTAATACATGGCATAGAGTGTCATGGGTTAATGGCTTGATGACCACTCACAAGCTAATAGTACCTTGAAATTCCCATTGTTCATTATCATATGCCTTGAGAATGATAGTATTTAGCTACAAGTTGGCTATTGTATAGCCAAGATGTTTGACTAACTTTAGAGACATAATGTTGAGACTTGAACCATTATCTATAAGGACATATTTAACTCTATGGTTTATTATACCAATCTCAATGTACAATGGGTTATTATACAGAGGACCTAAGGATGACATGTCACTTTGGTTGAAGGTGAGATGTTCGCAGGGGCCAAGTGTCTTACCATGGCTTGGAATTTGTCTAGAGTGATGTCATTTAGCACAAGGGATTGGTTCAAATACTCATTTAGGATGTCTTTGTGGATAGTGGATGTATGCAACAAATCCATGATGGATACGTGCACTAGTATCTTATTCATTTATTCCATAATATCATAAGTCTTCCCCTTAGTTTTTATAGTTGGTTTATTTATGATAGGCATGGAAGGTTGATTAGGCTCATTTGTAGTATTTGGCTGTGATCTTTTGATAGTGACCTTAACTCATCAAGTGGTGATTATATAATATCAATCTAGAACTTATCTTTGGTAATTGGATAAGTAGATAATGAAGCTTGGAATGATGATCCTAGGGTGGTATGGAACCTAATTGTCAACATAGTTCATAGAAAAATCACCAGCATAATGGGGTTGATAGGCATCATTTGGTAGATAGGCATTGTTAGGTAAAGGTATATGTCCATTGCTAATTATCCAAGGATTAATGGTGATAGTGGCAACATGACCACCTGAAACGTATCCTATGACATTGTTATAGGTATATGCAATGGCATGATGACCTCCTTGGTTGGTTTGGTCGTTATGCCCTTGGTTCTAACCATTTTATTGTTGTTGTTGTGATTGACATTATTGTTTTTGATTTTTTGGTGGAGTTATTTGTTTTTATTGTTGTTTTTACTATTTTTATTTATTATTATTATTATGTTAGGGAAATAGATTATGGTAAATACACAATTTAAGATTGGTCATAGGAGCATGGGTTTCTATTTCTATCTCTTCATTTTCTATCATATTCTCAATAAAATATTTGAGTTGGATGCATTGTCTTATGGAGTGTCCTCTGACATGATGGTACTCAAAAAATTCATGTTCCTCATACCAATCAAAAAAATGAATCTCTTTAGGAAATAGTTTTGGTATCAACTAACTAATTATTTTTCTTGAACAAATCTTTAGAACATAAATTCAATAGGCTCACCAAGTTCACTGAATGGTTTGGAAATGGATGGTCATATACTGAGAGGACATGCTTGTAATTGGTTTTGATTTTGTGGTGGTTGGTTTTGTGGAGGTCTAGGTTGAATACATGGAAGAGGTGGTTGTTGAGTGGGAGGAGGTAAATTGACAATCGATGTTTGCATCATCTAAATATGGTAGGATTCAGAAACCTCATTACCAATAACATTCTTATTATGGTTTTAGGGTTTAGGTATTTCATTATTGTTGGCTTGAGGTGGTGTTAAATTTGTTATTTAAATTGGGTTATGATTATGGTTCTAGCCTTGGTTTTAGTTTTGGTTCTAATGAAAAGAGGATAGTTTGATTATCCCTTTGTTGAAGAAGGCTTTCTCAATTCACATTCCTTTCTCTATGACCTCTTCAAATGTATGAGCACATTGTAGCTCAAGATGGTATGATATCTCATCATGTAAGGTCCTAGTAAATATCACTACCAACTATTTATCTAGAAAATTATGAGTAAACCAGCTCGCTAGTGCTCTCCAATGTTGCAAGTATGCATCAAAGCTTTCACCGGTCTTCTATTTAGCTTAGCCTAAATCCACAATATTAATATTGTGCTCAAGACTATATGAAAAGTGTTTTAAAAACTTATCTGAAAGATCATCAAAGTTAGGAACAAAATTCTTCAATAATTTCAATAGCCAATCCAAGGCTCGTCCAACTAGACTCCTTGGGAAGAGTATAATCAAGTATATGTCGATATATGCCATTGGTTGATAGGCAACAAAAAATTCTTTCAATTCTCTTTAGGGTTGCCTTTGCCTTTGTATTTTTCAAATTTAGGTAGCTCATAACTTGGTATAAATGGTATTTGTAGAAACTCCATGTTCAATGGGTAAGAGTATATCTCATCCAGTTTGAATTTCTTTGTTTGTTTTCTAATATGTATAGCTTGAATTACATCCTTCATCTATTTTAACTCTTGGACAAGGAAATTAGAAGGATTGGCCTATTATTATTGAGGTTGCATGATTAAAGGTGTATTTCCTTGATCATGATAGGCATATTGTGTAATGTTGGTTGAACTATCCAGATAACCAGGTATGTGTATCCATGCATTAAGATTATACTATAGCTATGGAATACGCTGCTATTAAAACACAATCTAGTTTAGATTAGCTACATAACCTTGGCTAGTAAATTATGGCTATGGTAATGGCATTTGGATCTATAGAATGTGTTGGTATTGTTGGGTTTGGGAGGGAACTTATTGCCTACTTGTCGAACCTTATTGTATATAGGGAACACATTGTTGACTAGTTATATGATGTTGAAGGTGTTGATAGTTAGATATTTGTTGCACATGTGATACTCATTGGGTGAAAGGTAATTATTTCCATGCACCAAGTGTTTGTTGTATGTAATAACCTTAGTGTTGGTTAAACACATATTTTTGGATTGGTACTTGCTATTGAATAGGCACTTGTTGTTGGTTAGACAACTATTAGGGTTTTGGTATTTGTTGTTGTTGACCAACTGGCACTTTCTAACCAATAGGAATATTTTGTTAGTTAGAAAACATTTATTATCAATAAGGTATATTGGTCTATGCTTATTATTGTAGAACGTTCAATATCATTTATTGAGGTGGCATAGTGTTTTGTACTTATTACGATGGTAAGTTGGTCTATTGTTGGTTTGTTGTCCACTTTTCACACTCAAGGAAGTAGTTGGTTGAGGATTGGAGGTTTCTTATTGATTTTTGGAAATAGGCATACCTATCCCTTATTATTTCAATCCACTCATGGTATTTTTTTGGAGGAATCTATCATGTATTGATAGGTGTTAAACTAGACCCACTTTGGTTTAAATTAGATTGTACTTACATACTATCTACAAATTTTTCAGTGAGATGTTCCATTTTATAAGTAGTCTCTTCCATAAAAATATGGATAATATACATGTCACCCACCATCTTGCTTTGGCTAAATGGGTTTACATTTTGGCTTGCATATCCCAAAGCATCCATTTGTTATCCTATTGACATAGTTATCTCAATAAGCAACATGTTAGAAATAGCCCTTACATTAAGATTGTGAGCTAGGTTGAGATAGTTTTTATATACTTGTTGTACCTATTCCATTTATTTATTCATAGGGCCTTTCCCTTTTGTAAGTGTATTTAGGTCATGTAGTGGTATTTGGACTAGAGCTTGACTATAACTAGTTGATGCCTATTTGAATGGTTGAATTTGAGGCACATTATTAAGAGTTATAAAAAAACTAATCAAACTTTTGTGTGGGAAGTCTAAGAGAAACTTAGCTCATACTTTTAAAACTCTAACAAGAACTTCATCTTTATTCTCTAATAAATGACATTCAAACAAGTAAGTGTCATAGCTTATTTGTGTTGGTATTGTAACATAGTAGGGCTCTTAATGTTGGCTTTTTTCAATGTTAGGAATAGTTTGAATAAGGTACTATGTCATTTGCTTTGGCTCTTGGCCTAGATAAGGTGGTAAATTCACCAAATATTGTGCCAAAGGGTCATGCCTTTGTTCAATGTATGGAATTTTATAGGATGGATAGGGATTTGTCTCATAAGTTACATCATCGTACGACTCTTGAGAAAAAGGGTCATTCATCACAAAGTCTCATAGACTAGATTATACATGGTTTCATTATGTGTGTAACAAGGCATGTTTAGATCCATGTATAGGTCACATGAAAAACAAAGGGTCTAAAGGTAACAAACAACCAAGGTCTAAAAATAAAGAACCCTTGACTCTATAAAAGAGACAAAAAGGTTAAAACAACTAAAATAGGCAAAGGTAGGATAAAACAAACTCAAAAATAGTATAAAAAATGATATTGACTTGCCCAAAGGTAGTTATAATCAATGTTAAAAGTAACACAAAGGCTCAAAACTCATCTATGGATTAGGTATTGATTTACCCAAAGGTGGTTATAATTAGTGAAAAAAGTGTCTAGACTCAGAAATAAATAACTCAAATAAGAGCTCAAAAACAAACTAAACTAAGGCAATTGGCTCAAACAACACTAAATAATTGGCTTGTTAAGACTCAATATTTGATTCATAAAAGACTACTAGAATAATGGAACTAGGATACTTAGAATTCAACATAAAAAACTTTAAACAAGGCATGTGGAAATAACTTGGCTCAAAGGACTCTTTGAACAAGGTATAAAATAAACAACAACTGCTAGGTTATAGGCAAAGGGGTATTTTAGATCAAATAAGAAATAAACCCAAGTAACATAATACAAACACAATAGATAGACAACCTAAGCCCAAATTAGATAAGGCTTTGGTGTAAACCTGATTAGTTTAAGATTTTCACTTTGAAAGGTTAAGTTTCAAATTTAATACAAAAAGACTCAAATGTTCTAAGCTAAAAAAGCTAGACCAAAATGTGTAGTGTAACCATGCATTTTAAATAAGAGAGGTATAACAATGGTTTGGAACTTGGTTTCAAAAATCAGCAAGAGATTTGGAAAAATTTAGGCAACGTAACAATGCTCATTCAAACAAATGTCATGAAAATAGTTTTGGACTCAAAACATCCAAGGTAAATGTTTGAGATGAAATGGGAAGCATAATGATGCCCCATTTAAACAAGTGACACACCAATGATTTTGGAATAACACTCTAAGGCAAATAATGTGACATAAAATGGATAGATTAATACCTCTTAGGTTGAAGGGGGTGAAAGAACATGATTTTTTGGACTTGTTTTGACATGATATTACAAACAAATAGTTTTATTCTAAAAACACACATGTAAATAAATAAAATAGAATTAGCACTAATGGTTCATCTTATATCTAAAATTGACATGGGTGTGTATAGATTATACCAAAGTTTCCACCAATAAACCAATGCTTGTCAAGAATTAAGTGATAATCCAAAAATTAAAGTACAAGTATAGGTAGAGTTTTTATGCCACCTGTCTCTCAGGAATTGGTATAGGGCACAAACTTAGAGTGATAAGCACTCTGCATTTGGCAATAAATTATGTGGCAAGTGGGGTTTGACTAAAAATCTATAAATCTTGAACACACTAAATGGTCCCAAGTGTGGCTAAAACAAGGCACAATCATGTCAATCGAGTCTAAACCACTTAGCCTATTATGTAATGGTCTAGTCCTTTGTATAATAAATTCATCTATGTACTTCTTAGTAGATTCTGATGCTTGGATGCCATATGGCCCATACCCATTGGGATGGTTAGGCTAACCACTCATCATTATCCCATCTAATGGTTTGCTCAATTTATATACCCCACCATAGAGTTGGGTTGGTATGATTCTGGGAGATGAAACCCCACATAAACACACCCCTAGAGAACTTTTGAGGGAGAAACAAGCTCCCACCCACAAGCCAAATACAAGAAAATAAATTGGAAGACTTTAGAGATCATTTATGGGTCACCCAAGTAACTCGGAGCTTGGAGAGAGCATACACAACATTCTTTCTGACAAGACCAAACAAAAAAGGTAATAAACTAAGCACTTTGGTCACCTGAGTTCATAGGGTGGAAGCATACATGCAATAGTTTCTAATTTGCCATGAATAAATAAACTAGTCTAATAAACTTTGAAATTTAGCTAATAACAAAAAACAAACACAAAGTGAAAAATATCTTAAGATCTCTAACTAAAATGTATGTTCTTTTTAATAGCACTAAATCAAAGTGTGATTGAAACTTCCCCCCCCCTTGGCTTTGTTTGCACTTGTAAAAACTTTGAAATCAACTAAAATACAAATATGACTAAGTGGATTTTAAGCACCAAACAAAATGTATGTGAGATTTTAACAATGCTTAAGCTTCTCTCTCTCTCCACCTTAGGTCTTGAAAAATGTTAGGGGGTTTGCTTGTCTCTAAGATGAAAAGCAAATGAGTAAACAATAATAAATTTTGAGTTCTCAAGTTTCTATTTTTGTCTCATATAAATCATCACCACTTACTGTAGAGATTGTTGCCAATTCTTACAATCAACATTGATTTGATTAAATCATCAGTGTTTCCTTCAACCACACAAAGAAAAAGTGTGTTTTGAAATAAAAATTCTTGATAAATAAGTTTAAAACTCAAATTTATCATGGCCATGTAAGAAAAAATTTATAAAGGTAATAAATAGATCATTAAACACAAAAATTAAAGCAAGAAAAGTTAATTTTTGCTATGTTTTTGGCTTCCTCTATTTTGACATAGAGATCATCATTGATTATTGTAGAGATCATTTCCAATTCCTACAATAATCTATGATTTGATATGATCATCTTCAATCCCTATAATTCTATTAAAAAATGACATTAATTTTAAAGCTAAAACTTTAAACTTAAAAAATTAAATGCATTTGTTAGAAAAACTAAAGATAACATATCAATCTCCTTGGCCATATAGGATGCATGGCCCCACTGGGCATGCCATTATGTACTTTAGGTTTTCAAAGAGTAAATATGTAGATTATTCCCTTATTAGTCTAACTAGAAAAAAAATAAGAATAACAATAAACTAGGACTAAACACTTTTGCCTAAGAACTAGGGAGAGCATAACATATAAGCAAGATCACAAAATAGAGATAAAGACAATATAAATTGCTTACCTCTTTTATCAAATTTGATGCTTAATTTTTGGAATAAGTATTTTTTTTCTTGGCCTATGATGATTAAAGTCTTATATAAATGATATTTTATAGTGGTAGCATCTCTCCAATAGTCACTTATGGCTTGGTGTGAAGCTTGGTGTAAATTGGGCATTATAACACTACTCTTAAAGGTTTTAAGAAGATGTTCTAGTAAAATAACCTTACACACAAAATATTGTTGGCATATGGTGTGGTCACTTGTATTTATAGCTCAAATAATTAACTCTAACCCCAGGGAGGTTAGGTTAAAATCTAACATGGATTGAGTCTAAATTAACTTAGGTTCAGTCAGTTTAACCCTAGGTTGGGTCAAAGCACTCACGAAATATTGGCGCCTCAGTTTTAGATATTTGTGAGGCATGAAAACTCACTTTAGATATTTTTTATGTTATGACTCATATTTATGGAATATTTAGGAAATAATAAATCACTTTATTAGCTCCTTTAACATTTTGACTTCATATTTGTCTAAAAATTCTTTTTTTAGTAAATGCAATTCACTAATTTGATTTGGAATTTTTGTTTAGACAAGTTAATTAAGATTTTAAATGTAATTAATCATTCTTAGTTCTTTTTGTATTTTTTCAACTATTTTAAATGTTATTAATTAATAGCTTGGCAGGCCAAAAGTGTCAAATTACTAGGTCGTAATTTGACTAGGGTTAAAACTAAACTAGGTTATTACTGCATATAGGACAATATGCTAAATAAGCTAGCCTCATCACATTTATAGATGAAATTGGTTAATTCAGGTGATTTCTAGACTTAAAATATGTCATTTTTTAGAAATTGAATTGAATCTCGATTTAGGCATAAAAGTAACCAAAACTAAGTGTTTACACTAAGAAGTAGTGAAAACATACATACAAGTGTATTTAGACATCATGGTCATGGGAAAACATGTAATTTAGCTATCTATACATGATTTAAGTGATGGATTTTTACCTAGAGGTCCTAGAGGTAGAAATGCAAGTTAGAGGATAAACACTTATCTCTTCACTATAATAAAATTACATTTTTAGGACCCATCACTGTAACTTATGCCATAGATTGATCTAGAAGGTTCCATCAACATTATCTAGGATGAAATTATAGGTATTTTACATGTATGGGAGGGTTCTTTCAGTTCATTCCAATGACTTATGGTTTATATTTTATGCATTCCTAAAGTTAGGATAAAAAACTACATTTTCTTATTTTGGGGAGGGTACTCTTTAGGCCAAAATAGGTGGTGGGTATCTCGATTGGGTGTGATGAGAAGCTAATAACCTCATACTAAATGTTATCCACCACCTTATATGTGTTTACAACACCATTTTTGAGCCATGAAGCACTAAAATTAAAGTTCTCTAACTATAGATTTAACTTTGATAACATTTATTGTCGGTGTTTCCACACTCTTGAACAATAGTGAAAATATGCATCTAGGTGGATTTGGACATTTTGGTCCTAGGTTCATGTGTAATTTTCCTATCTATATGTGTTTTAATTGATGTATTTTCACTTGGAAGTCATGAAGATAGAAATACTAGTTAGAGGACAAGAATATGTCTCTTCACTGCAATAAAGTTACATTTCCAAACCTGTCACTGCAACTTGTGCCACGAATTGGTATAGAATGTTTTTTTTGATGTTATAAAAGGTTAAATTATATGTATTATACATTAATTATATGTTTCTTTCAATTTTTTCCAATGACTTATGGTTTTTATTTTATGTACGCTTGAAGTTAGGCTTAAAAACTACATTTTTCTTATTTTGGGAAGGGAGTTCTTGAGGTCAAAATGGGTGGTGGATCTCTTAATAAGGTGTTATGGGAGGATAAAAACCTATTCCTATACATTATCTTCCACCTTGGACTTGTTTTTATCACCATTTTTGAACCACAAAGCACTAGAAGCAAAGTTCTCTAACTACAGCTTCAACTTTGACAACATTTGTTATTAGTGTTTCCACACTCTTGAGAAATAGTGAAAACATGCATCTGAGTGGATTTTTATGTCATGGTCATGGTACCACATGTAATTTTCATATGTGTGTGTGTGTGTGTGTGTTTGCATGCTTAAAGTGATGAATTTACACCTAGAATTCCCAGAGGTGGAAATGTCAGTTGGAGGACAAGCACTTGTCTCTTCACTATAATACAGTTGCATTTCAAGACCCATCACTATAACTTATGCCATGGATTGGTCTAGAAGGTTTCATAAAAATTATATAAAATTAAATTATAGGGACTCAAAATTCATGTGAGGGTTATTTCAATTCATCCCAATGACTTATAGTTTCTATTTTATGCATGCCAAAAATTAGGCTAAAAATTTATATTTTTCTTATTTGGGAAGGGCATTCTTGAGGTTGAAATTTTTGGTGGGTCTTTCAAATATGCATGAGGGGAGACCTATAACCTATTATTTTAAATTATCTACCACCATATATGTGTTTTCATCATAAATTTTGAGCCATAAAGCACTGAAAGTAGATTTATCCAATTACAACTTCAACTTTGACAACATTTATTGTCAGTGTTTCAATGCTCTTGAACAGTAGTGAAAACATGCACTTAAGTGGATTTATATGTCATGTTCATGGTAAAATGTGTCATTTACCTATATATACATGCTAAAAGTGATTTATTTTCACCTAGAGGTCTTGGAGGTAGAAATGCCAATTGGAGGACAAGTACTTATCTCTTCATTGCAATAAAATTGTATTTTAGGACTCATCACTGCAACTTATGCCACAGATTGGTTGAAAAGTTTATGTTAGTATTATATAGGGTGTAATTATATATATTTTACATGCATAATAATATTCTTTCAAATTATCCCAATGACTTAATATTTATTTTTTATGCATGCTTGAAGTCAGGCTAAAAAACTACATTTTTTTGTTTTGGTAAGGGCTTTTTTGAGGTCAAAATTGGTGGTAGTTATCTCGAGTGGGAATGATGGGAGGATAATAACATGATCCTATACATTATCCACCACATCTAATATGTTTTCATCACTATTTTTGATCCATGAATCATCGTAAGTAGAGTTCTCCAACTACAGCTTCAACTTTGACAACATTTGTTGTTAGTACTTTCATGCTCCTAAATAATAGTGAAAACATGCATCCAAACGGATTTGGACATCATGGTCATGGGATATCATGTCATTTGCCTTTATATATGTGTTATAAGTGATTTATTTTCACCTATAGGTCTCAGATGTGGAAATGCTAGTTAGAGGACAAACACTTGTCTCTTCACTACAATAAAGTTGCATTTCAAGACCCATCACTCTAACTTGTGCCATAGATTTGTCTAGAAGATTTATTAAATGTGATATAAGGTGAAATTATAGGGATTTGACACACATGGTATGTTTATTTTTATTTCTTCTAATGACTTATAGTTTACCTTTTATGCATGCCTGAAGTCAGGCTAAAAAACTACATTTTTCTTGTTTTGGGAAGGGCATTCTTGAAGGCAAAATAGGTGGTGGGTCTCTCGATTGGGCATGATGGGAGGCCAAGAACCTATTCCTAGACATTATCCACCACCTTGAACATGTTTTTAGTGCTATTTTCAAGACATAAAGCACCAGAAGTAGATTTCTCTAATTGTAGCTTTAACTTTGACAACATTTATTGCTAGTGTATCTCCAAGTTCCTAAATAGTTATGAAAACATGCATCTGCTTGGATTTGAATTTTGTGGTCATGGGAGCATGTTTCATTATCCTATCTATACATGCTTTAATTTATGGATTTTCATCTAGATGTCTCAAAGGTGGAAATGTATTTTTAGTTAGAGGACAAGCACTTGTCTCTTCACTATAATAAAGTTGCATTTCAAGACCCGTCACTACAAACTTGTGCCACAAATTGGTCTGAAAGGTTCCATCAACATGATCTAGGGTGAAATTATATTAATTTGACATGCATGAGAGGTTTCTTTTGGGTTGTTCCAAAATTATGGTTTTCATTTTACGCACACCTAAATTTAGGCTTTAAAACTACATTTTTCTTGTTTTGGTAAGGGCATTCTTGAGGCCAAAATGGGTGGTGGATCTCTCAACTAGGCATGATGGGAGGCCAAGAACCTGGTCTTGGATTTATTTTCCACCTTTAATGTCTTTTCAATGACAATTTCAAGATATGAATCACTAGAGGTAGAGATCTCCAAATGCAACATCAACGATACTAAAAGTGGCAACATGTCCTATGAAGCATAGGTAAAGACAAATATGGTTAGTATGAGTGACCATGAATCTAGTAAGTATGAACATATACACGATATGCATTACTTCAATAGGGTCTCAACCACCCCATTTTATTATTTTATTCTAAATACTCAATAACAAATAACCCAAATAATATTGTTTTATATGATAGAAAATCTTTGAGGTTGTTTGAACCCATTATTTTAATATTTAGATAAAGAACTGGCCATGAAATTAGTAGCCTCTACTAGAGGTAACAAAAAGAATCCAAATTGATGCGAGATCATCATGACATAAATCATTGTAATCATGTAAATCTATTATATTGTGGTTTCATATATCTTAGAGAGGAGTTTGGAAGAATGTGATTAGGTGTTTGAAGCTTTGCCATGCTTCAACTTGCTCTCTTTTTGTAAACATTTTGGTTCAAAATGAGTTTCCCAGCCAAATGCTAAATTTGAATACTTGAATTTGAGTTTCATAGTTTAAGGGGTTATAAAATTTTTGTGAGGGACATTAGAGGTCCAAAAACATGTTGTAAATGTTTATTTACCTCCAACTTCATGTAAATCCATCCTAGAAAGAGGTCCAACATATTGAAAGACTAAATGGAGCATATGCTAAGTTGAGTTTGAGAAGTTGAGAGATTTTTGTTAATTGAAACAAGAACAAACTAAGTTGAGACAAGTGATAGGATTCAAATCATGAATAATAGGAGCTAAGAAATAATAAGAAGTCGAATGAAAAGAGTAATTGGTGGGTGGTCATAGACCTTTAGGTCTATATAGTAAATATATTTAAAGGATTATTGAAAGGTTTGATGAAAAAGGAGGATGTCTTCTTAGAAAGATAGAAGATTGTGAAGATATATGAATAAATCATATATTTTTAGTGATATCTTGTTGTCCCTCAATTATGTTGATGTATTTTTCCAAGATCTCATTTCTCATTCACCTTGTTTAATTTTTTGAGGATGTTTGCTTTAGCTATAAAGATCAAAGTTTTGTATTTTGTGATAGTCAAAATAAAAGGCAATTGTTTTACATATTTATCACTTGATTAAGTATGAAACATACTTGATAGGGTCAAATAAACTTGGAGAGACCCTAATCCATGTGAAAAAATCTTTTGAAATTTAGTAACATATGAGTTTCCTTCAAATCATTGATCTAGAGTCTAAAAATACTATCTACCTATAATAGTCAAGAGGAATAAGTGATTGTTTGGAGCAAGTTAGGTTTGTTCAAGCCTGAAAAGTGATTAAAAGGGTAAAGTGAATATGAGAGGAGTATAATAAAGTATTAAAGAGTCTAAAACTAATGATAAAATTTTAAAATTCCCTTTTATATATGTTCTTGCGTCTGTCACAGATTATGTAAACCCGTAACTAGGGTTTTTGAAGATAAACGCTTGTAGTTTTGAAACTAACCCTCTAAATCCCTTGAAAATTCATAGGTAGATGAAATATGATGTTTTTTCATTGTTGAAAGTGGTTTACATGATAATAAACCATCAAATGTAATTTTTGAGGTGATTTTGAATCAAAATTACATGTTCATATCTGACACAAAGGATCAGGATTTTGAACTTGAAATGCAACCAAACGAAGATGAGCATTGAGATTTATCAAATAGTGAATAAATAGTTGTATTAAGTGATAGAGAAATAATAAATGGCCAAGTTGAGTGTAGTGGAGAGGGAGAATTACAAAAGAGCTATAACCACCAAAATATTCCAAGGCCTTAGGAGACATGAGAATTACAATCTTACACTACTTCAAAGGGCCAAATAAGAGTATCCAAATAAGAATGTAAAGCATATCCAAAGAGAGAGCATCCCAAAGAAGGAGGTATAACATAACCACTTCGTCAAACATGCACAATTAAAATGTATAAGGGCATCTGAAGAAGGTTTATAAGAGATGAGTATTTGATTATTTGTTTCAATCAAGTACTCATAATAGAAATGTGGTATGTCTATAAATTCAATGAATTTACAAAACATAAATATCAAGTCCAAAATGATATTAAACTAGTGTAGCAAGGGTATCCACATTAGAATAGTGAGAAATGGTGTATCCCAATCATGAGAGGTACTTCAAAGTAATATATGACTCTATCTTTGAAAACATTATACTTTTTTCTTTCATATAGTTTTAATTGCAACATATATTAAAATATTGTAAGTTAGTATTAATAAATTACAAAAAGGAAATATTAAATATGGTTATATTTAAATATGGCCATACAACCATCAAATTTAGTTTTGTAGTAATAATTGAGCCAAATTATATAGGAAATATTATCACCACAAAATGTGAACTCACACACACACACATTTACACACATGTATGTATGTATGTATCCATAAAAACCATAATGACATACAAAATAAGAACATAATAAGGTGTTGGATGAATGCCATAGAGATATACAATGCCAATAACACATACATTTCCATATAGGTATACAAAAAATTACATCATTAAAAAACATAATTGAATGTCCAGTAAATGTTTTATACGCATACAAAAAAACATGTATATTTCCATATAAGCATATAAAAAATACATCATATAAGACATCCTACTCATCAAATAGTCTTCTCTTTGCCTTCCTCAAAGAATAATCTCCCTAGGATTCCCTTCTCATAGATGGAGACCCTTCAAATGCTTTGGATTTCTCTAAGGTCCGACTGGGAGTCCTATGCTCATAGCTTGCATGTAGTTGAACTTGTTCCAATACAAATATTATTAGAAAATTTATATACTATACATGCAACCAAGTTTATAAATTATTTTAAAAATAGAATACAAAACTAATTTAAATATGCACTTACTATAACCTTATGGTCATTCTCAATCTACGCTTGATGCTCAACAAGGTCAGTGACAGGTCAAGGTACACAAACATGCATGTGAAATAGGGAAGAAACATGATAAATTGACCTATTAATCATTTGAATTCTAGGAATATCAGATGTCATATGAAAACACTACATACACAATGCATTCACATAAGTTATATCTACCTAGGTATGGAGTAAAATTATTAAAACAAATCTATTTTTACAATTCAAGATTACAAGTTAAAATGAACCTCGGTGAGTGCTTGTGTAGATGACATTGCATCAATAATGTCTATGTCTATCTCTACTTATAGATATGGAGGAGTGTATATTGTTGTCATTAGCTGAACAAACAACCTCATTTAGTTTTCTAGAGGACTTAAGCATATATTAACTCAAAATTTTACCTCAAGAGCATATATCTATATATATAAAAACATGTACAAAGATTATAATATTAACTCAAAATTTTACCTCTGTATATGTAAACGGTGGCCTAGTAACATCAACCGCTAAAGTAGTAGATGGCCCACAAGATGGCTTTGCAAAGGAATATGTAGGCACCATCTCCTCTTGAAACATAAAAAATACATATCTATTATTCAAATTATGTGTAAATTAATTTCTAGATTTTAAAAATAAATATAACTTAAATTTAGCATGACATTTATATAAAGGATACTTACATGTGTGTAGTGATCAACATGTGCACACCAAATGTACGTGCCAAAAACTCATCGCTCATGATTATATCATCTAAGCTCTCAAAAGCACCATATTCTCCATATGAAGTTTTAGTGCATATAGCACTATAGCATCTACAATTGTGTGGTTGAGTACGCACATTGGGTGGAGTATCTCTAACATTGATCTCAAAAATCCTAATCCTATGATGAATGAGTGTATTAGTAAGAGCACCAAGTGCATGTAAAGTGTCAATCTCCACAACCTCTTTTATTGTAGAAGGTATCTCAAGATGAAGTGTCTTTTGGGTAGGGATCCTTGTAGGCTAATTAGGCACATGATGTACACCTATTCGATCTTGCATAGAGCCTTTACCTCAGCCCTGAAACTCACCATAGTCAAAATAGTTAGGAATTTCATTTAGGACAAACTCACAGTAGAGTTTATTCAAAAATTACAATGGGACCTCATGGTTTTTACACAATAGGTAATCAAACACCATCCACCATCGGTCCCATAAATTATTTTGGATCAAATTATGTTGTCATTGGTGGATTGAGAAATGTTTAATGGTACTAGAAAAGGTGCATTGGTTCTTGGGTCGATGAATAAGGCACAAATTTACTCTTTTGATGTCTTTGTCCTTCACCTCACATGATGATAATTTGTCAGCATAGTAATCCTTAAATCTATCCCTATATGATGCCCATCTATCAATTTGACTCATTATCAAGTCAAATTGACCTAATATTGACTCTAAGTTATTGGTTAAATAGGTACTGTGGGTGTTGGTCAATGTGGGACCCCTTATTCTCTTAATTATTTATTTAATTTTTATTTTTCTTTCCATTATGTGTGCATCAAGATATTTTTAACTAATTAGGGGATCTTGTGGAACTATAGGAGGGTTTAAAGGGTTAAGTGGAGGTTTCAAAGGGTTAGGAGGTCAGTTAGATAGCTAGTCTCTTGCAATGGAACAAGATGTTAAAACAATAGGATTTAGCAATTAAATAATGCAAATAAATTTTTTATCAAAATATATTGTTAATAAATTTGGTTTTTTATTAATCACCTCCCCTCTATAATGGCATTGCTAATTTGGTGAGGTATCGGGTGATCGAGGTGCATTTTTCTTCTCCTCCAAATAAAACACCATCATGATTTAGCCAAGAGAAGCATTGAATAAGCAAGAAAATAAAAATGAAGTGTTTGCCCCAAGATGGGCCTTTTTTATGTTTAAGATAATGTGTATGTGTTATTAAGACATAACATGTATGAATTTTTATCACTAGGCATAATGCTAATAATGCGTATGTGTTATTGGCACTAGGATTAGTATGAAAAATATGTATGCTTTATGGCTCAGATTTTTTGAGCATAAATTCAAATAACATGTACACATTATGGCCATAAAACTTACATGTTATGGTCATAATGCAATGACATTGGGGTAAATGTCCATAGAATTTTCCCTAAGTCTATGCACATACCCACATCTCAGGCCTTAATATGACCACATTTTATGTGCTTCAATGCAACATTTACTTAGACATGTCCTTCTATATTCTACATGGTTCATTAATAGTTATATGGTTATCTTATCCTTTTGAGGTGAGGTAACTACCAGTTTATAACTTCCCTCACCTCAAAGTGGGTGCATATCAATGGGGGCATGTCATAGAGGCATGACTTCTAGCTTTTAATAGTTTCAGATCTAGTGGGGCATGTTTTGGAAACATGTTTTCCACACTTATATAGTATGTGACATACCTAGATTACAACAAGGGCATGTTTGGAAACATGTTCTCCATATTTTCACTTATATAAGTTTTCAAAGTTTCTCCATATATAGTGGGGACAGGTTATAGTAACATGTCCTCCCCACTTGTTCAAAATTTCAAAGTTGACCAAATTGCACAATTATATGATTCAATTACACATTTGTGATAGAATTATATACATTGATACCATTGTTATACACAAATTCAACATGAGTCATATCTAAGGTGCATATGTTATGTAATGTAGGCCTAATATTGTAAAATCTAAAACATTTTTACAGACTATCATTACCCACCAGATTGGACTTTTATGGACTATATTGAGCCAATTTACTATAGTAGTTAGTTTACTTTTTGAAATGGTTGAGGTGATTAAAACACTCAATCTTACCAAGTTTATAGGTTAGACTTGATTTTATCATCTAGTTTCACTAATTTTATCGTGTGAGCTGACTTGGTTCACTCACACTCACTAGGTTGTAAGTATGATTGGGTTACACAATTGAGTTAGTCTCAATTTTCAGGTGGCAATCCATTTTTTCTCCAAAGTTGGGGGCATGTTCCCTCCTATCTCTCTCCTTATATATATGCACTTTCTAGATATATATTTTTCCTAATCTTAGTTTTAGTTATTCATAATGATACATATTTTAAATGAATTTTCCAAAAGGCAAGATGGTTACATCTATTGTCCCCAAAAATAGACTTCTCATTTCTGGGACAACATGTCAACTATTTTGGTTCAATAGACCAAAATAATCTCTTCCCTTCTCAAAATTTGTTTTGAGATTTCAAATTCCTCATCTTTCAAGCTTTTTCAATAAAGGGATTAGCAGGTTCAACAAGTTCAAAGGCTTCTGTAGGTGAGTCCAATCAAAAGAACTAGTTTCCAACACTTAGTCATTTTCAGGGCTGGTTCAGTGCCTTGGTTTGATCAAAAATGTCCATCAGTAAGCATCTAATCAAGGATTGAACCATTAAACCATTGAACCTTGAACCATTTTGGTTCAATGGGTTTAATGGGTTCAAGGTTCAACGTCATCGACAAGGGCTAAGCACATATGTCAAAGGTTCAAAGTTTAACCGTTTCAAGGTTCCATGGCTCTGAGCACTTAACGAGTTTCAAAGGCTTGAACCGTTGAACCATTGAACCTTGAACCATTTTGGTTCATCAGTTCAATGGGTTCAACATATAAATGGTTTAATGCACTTGGTTCAAAGATATAAAATAGACTCGGCTAAATCAAAATAATGAACCGATCGAACCGTTGAACCTTAAACTGCTTCATAGGTTCAATGAGTTCATGGGTTCAAAAGGCTCAAAGGCATCCTCAGTCCAGGAAAGGAGCATGTGAAATAAAAGCCCAAGAGTGGAAAGCACCAAGTGTCTATGGAAGAAGGTTTCAATATGATGTAGTGGAAGACACCATGTGTCCTTGATGAGAATCGGTGGAAGCTGGCAAGTGTCATCGTCTGCATGATTGCCTGAAAGGAGTCTCGACTATTTTTGTGAGTGTTTCTAGAGTTTGGCAGAAGCTGCCACATGTCTTATTCTACCAAAATATCAAAGGTTTCTAAGAGATATTATGAATTAGGTATATGTTTCCACATGTCCTCACCTATTTTGGTAGAAGATGCCACGTGCCACTGGTTAAAAGTAGCAGAAGGTGCCACGTGTCAAAGATGGTGCACTCCCAATGCAGAGATGCAAAGTCAAGGAAAGATTTTCTTCAGGCAAATTGTTCAAAGGAATCCCTTCAAACATTTTGTCTGAAGGAAATAAAGGGACGATAGTCCTCTGAAGAAATTGAAGCCTAAAGGCCACTCGAATGATCCAAAAGGGTAGGTACCCTTGCGGGGGACACTCAACACTTAGAAATGGACCTTGTTTAAGACCCCGAAGGGCAAGCCCCTTCAGGAAGAGTTGAGCCTCAAAGTGCAATGGAAGCTGCCAAGTTTCATAAGCCAAGACACAATCTTTATTATTTTCAAAGCAGCAGAACTCACCACGTGTCCCATCCCAGTGCAGCAGAAGCTGCCAAGTCTCTGCATCTACGCTTCCAGCCTCTAACAAGTTTTAAAGCTTATTCTAATAAGCTTATTTCAAAGCCATAGATGCTACCACATGTCTTCACATGTGCCATAGTGGGAAGTGGCCATAACAAGTGAGAAAGACACAAAGGAGTTGCTAAGGAGAATGATAAGCCCATAAACATCAAATTTAGGATGACTGACTAAGCTGTTAACCTTCAAAAGATTAAAGACCCATAGACGTCAAATTTGTGGCAATAAAATGTTTGATTGATCTTTGCAGGCTTAGAAGGTGGACCCGAATGCATTCGAAGACCTTAATGCTAGGGCCAAGAGAAAGAAGAGATAAAGAGGGAAACTCAATAAGAGTTAATTTTAGTAGGTGAAGAAGTTCACTAGGTAGATATTTGGGGCCTACAAACATTGAAAGCACAGCTTGTTTGTCCCCTTTGGAATAAAGGTAGAGTAGATAGCTGTGCAGCTAGTAGGTGATGGAATGAGTGATTCAGGCTCGAGAGTAGATACTAGAGATAAACAAACATGCCATAATTAAGGCAGCTGCCCTTCTCTAGCATGGCCCTCCCTAACAAAATCAAAAATGCATCCAAGGCATTAATTATGCAACATGGGTTGCTCCATAGGACAAAGTGCCAAGTCTCTCCTAGCCTCTATATAATGTAATCTCTCAATCGATGCAAAGGGAGATCTTCCCGTTACCAGAATCAAAACTCTGCCCAAATTGAAAGGCATCACTGAGACTTTGAGATCAGATTATTTATCATATTTCTTTGTTTGAATTAGAAAGCAAGTTACTTTTAGACCTTGTGTTGTTATAGCTTGTATCATTCTAAGAGATTGTTCTTATGTCTATTTCCTAAATGTATTCTTGTTTATGCAATCTAACAAGCAGAGCTAGTGGAAGTGATAAGGAAGGTGTCATGAAACTAGTTACTTTAAGACTTTGTGCTGACATAATTGTTTTTAGTGTGTGTTTTTAGTTTCTTTCTATGTAAAGGACCTTGGGATGACTTTATGCCCCCATTGTTCTTCATATCTCACTCTTTGGGCAGCTGAAGTGGAGACTTTGTGCTACATTTTAGGCTATTGGTTACTCTGCACCTTTGGTTACCAGTTACTTATCCTACCAAAAAGATTCTTATTGTTTGCAAGAACAAGCACTTCTGAAAGAAGAGAAGTACCTTTTATCACTTCACCAAGATTTCTACTATCCAAGAAGGGATATGGCTCTTGGCTGAATGTTACTTCTGAAAGAAGAGAAGTACCTTCACCAATCACCCAGGATTTCTCCTCTGTTTGTTAGCATCATCTCTAAAAAAAGAGAGATGGATGGTTTATCCCACCCCTATGTCTTACTTTTTGCTTATATATATAGTATATAGCCTCTGTATATTTAATAGGGAACCTCCCCTTGATGAGAGGAGAGATTTGTCCCTTGTTGATGTAGTACAACTCCACACCTGGATGACCAATCTCCCTATGTTGTGGTGATAGGAACTATTTTGCTCACCAGTTAGCTGGTCGATAAAATATTCACCCAACAGTTTTTGGTGACTCCGCTGGGGATGAACATGCAGTCTAAAGCCTCAAGTTTTAGATTGAAGCAATCCCTACCCTTATCCATTATAGATTCTGGTGACTCCATTTTGTGTCTTACCCATTATCATTATAGTATTACCATTTTCCTCCATCTCCATTATTTTATCTACTCTACAAAACTAGAGCTGTTGGAAAAGAGTGCATAGTTTGAAGCCTCAAGCTGAAGCAAGGCCAGTTCTTTTCTATTTTTGTTCTGCAATCTAGCCACTCCACCTAGATTTGTTATCCCTATTTTTCATAATTAAATCATGGTAGTTCGAGGCCCCTAGGGTAACTTTTTTGGCCCACTCAACTTAACTCCACCTCTGCATGAACTTCCACGCAGCTCAAGAAAGAACTTCCCCAAATTCTTTGGAGATGGGAGAGTTCACCCTGATGAACACATTGCAGCCTTCAGCATAGCCTATGGTGTGATAGGGGTGGAATTTGAAGATGTGGCAGTCAGGCTTTTTATGGAGACCCTACAAGGTGTTGTTGTAGAGTGGTTCTACCATCTACAGGCTAGATCAGTGACAGACTAGAATACCCTAAAAGCTAAGTTCAAATCAAGGTTTAATCCCGTAGAGGATGCCCATGCCTTACTGGCCCAACTCACCTAGATGAAGAAAGAGCCTCATGAGACTATGAGGGATTTCATTGCCAAGTTTGACAAGCTGAGAAATAGGATTCCTGTAATTTCTTAGCCAACACCTAAAAACCTCAAATGCTTCTTCATCAACTCACAACTACCTAAAGTGAGTTTTTTGCTGAGGCATACTGGCCACATAGACCTTGCTGCTACTCAGGACTTGGCTACTAAGGTTGAAGATGACCTTATCATGGTAGGAAAGATAAGGAGAGATCCTAATAGAGGTAAACCCTCTTCATCTTTTGAATACTCACCCACAACCACCACTGATCAAATGGTACAAAAGCTAGCAAATGAATTACTAGCCTTGAAAAGGCAAATGGCACAAGGTATGTCTTCTGCTCCTTCATACAGAGATGTACCAAGGAGAACATTCCCCAATCAGCCATACCAAGGCAACACTGCCAGAAGTCAAGGGCAACCAAATTGTCTTCCTCCCCCATATAGGAACCTTACCCTTGAAGCACCTCTAACCAACTCAGTAGTTGGATATCTGGAAACATAACATGCTTTCTCTTTCCAACCTGAGTTTGAGCAAGAAAATGATGTTGATCTCTTCATAGAGGATCAGGAAGAATCAGTTGGTGACTCCCACATTCATTTCTTGAATTACCAGGATGAACCCAAAAGTGAAGATGAAGTAGTCAAAGGATCATATGCAGTATTCACCCAGTCTAAGAATCAGTCAGCCCAGCAGGCTGACAAAGAAAAGACAAAGGAGTGACCCCAACTAGAAATTTCAATTGCTAAGTAGAGAACCCCTCTTCCTTTTCGATCAAAGGACCCAGTGATTGCCAAAAAGGTAAGTACATCAAACATTTTTGCACTTTCTACTTCAAATTTGCATACCAGTCCGCCCCATCCCAAAAACCAAAAGGATGAACTCCCATCCCCTCTTTCAAGTCCATTTCAGTCATCTAATATAATTGATCATGTCAAGAAATCCAAAATTCAAATGACTGAATTTGAATTTCTGCAAGCCAATCCTGAGCAGTTAAACATTGGTGGAGAACTAAGTGTGGACCTGTCTGAGGCAAAAAATGTGGTCACCCAAATGTCAGCCCCTACATCTCAAATTCTATTTGAGCCTTCAGGTAGGGGTAATTACTTATTGACCACAAAGGATGCTCATGTCTCAGCTAATAAAAGTCTCATAGCTGACAATCTAGGATTTGATCCAAATAAGGCATCAAAAGAATTGGTAAGGCACAGTGAAAATGAAGAAGGATCTTCCATCTCTAATGAAGAGAAATCTAATAGAAGATCAGCTTCTGATGATGCTTAAATCCTAGAATCTGATGGTAGTGATTCTTCCACTAATGCTGGAGCCAGGATTGTGTTGATATCTCCTCAAGGAGATATTTTTCCTTCATGTAAGTTACAGTTCAACAACACCAACAACATAGTTGGATGTGAATCTCTATTGCTCAGATTGAAGACTGCTCAGGATGAAGATATCAAACTCCTTCACACCAAAGGAGATACTGAGCTGATGGTTTATCAGGAGTTTGATGCTGACAATCAAAACATGTGTTGGACTGAACCAGCAGAACAATAAGCTATGGTAGTGGACCATACTGTTGTACTCTAAAGTCATAAAAAAGAACTCTTTGCCAAGAGAGCAAGGATTTATGGTTTTAAAATTGAAGATCGCGTCTTGCCATTGAGCAAGAAGGGAGAGCCAAAAGGAGTGCATAGAAAATGTGATTCCTGGTGGAGAGTTCCATTCACCTGTCACCGATTCTGGGGACAAAATGGGTTCCTGATTGTTTATCAAGATAGAACGCCATCTTCATTGTCTCACAATGGGTGGCATCTAAAGCACTTCAAATCTTGAGGCATCAGATAAGATCATCTATACATATATATATTTGTATAGTCTTTAGTTCTGTTGTGTGCTTTTCATTTTCATTTTTTAGAGCCTTTCTTTTTGGGTAGCATGACTCCATAGCCCAATGGCATACTTCAAGGCACTGGAGACTCTACTTTTTACTCCCCTCAGCTATGTTCCAAGTTTTCATCTGAAGGAATTTCCCCAACTAGAGCTAACTGTTGTCCCCAAAAATAGACTTCTCATTTCTGGGACAACATGTGAACTATTTTGGTTCAATAGAGCAAAATAATCTCATCCCTTCTTGAAATTTGTTCTAAGCTTTCAAATTCCTCATCTTTCAAGCTTTTTCAATAAAGGGATTAGTGGGTTCAATAGGTTCAAAGGCTTCTATAGGTGAGTCCAATCAAAAGAACCAGTTTCCAACACTTAGTCATTTTTAGGACTGGTTCAGTGCCTTAGTTTGATCAAAAATGTCCATCGGCAAGCATCTAAGCAAGGATTGAACCATTGAACCGTTGAACCTTGAACCATTTTGGTTTAATGGGTTCAATGGGTTCAAGGTTCAATGTCATTGGCAAGGGCTAAGTGCATATGTCAAAGGTTCAAAGTTCAATTGTTTTAAGGTTCCATGGCTCTGAGCACTTGACAAGTTTCAAAGGCTTGAACCATTGAACCTTGCACCATTTTGGTTCATCGATTCAACATGTTCAATGCCCAAATGGTTCAATGCACTTGGTTCAAAGATATCAAAGAGACTCAGCTAAATCAAAAGAATGAACCGATCGAACTGTTGAACCTTAAACTGCTTCATAGGTTCAATGAGTTCATGGGTTCAAAAGGTTCAAAGGTAGCCTCAGTCAAGGAAAGGAGTGCGTGAAAGAAAAGCCTGAGAGCAAAAAGTGCCAAGTGTCTATAGTGGAAGGTTTCAATATGATATAGCAGAAGATGCCACGTGTCCTTAGTGAGAATTGGCAGAAGCTGGCAAGTGTCATCGTTGACGTGATTGCCTAAAAGGAATCTTGACTATTTCTGTGAGTGTTTCTAGAGTTTGATAGAAGCTGCCACATGTCTTCTTCCACCAGACTCAAAGTTTTCTAAGAGCTCCTATGAATTAGGTGGATGCTTCCATGTGTCTTCACCTATTCTAGCAAGAGATGCCATGTGTCATTGGTTAAAAGTAGCAGAAGGTGCCATGTGCCAAAGACAGAGCACTCCCAACACAGAGATGTAGAGTCAAGGAAAGATTTCCTTCAAACATTTTGTCTAAAGGAAATAAAGGGATGATAGTCCTTCGAAGAAATTGGAGCCCGAAGGCCACCTAGATGATCCAAAAGGGTAGGTACCCTTGCAGGGGACACTCAACACTCAAAAATGGACCCTGTTCAAGACCCTAAAGGGCAAGTCCCCTTCGAGAAGGGTTAAGCCTCAAAGTGCAGTAGAAGCTACCAAGTGTCACAAGCTGAGACACAGTCTCTACCAATTTCAAAGCAGTGAAACTCACCATGTGTCCTATTTCAGTGCAGTGAAAGCTACCAAGTGTCTACATCCACGCTTCCAACCTCTAACAAGCTTATTCTAATAAGCTTATTTCAAATCCATGGATGCCGCCACGTGTCTTCACTTGTGTCATAGCGGGAAGCAGCCATAATAAGTGAGAAAGACATAAAGGAATTGTTAAGGAGAATGATAGGCCTACAAATGTCAAATTTAGGATGACTGACTAAGCCATTAACCTTCAAAATATTAAAGACCTATAGACATCAAATTTGTGGCAATAAAGTGTCTAATTGATCTTTGCAGGCTTAGAAGGCAGACCTGAATGCATTTGAAGACCTTAAGGCCAAGGCCAAGAGAAAGAAGAGACAAAGAGGGAAACTCAATAGGAGTTAATTCTAGTAGGTGAAGAAGTTTGCCAAGTAGATATTTGAGGCCTGTAAACATTGAAAGCACAGCCTATTTTTCCCCTTTGGAATAAAGGCAGAGTAGATAGTTGTGCGGCTAGTAGGTGATGGAATGAGTGATTCAAGCTCGAGAGTAGATACTAGAGATGAACAAACATGCCATAGTTAAGGTAACTACCCTACTCTAGCATGGCCCTCCCTTACAGAATCAAAAATGCATCCAAGGCATTAATTATGTAGCATGGGTCACTCTATAGGATAAAGTGCCAAGTCTCTCCTGGCCTCTATATAATTTAATCTCTCATTCGATGTAAAGGGAGATCTTCCCGTTACCAAAAGCAAAACTCTGCCCAAATTGAAAGCCATCACTGAGACTTTGAGCTCAAATTATTTATCATATTTCTTTGTTTGAATCAGAAGCAAGTTACTTTCAGACTTTGTGCTATTATAGCTTGTATCATTCTAGGAGATTGTTCTTATGTCTATTTCCTAAATGTATTCTTGTTTATGCAATTTAACAAGCAGAGCTAGTGGAAGTGATAAGGAAGGTGTCCAAAAACCAGTTACTTTAAGACTTTGTGCTGACATAATTGTTTTCAGTGTGTGTTTTTAGTTTATTTCTGTGTAAAGGACCTTGGGATGACTTTGTGCCCCCATTGTTCTTTGTATCTCACTCTTTGGGCAACTGAGGTGGAGACTTTTTGCTACATTTCAGGCTGCTAATTACTCTGCACCTTTGGTTACCAGTTACTTATCCTACCAGAAAGATTCCTGTTGTTTGTAAGAACAAGCACTTCTGAAAGAAGAGAAGTGCCTTATATTGCTTCACCAAGATTTATACTATCCAGGAAGGGATCTGGCTCTCGGTTGAATGTTACTTCTGAAAGAAGAGAAGTACCTTCACCAATCACCCAAGATTTCTCCTATGTTTATTAGCATCATCTCTGAAAAAAAAGAGATGGATGGTTTATCCCACCCCTATGTCTTACTTTTTGCTTATATATATAGTATATAGCCTCTGTATATTTAATAGGAAACCTCACCTTGATGAGAGGAGAGATTTGTCCCCTGTTGATGTAGTAAAATTGCACACTTGGATGACCAATCTCCCTATGCTATGGTGATAGGAAATATTTTGCTCACCAGTTAGCTGGTTGACAAAATATTCACCCAACAACATCGATACACATGTGTACTCCTAAATCTTACTCTCTTTTAATTTCAATAATTTAAATACTTTAAATTTAAATTTATATACACTAAGTATATATTGTAACATGCCCTTGATTTCAAGTCAGACACTAGCAAAGCACTCAAGCTGGATTCATGCAAAGGCAAATGTAAATGCAAATGTAGAGGAGAATATACACACCCAAGTACACATTCCTTCTCCTTTAAATAAAAAATTTCATTGGTAGATTAAAGGGGTGTATGTAGATGATATTTTTGAATTATATATCACCTTAGACTTGTACACTTGGAAAATATAGACCTTGGTTGTTCCTCTCAGTTCTAGACCTTTTCTACTTCTACAAGTCTCGTATCTACTAACTCTATATGTTCATCGCCTATCTCTTAGTTTGATCAATACCATTATGATGACCAAAGCCTTATATCTTGCCTAAAATGTTATAAACTTGCTTATCTTCCACCTCTATATGCTTTAGACTTGGTCTTATTTTCTAACTACCTAGACACTTACATCCCAGTCAGATGCCAATGTCAATGCAAGTGTCCTATTACAACACAAGTTTTGATTACCCTAAGATCATCTAATTTTCAAATTTAATGTGTCCTTATGGTTGGCCTAAGTGTTTTAATGTGAGATATACTCCAAGAGGATTGGTATAAGTAAAATATCAACCCTCATTCATTATTCACCTATAAAATATCTTAAGAGACCAAGGCAACATACCAAAAAGCATTTAATCAAGCACTTAAGTGAGCAAAAGCTTCATTGTTTTATCTTATTGCCATATCAATTATAGGAATAAACATCTATAGGTCTAAAGTACCGAATGAGCCTTTGAAGAGTCTCATTTTCCAATTTACAAGCCAAGTCACTTTTATACTTACTTTCCACATATTACACCCTTGTGCACACACAAACCAACACATTAAGGGATAACTAAATCAGTCTGAGGCCCTCGTTGGAGGAGTGGCCATATAGACAACACTCATTGATAAAGGGGTCTTTGGGGTTAGCTAGACACCGTGAGCCCACTAAACCATTTTAACCAAGGTTTTTATGATGATGAAGAGCTAGGGTTTTATCATTTAAAAAGGAATGACAATCCATGAACCAACTATAAATGTAATAGAGTAAATACAACACAAAACCCATAAGCATTCAAGCGGTTTCATCCAATTTAAATAGGTATTCCACATTAGACACCTACATCTGATACAGATAGTAGCATCGATGCAATCATCCCAAGCTAACACATGTGTTTGAGGTCACATAGGCACTTAATCTAGAATTTGGTGACTATTTCATAATATTATTCTAGTCTATTTCCTACCTATTCCAGATCCAAACCTATATTAGCATCATAACCAACTAAGTATCTTATTTTAATAATCATTATAATATCTAGCATAGTTATGTTTCTTATTTTAAGCATATCTCAATATAATAAATTTAGTATATGTTTTATGTAAGTTTTGTAATTAATTGGCCTACTATAGATTTGTTTATCACCCTTGTGCTTATTCGTTTCTATATTCTTAACCCTATCTATCCCATTAGGATCCATATCCAATTTAAGGTTAAATATGCAGAAGTATAAATATGAACTTAATATTTTAAATTCTAACATATAATAAATACCTAAACAAATAACCATCCAAGGAAAATCATGAATTGTCCATCATAAGATACCATAACATGTGAATTGTCTTTGACCAATCAATTTTGAAGGTTCATACATTATAATGACATTGATCCATAATTCATGCAACTCATTAATTATAGGTTCAAGGTAGATATCTATATTTTTAATTTAATGTTTATTAGGGACCAATAATGACAAAATTAGATGTTTCGTAGGAATCATAGACCATGGAGGAATATTATAATTTATCAATAATACTGGCAAAATGGAGTATCTAGTTGATAAGTTGGAAAAAATGTTATCGCCATCCATTGCTAAACCAAGCCGTACATTGTGTGCCCTATCTTTAAAATTTTTAGAACACCATTACTTAATATATTTGAATATTCAATATGTCAAACTGAATCACTGCTTCCATTACTATAATGTCATGGGATTAACCCTATAGGTAACTTACAATAAAAAAGACACTCTAGTCTAGAAATTATTTAAAAATCCCATAAGACCTTTTTTTAAATGGTAGTGATTCTAACTTTGTGTTGATATCATAATGCACTACATTTGAGACAACTAACATTGTGCTTATATTTATTCCTATATATAATGTAGTCATTTGTGCATGCATTATAGTTAACACAAAGAATACCTAGATTTGATGAAATTTTATGTGTCTTGCAATATAAGGATGGGCATGTATTCTTTTTGGGAAACAAATTAATTTTAGGAAGTTTCACTTAATAAAAAAAATCTTTAGATTAAAGTAGAAGATAAATTACACACACACACACACACACACACACACACACACACACACACACAGAGAGAATTACCATCTAACATCAATAGAGCATTCATATTGATGTTTGACCATCCAAACCTTACTTTCAAGTCCATCAACGACACTATAAAATGTAATATTGATGTCTTGCTATAAACAAAGGAGTTTGATCAAATTCTATTTTTTCTCTCATTCAATGTCCTTAGGATTATCATCAATATTATTTATTATTTATTATCATTACCAACTTGATCATCCACATCATCATTGTAATGATGATCATCATGAACAATGGAAATTAAATAGTCTGTCATATTTATAAGCCCAACATGCTCTTTTTAAACATCTTAACCAAAAATTGTATGCAGAGGCTTTTGTTCCTACTTGAACACTCTTGGTTCTAAAATTCCTTTAAAATGTTTTTTGTCTACCCTTATGATGTTATCACGATGCATACCATCATTAGGATGACACAACATGAACTTGTAATTTCACTTTTTTATTATTTGAAGAGATAGTTGAACATCAACACCATTGTTTAATTATTCACTATCAGATATTACATGTATATTAACTTTATTTAAGCACAACATCCATAGACATCAACATCAACATGAATTGATTTCAAGATTACATACACAAATTTCAATTACTTCAAAATAAGTATTGTCTCTTAGAGTTGTTCTCTAATACATCTTCCTCCTCCCCTATTTTTTTTGACTTCCACTATTGTCTTGACGATGTTATGATGAGACTCCCTATACATAAAATTAAAAATAAAAAGTTTATAAATATTTATAGAATATAAAAATTGAAATAAATATTAAAACAAGTTTGATTTTTTTAATAATAATATTAATATTATTTACAAACTCATGTAACACATATATTTTTTGATTAAAAAGCATTTTTCTATTAATTTAAAATAAACACTAATAGTGTAATGCTAGTCATACAAAAAATGGGTGGAAAAGTTACACCTCGAATATCAGACTAAGTTATAAAAAGGCTTGGGAGGAACCAAAGTCCAAAATAAATGGCCATAGGTAGCCAATAACCACAATTAAATTAATTCAAGTGAATCTCAACAAAAAAAGATAACATAACAACATAAACATCAAGGAACAAACTAAGCAGTAACTGAAAACATGGTGACTGAAGGAGGAAGTGAAGGCAAAGGGTCATGAGGCATCCCTCCCTATCCATCCTAAGCTTGGGAATATTAATTCATATGGAGGGGGTCCAAACCATCAACTTGCTAGTTAGTGTCATCACCATTATGTAAATCCTAGTAGGAGAGAGAGATGGCTAGCTCTGAATGTGGGAACTTGTCTTGTGGAGGGGGTCTCCACCCCCCCCCATCACCACCACTATTTTTTCCTCTATCAGATCCTATCAGAGGAGATGACCAGTTAGAGTGAGGAGAGGATTTTATCCAAATTTGATAACTCTAGATATGAGAGTGGTCATGCTTCCCCCATACACTCTGACCCCCAAGAGGAGAGTGGTGAGGTGAGGGATTAGGTGGCTCGCGGTTGAATGCACAAAGAGCATTCCCCTAGTGGTCCAAGAGAACCTATATATGATGAAGCTCTAGTCAGACCTTATTCATTTGACTTTGAATTTGGAGGGTAATGTTAGCAATCATAACAACTTTTTTAGTTACAAAAATCTTGTTTACATAATCTCATTATTAAACATGCTTGATTTCTACTTTCCAAATCTAAAATAATATATCAGTATGAAAAATCTACCAAAATATATTGTATCTTATAGGTAAAAAGGTAGATTCCCCTAAGAGATCCTTTTTCTAAGTGAACATCTCAAGGTTGAATGGTTTGAAAAGGGTATGAATCCATCTCTAGGATGACTGAGCATGCAAGAAAAACTAGAAGAGGTGTTTGATGGTTTATAGGTGTTGGTAGGCTGGGCAAGTGGGATTAAGAACCCCCATTTGCTTGAGATGATTTCCCATGGTCAAACCTTGGTAGTGAAAACACCAAATTAAGTGATCCTTTTTGGGTTCAATAGAAGCCTCCCAAATGTGATCAAACCTCCTAGCCCAAACCCAATGAAGGGATTGGAGAGACCATCAATGATTAAAAGCCTCTAAGTCAATGTGTTAAGGGACTAATAAATTATATCCTAACTAAGGAAAATAATGATAAAATGGCATGGCTATAAGCCAATACTAGTCCTTCCATCATGACGTGAGAGGAAACTCTGATCTTGTGTAAGTACTCATCAGGTATGGAAATCTATATTTCAACAATGGATTTTTCATCTTCCTTATTTAGCTAAAATTCGGCCTTTAACATAGACCAAGGAAGTTAATCCCTAGAGACCTTATAGAATAGATCACTAATCATGAGAATGTACTTCTTAAATAACCTTAAACTTTTGATCCAGGGCACCATGCCAAAGGGACATTGTGAAAGGTCAACTGAGGAGACCACCATGATGACTAGGAGTTTAGAGAAAGACCACTTTTAAACCCCTCACCCACCCAAATAAGGTGAGGTTTTATCTTTTCCCATGCCTTTCAGATACTGTGCATGACAAACATGCCCCCTAATTTGATAGATACTAGCAATATAAGCATATTATGTAAGCCTATGCCTTACCAAGCTTTTATATTAAGAGGACATCCTTGAGAAATGAAGTGTCACAGTAAAATTTTCTAGGCTTCATCACCTTCTAGGCTTCAAATGATCCATTTGGCACCAAGAGTGGTGCCCTAAACCTTTATGTCAATAATCCCCAACCCACCAGCTTCTTTAGGGTAGTAATAAATGGCCCAGGAGACTCAATAAAATCCCTAGTGGCCTTTAGAATTGGCCCTTAAAAAATCTCTCAATAACTTTTGAAGCTTTGCATAGGATGCATTTAAAGGTGCAAAATAAGAAAAGTAGTAAATATGAGTAGCAGTGAACACCTTAGAATAAATCTAAGATTTTTTGGCGAAGGTCAAAGGCTTAATGATCTAAAAAGAGATTTTTTTCTCCACTCTTTGGACCACATAGAACCAAAACTCTATAGGAGAGGTTATGAAAGCAAAATGAATACCTAAAAATTTAAGCAAGACCCCTGAAAGGATCCATTGCCAAATATATCCCTCCAATCAAGGATTTTTGGGTGACAAGGATTGGCAGTAACATTGGGTCTTACTCCATTGGATAGATAACCCAGAGGTAATGCAAAAAAAACTAAACATTCCATGGCATGCTTGACAGAGTTTTCATGCTCTTAAAGGGTGATAAATGAGTCATCAACGAAGTGCCCGCTGATTAATTGGTGGTCATAACTAGGCAAAGATATCCCTTTGACCAGCCCTTTGGAAGCATAATTGGCCAAAAGATAGCTAAAAATTTTAGCATCCAACACATAAAGTGAAGGGGTAGGGGGAAACCCTATTTGATGGACCTATGGAGATCAAAATCTTGAGACTGAGAGTCATTGATAGTGATGCAGGCCCCATCATCCTAAAAATTCATATTGACATTATGAACAAACTTGGGGCCAAACCCCAATGCCTGTAACATGGCAATAATAAAAGGCCATTCAATATAGTCCTAGGATTTCTCAAATTCAATCTTGATGAATAAGGACGTTTGGTTGGATATTCTAACCCATTCCATACCCTCCAAAACAACAATAACATTGTCTAGAATATATCGATGTTGAATGAACCCAATTTGCTTACTTCACATAATTAAGGGAAGTAAGTGCTTAAATCTGAGAGCTAAAATTTTGGCTATGATTTTGTATGACACATTCAACAAAGTGATGGGTCTCTAGTTGGTAATTACCTTAGGATCCCCTACCTTGGAGATGAACTTAATGTTTCCCTTATTGATGAGGTGGCCTAAGGAGTTGGTCAGGACCACTTCAAAATAAACACTATGGATATCAAAACTAATTATGTCCCATAGGGTAAGCTATCAATGCCTAGGGATTTATTAAAATCCATCTACATAACAACTTACCTAAGGTCATTGATATTGAGAGGTCGATCACAAGTAACTCTATAAGCTTTCAAGATCTTGAAAGGGACTACATCAAGGCATTGATGTGGGAAGCCTCATGAGTAGGTGATGAATGTTGTGCCACAGAGACACCATGGTAGTGATGGACAAAGGCTTGAAGAGTATCCAGAATCCTGGTAAGCCTATTTGAATCACTTCTAATGACTTTGATTTTGTCCATAACTTGTCTTGACTGAAGGAGAGCAAAAAATTCCTTTCTCACGTTGTCCCCTACCTTCAACCAATGCATCCTTGCTCACAGTTATGCTCCTCTAGCCTTATAAGCCTATGCAACTTGAGTTTTTGCCTCCACATGGCAACCTAAGTTTGTAGTTGAGAGTTCAAAGGTGCCTAAAAATAGTTGCTTAGTTTCCATATATCCGCAAGAAGGTAGTGGTATAGGTTATAGCATTAGACCACCACTCAACCCAACTAGTGTCCCTTGTGGACTTGGGGGTCAAATTCCAATCCTGGTGATATGTTCCATAGTCCTCTCATACTTGAGGTGGGAAATGTTGAGGTAGAACTAGGAGCTATTGGGTTTCACCTGAGGAGAAGTCCAATGTATGCAAAAGTAGATGGGGTGGTGGTCAGACAAGAAAGAGTTTGGAATGATAGACACATGTCATTCATTGATGATAGCAAAGAAGAAAAGGCCTTGCTCAGCCAGGTGGGCATGATCAAAGCATTTGAGGACCGAATATTCTCCTTAATGGAAATTAGACTAGGTGAACCATGGGTAATTGGAATCAACCTGTTTGTGATGATTTGGGTCAAATACCCCAAGTTTATTTCACAGACAAAACTGATTTAACCTTTTTGGGAATATTAGTGTATTATTCTTAATTTATTTAAAGGGTCTGAGTAATAAAATTAGTAAATGAATATGCAATAATTAAGCTATTAATTTGTGTAAATTAGATTGCAATTTTGACCTTTCTAAAAATAGTAATAAGATGGAGAAAATAAGACTTAGCTGAAAATTGGTTGATACGACTGAGATAGAGTCTGAGATTCACAGTGCAGGATTGGGACACTATCACAAACTAAGATTTGACCTTCATTTTATGATTGGACAAGAGCACCAAAAGTGGGCAAGACTGGCACTGACATTTTAGTCTACCTCTACCACTATTGTCCTAAGGATCTAATCTTTTTGGTTTTATTTGCTAGATCTGTGTGACCTTGTCCATGAAGTTTTGACATTTAGAAGGCTATAAAGCTCCCTATAGAGTATAATTTATCTTCAAACCCTATACTCCATTGTGTTTTGACCAATTTCAAGAAAGAGGGAGGGTTAGTGTGTGTAAGATTCACTAAACATGTATCCACACTCTTTGTGTGGGAACGCTGCCTATATACCAATACTCTAAAGAGGGATCAAGCTATATGTAGTTTTCCCACTTGATGTGCTTTGTGCAATTGAATGTATGAATATGAAAAATTCTAAATTGGATGTAATTGAGGTGGCAAGGGACTGGTGTAAGGATTTGAATAAGCTAGTAAGTATATTGGCTAGCTATATGCAGAGAATAGGGAAGGTTGTTTGAGTAGTCTTGCTTGTATTCTTGTTTTCTTAGTGATATTTACCAACCCCTTCCAAATGATCTTTGAATGGGATTTTATAGGGATCTATTGGTCATGGGTTGAATGTGCTCATATTAGGTCAACAAGGATAAGTATGGGGAATTGAAAGAAACTGATCATTAGGGCAAAAAATGCATTTGGATAAAAAGCACTAGAAGTGGACAAAAGTGGCACTGGTGTTATAGTCCAAGTGTGGCACTATTATCCTAAGCTAACCAGACATGGGGGGATGGATTATTCATAGATAAAAGGGTTAGGCTTAGTTGGGATCAAGTCTAGAAGGCTATAGATGATTGGGAATCAATGAAAAGATGCCTATGAGGGTCATAAAAGCAAGTAAGAGGGACCTATAGGTTGGGTATCACAAGCCACACTCAAGTTACCAATTTTTGCATTTTATATGATTACATTTACCCCCTTTTATTCTAGTGATACAACAAATAAAAATAGTAGCATAAAGGAAAAATGGAAAGCATACCTGAACTTACTTGCAAGGGTGAATCTCTTGAAGCTATGTGATGTTGGGTGTGCATAGAGAGAGCACACTGTGAAGTATGAATCTATAAAAAAAACAAAGAGTAGATCAGTTCTTACTAGATACGTTATATCTAAAATAAGAATGTACAAATTTGGGTAAGAGAGAGGAAGAGAAATAAATGAATACACCTCACCAAGTACATGGACCAATACAAAACCTATTATGATGTTGAGTGATGCTACATATGTTGGATATGTTGGGTATGTTGCACCAAGAGTGATATTATGAACGGAGATGAGTGCTTAATTCCCCAAGAGTGGCTCAAGAATTGAAACGCTAGCCCTTTGGATCCATCATCGCCCACTAAGTGAAGCTAGGTGGTCATGAATGTGCTAATCAGTGTTTGGAATGTGTGTCCAATCCCTCTAAATAAGTGGCTTAAGAAAACAAAGGTTAGCTAGTCCTTTTGCTCCATCATTGCCTCATGAAGTGAAGATATAAACTGATACTAATATGAAATGTGTGTCATATGAAATGGCTCTTGAATTCCATGAATGTACTATGATCCAACAATGTTGGTGTAGATATCCAAATGTATGCTAGAAACTAAGACACTCTTGGCCACTCCAAAAGGTGGAGATTAGGCTTGTATAAAAGCCACTCCAAAACTATTGCACTAGGATTATATGAAAGCCACTCTAAAATGTGGAGGTTAGGCTTGTATGAAAGCCACTCTAAAATGATTCCAACCACCTATAGATGGAATAAGGCATGTAACTACTGAGAATTTTTTGATAATGCTGAACTTAGAAAGAAAAGAAAACAAATATGCCACATACATTGCCCCCAATCACTGATGTCTAGAACATGGATTATGATCTATAAGTTATACCAACTGCCATATCTAAAACTAGAAGTGAGAGCCATCATGTCATGCATAACACCCATATATCTAGATTCTTTGAACAAAAGTGTACTAAAAACTATTGATTCTGAACTGGTTTAATTGTGCAAAATTGTAGTTGATTCGGGCAACAATTCAGGTGTGACGGTTCTACCCCAATTGATGAAAAAACTTTTGGGAGCCATAACTTTTGCACCGTAACGCCAATTGACTTGTCATTAGAACTAGTGGAAATATAAGAATGAGGATAACATGGTGAGATGGCATGGATCTCTACTTGATGGATTTTGACCTTATAAAACCCAATGGAAGTGCCTTAAATTTCAATTTTAGTAGTGCAGTCTAAAAATAATAAGTTTATAAAAATAGTAATTCCTCAAATTTTGTATTATTTTAAATCATGTAAATCAAACCACTTAATCTCCCTCAAGATTGGTGACCTTCCACATCCTCCCCCTGATTTCAAAATATGTATAAATGAAAATGTAACTTGAAATAGAAAATCAAACATCTCTTCTCAAAGATAAGCATATAGTTGTATTGCAATCTTGAGTAATAAAACATCTCTTCTTATAGAATTTATTGTTACTATGTTATTTATGTGTTCTTGAAATATTTATCAACTAGAACTTCTAATTTTTGGATCAGTGGTATCAAAGCAATTTATCTTGAGAGTGTATGATCTCAAGGACGAGGTCAGGCTACAAGAAACTTGGGTGGAAATTAACAGAGCTTCCAAACTATCCACCTATTCACTCCAAATGAATTCAAATGGAAAACAACACCAAGACATCTGATTCTTTCAAGGAAATGGTGAATGAAGACCTCCAATGGTAGCAAACATAGATGCTACAACAACTTTATTGATTTCTTCAACAACTCCTGATGGGAAATTATGGCTCCTCAGCTACACTTCCTGGCTCCTCATCCATGGAACGTCCTTTCAATGCCCCAACACCCTTTAAGGTTCCAGTGAATTTTGATAGTCCTAAATTTGAAGGCAAAATCAATGTTGATGCAGTAGAAAATTGGTTGGATCAATTGTCTTCCTACTTCTCTATAAATAAATTCATCAATGGAGAAAAGATCACTTTTGCTCTTTTAAAAGCATCATTACCCATGAAAAATTGGTGGGAAGTGTACAAAATGAGGGTTAGTATAGATGACATCGGCCTTCAGGTGGAACCTACCTGGGATGATTTTGTGGAAGTGGTAAAAGAAGAATACTATTCCATTGAAGCATATGATGATCTATACATACAGTGGCAACAACTTCACCAAGGTAAGGACCAATCTATTCAAGATTACACAGACATTTTTCATTCTTTATCTGCAAGATTGGGCATCCAAGAAAGTGAGAAACATAAGACTCTCAAATATTATTGTGGAATAAAATGGTACATACGAGGGGAAATGGAACTCTTCAATTTGGAAACCCTAGGTGAGGCATACAAGTTTGTAGTGAAGATTGAGCGGAAGCATGGTAGAAAGAATATGAAGAGTCAGCCCTCAAAATGGAAAAGTGACAAGGAAGGTCAAACACGAGGCCAAAATTGGAGGCAAAAGGAGTTTCAAGATAAGAAACCCTAGAAGGGGAAGGCTAGAAAATGGTGTGATTGCCACAAAACTAGAACTCACTCCAAAGAAGAATGTGGAGCTATCAAGTCACTACTTTCTAAGTCACAATACTCGACATCTACTACTCTATCTCATACACAACCTACAGTCAAAAAGGATGAAGAAGAAATTATAGATGTTGAGCCTAACACCATCATCACTTCATCACAAAACCATGAGGAAAGGCCAGATGACAAGGAAAGATTATTTCACTCCAAACTATGGGTAAAAGGTAAGCCTCTACATTTCATTCTTGATAGAGGGAGTCAAAAGAATTTAATCTCTGCTAAAGTTATGAAAAATCTAAATCTATCTATGAAGCCTCATCCAAATCCATATCGTATTGGATGGTTGAGCCCAGGGAGAGACCTCTGTGTCACCCATCAGTGTCTTCTTTCATATGCAATAAAACCTTTCCAAGATGAAGTATTGTGTGATGTGGTCAATCTAGATGTTTGTGATGTACTCCTTGGTCAGTTGTTCATGTATGATCAACATGGCATCTATGAATCATGACCCTAAAGAATCACCCTCACTCTTGGAACATGGTGCTATAAGGTACTAGAGGTACCACCTCCCACATCTATCTCTTTGATCAGTGTCAAGCAATGTAAGAGATTGGTGGAGAAGACAAAGCAATTCATTCTCATGGTGATCAAACCATAGAAATCCAAGAAGGTTGATGTTATAGTCTTGACTACACAATCAACACAACAACAAAAGTAGATAAGATGAATCATAAGAGAATATGATGACTTATTCAAGTCACCCATAGGAGTTCCACTGCATTGCCAAGTAAAACATTCTATCGATTTGATCTTAGGATCACCTATGCCTAACAGTCCTATGTACTGCAGATCAGTTTTGGAGAATGATGAGATAAAAAGATAGATTCAAGAATTGATCCAAAAGGGTCACATCAAGCTAAATTATTCACCTTATGGCAGCCCAATTGTCTTATCACCAAAGAAAGATGGAACATGGAGGCTGTACATTGACTATTGAGCCCTAAATAAAATCATTATAAAGAATCGCTACCCTCTCCCCAAGATTGATGACTTACTGGACCAACTCTGTGGTGTGAAGTTCTTCACCAAAATTGATCTCAAATCTAGTTATCACCAAATTTCCATCGATGCCACTGATGTCTAGAAGACTACATTCAAATCTAAGGAGGGACTCTTTGAATGGTTGGTTATGCCATTCAGCTTAACTAATGCACCTCTAACCTTCATGAGGATGATGGATGACATCCGACAAACCTTCACCAACTCATTCATAGTTGTCTACCTAGATGACATACTCATCTACAACAGAACATTGGAGGAACATCTGCAACATGTTTGTAAGGTGCTTTAAACTCTTTGGGAGCACAAATTGTATGCAAATCTTGATAAATACACATTTGGGATGACAACAATTTAATACCTTGGGTACGTTGTGAATGAGGAAGGGGTCCATGTTGATCCAAAAAAGATTTGGGTTATTCAAGAATGGCCCACACCAAGGACCCTCATAGAACTTCATAGCTTCTTGGGTCTTGCAAATTTTTATTGCAGGTTTGTTCTTGGATTTTCACATGTTGCTTGGTCACTAACCTAAGTGACTAAAGAAGGAGCTAAAGCTACATTTTAGTGGGGTGAAATACAACAAAGGGCATTTGAGAATTTGAAGAATAGACTTTGCTCGGCCCCTATTCTTGTCTTGCCAAATTTGGATCAACCTTTTGAGTTGATGGTAGATGCATCTGAATATGCCATGGGAGCTGTCATCATGGAACATGGCCATCCTGTTGCATATCACAGTCAAACTTTCACTGATATAGTAAGGAAATATCCAACATATGATAATAAGCTCTTTGCCATTATGCAATCTTGAAAATAATGGAAACACTACATCCTGGGGAAAGAGACAGTCATCCACACTAACCATAGACCATTAGAATTCATCCAAACATAGAGAAAACTATGAAATGAGAGGCACGAAAAGTGGGCCACATATCTTCAACAATTCCATTTGATAATCAAACACAAAAATGGGAGCTCAAATACGACTGTAGATTGTCTGAACCACCTACTAATTACTGCACTCATAATAGTTCTTGACCTGTGCGAACATAAGACTACCACTTGGGGTGCTCTGTATGAAGCAGATCCTGTATTTGATGATACATATCAGGTGCTTCAAAAAGGTAAACATGTTTCTGATTTCTATTTGCAAGATAATGTCCTCTATCATATGGGGCACATATGTGTTCTAGCTATAGAGCAACAGAAGATGATATGAGAAGCACATTTTAGTAGAACAACTGGACACTTTGGTATAGAAAAGACATTGGCAATTCTTCAAAAACACTTCTAATAGCCCCATATGTGAAAGGATGTGGAAAGATATCTCAAATATTGCACTCCATGTGCGATATCCAAGCCAACAAATATGAAGCAAGGATTGTACATGCCATTGCCAAAACCAACCAGGCCTTGGGAATCTGTCTCAATGGATTTTCTCTCAGGTTTGCCCACTTCAAAACATGGCAAGGACTGTATTTTTGTTGTAGTTGATCATTTTTGAAAAATGGCTATCATGATTGCTTATAAGAAAAATACATCTATTAAAGAAATTGCTCAACTATATTTTAGTCATGTATGGCTCCATTTTGGTCTCCCCAAGTCTATTGTCTCAGATTGAGACAAAAGGTTCCCGAGCATCTTCTGGTCCACTCTATGGAAGATGATGGATACCAAGTTGATGAAGTCCACAACCTTCCATCTAGAGATTAATGGTCAAACAGAGGTGGTGAACCACTTGATTGTCACATGATTTGGATGTATCACTCCAAACATCCACACACATGGGATGAAGGGCTTCTTTTCATACAACATGGATACAATTGGGCCCTACACAGCTTGACCAAGCATAGTCCATTCCAAGTATGCTTTGAGTTCTAACCCATGGCACCAATTGATATAGTCGTTCCATTCTCCACCATAGAATACACACCTCATGGAAGATCTGAGGTAGCAAAAGCAACAAAGTTCATTGAATAAATGCAAAACATCTAGCAGCAAGTTCATGACATCCTGGAGAAGATGAATTAGAAGTATAAGCAACACCATGATAAACATAGGATTGCACACCATTTTGCTATAAGTGACAAGGTTTGGTTATGGCTTCAGAAGGAATGACTTGCAGGCCCACATAGAAAAATTTGGCCTCTACGATATGTTCCCTACACCATCACCAAAAAAGTTGGATAAAATGCTTTTGAGTTGAACCTACCAGCCTACCTTGGTCTGCATCTAATATCCAATGTGGAGCTCCTCAAACCATATCATCCACCTCTATTAGACACTTCAATCATAGCACAATAACTAGACATTAATGAGATTGATCCACAGAGTTTTGATCCAGTGGAGGAGGATCAAATTATGGGCACCTAGATGAAGACAACAAGAGGACGCTCCGCTTTATCAGGTGGTCAAAAGGGGCCAACTTAGCTACCAAGGTGAGTGGCTCATAGAGAATCAAATCAAGACACAACTACCACACCTACTAAGGAACATTGATGCAATGGGGACCATTGCTTTTCAAGGAGGGAGGAATGATCTGAGCAATAATTCAAGTGACAATTTGGGTGACAGTTCCACCCCAATTGATGATGGAACTTTTGGAAGCCATAATTTTTGCACCGTAGCTCCAATTGACTTGCCGTTTGAATTGTTGGAAAGTTAAGAATGAGGATAATGTGGTGAGATGGCATTGAGCTCTACTCAATGGATTTTGACCTCTGAAAACTCAATAAAAGTGCTCTAAATTTTTATTTTAGTAGTGTAGTCTAAAAATAGTAAGTTTCTAAAAATAGTAATTCCTCGAATTTTGTATTGTTTTAAATTGTGAAAGTCGAACCACTTAATTTCCCTCAAGATTGGTGACCTTACACATCCTTCCCCTACTTTTAAAATGTGTATAAATGAAGATGTAATTTGAAATGAAAAATCAGACATCTCTCCCCAGGGATAAGCATATAGTTGTATTGTGATCTTGAGGAATAAAACATCTCTTCTCAGAGAATTTATTATTAATGTGTTATTTCTATGTTCTTGATATATTTATCAACTAGAACTTTTGAGTTTTAGATCAGTAGTTGAACCTACTTTTCTACCTACTTTTGGAAAGTCTGGTTTTTCTATTGTTTGGATAAGAATGCTAAAAATGGATAGTAGTGGCACCGACGCTATAGTCCAATCTTGGTGTCATTGTACTGGGCCAAATTTGGTAACTTTTCTGACATTTTAAATATCTTTTTGGTTTGTTCTAACTTGTTTGATGTCTGGTTATTGTTATAGGTGTGCTGAAAGTTAGATTTTTGACTATTAGGAGCTTTGATCTTTATGACAAAACCCATGTTTTTTTTCCCCTCTTATGAGAGTAAGAATGAAGACCCTGCAATGACTGCCCTCAGAAAAAAGATTCTCACAAGTATGTTATGTTGTAAAGATACATGATATAGCAATGATAATTGACAAGATATCTCAAGATATATCATGGTTTATAATGAGAGATTGTTAGATCAATAGGGGTATGCCTACATATGTGTAATAATGTAATAGCATGTGCAATGTACTAAACTAGAACAAAGAATTTGGTTAGTTGTTAGTTGACAAGGAGGGATGGAGCATGATGTCCATCATGGTATCCAAGATAGCGAGATAATGCATGATGTGGATCATGGCATTGTAAACAATTAAAAAAGCAATCAAGTAACAAGCACACAAAATAAGAAGCAAAAAGCATGCAAAAATGGCAAAGGGGCCAAGCAAACAAGGAAAATGGGCACATGTCACTCAAACTAGAAAGCAAGTATACAAGCCATGTTCAAATGCCACATACACATATAAGTGAAACAAATAAGGGTTGACATGATGGCCACAATCACATAGAAGAGCACAGACAAAGGACATTGGAAAATGTCCTAAGGCACATACATGAATGGAAGCAAAGGACATTGGCAAATGTCCTAAAGCACATACAAGAGATAAAATAAGAACTGAGAAATGCAATCACATCTAGCTATGTAAAGTGAAAAAAGAAAGCATGTAAATACTAAAAATACAATCGCATCTAACTAATCAAAACAAGAAGTGAAAGTATGCAAGACATGTTAGTACAAGACTAGGTATATGCTAAAAAATACACAAGTGTTATATACTAGTGAGTGTCAATAGAGTAATCTGTGTAAGCTAGTAAGTAATGTACATCAACATGATAACTAAAGTGTGTGGTGTAGGAATGACATAACCTGGATGGTGTAGTCATTTAGAAGATTCCCCCAGTGGGTATGTATATCGATGTGTGTTTCAAATGTAGAATAAAGATGCCCCCTCAATGGGTAGAGTGAAGCAATCAAGGAATTGGACATCACTACACACACTCAAAGAAGATCAAGTGAAGCATGGTAATGTAGATAAATTGACAAATAATAGCATAAAACAACAAATGTAAGTTTAGCATGATGGTAGAAATGTAAAGCATGGATGATACATATAATTGAAATATTTTTGGTGTTTTTTGAATTATTTGCATGTTTTTGTATTTTGAAATATTTGAATGTTTTTGGTATTTTTGAGATTTGAGTTATGTACAATCAATCATAGGAAGACTATGTACAATAAATTGAAGAGAAGTTATGTACAAGTAAACTGGGAAGGGATGATACTAACCGATGAATCTCATGAGAGACTCCCTATCATGGTGTTCTATATCAAGGAGAGAAATCATGCATGATTGTGAAGCATGATGGAAATGCTAAGACTATAGCTCTGAAAGTTGTATATGTTATAAATACACTAAAATATTTGAAGTATAAACTAAGTGTGGGGTCTCCCTACAACTCTAAGAAGTGGATACAACTATAGGGCTCTCAGGGACCCATCTAGTAGTAGGAAAAATTCTCTAAACATGTGTTTTGTGAGTAGATGCATGAGATCTCAATGATACTGCCCTGGTTGTGAACACTATAGCTAGAAGCTATCTAAAATCTTGAGGCTGTGGAGGTGTATGAACTCTCTATGCTGGCGATGGATGCCTCAACTGTGTCTAAATCAAAATTAGAGGAACTATAACTAGTGGAGAAACTGGAATTGGAGGCTGAACTAAAATTGGTGATTGTAAAGTAGAAGATGGCTTTGAAGTGGGGAATAGTAATTCATATGAAACTCCACCAACTGTAACAACCTGATTAGCATGAATGAATTTCATGTATCTATGAATTATAGAAGGTAATGTATGAAGTTTGTGAATCCATGGTCGACCAAGTAACATATTGAAAACTCCTACGCTAAGAACAATAGTGAATGGTGTGGCCACATGTGTTGGACCAATCTATAGAGGAAGTATGATCTCCCCCAATGAACTATATATGTGTCCTCTAAATCCACTGATAACTATATTCATTGAAGTAATATCCTACTTTGAATATCCCAAATGTTGTAATAATGTCATAGTGCACATGTTCACACTAAATCCATTGTCTATGAGAACATTATGAATGTAAGCTCTAATAAAGAGTGCATGATAATTTGAATTATCCTCGATGATCTCCTGCTTTGAGAAGGAGATGAAAGGTTTAGTTGGAACTCTAAAACTATATACACCAATCATTTTGCTCAAAAGATGTGTCTCAACTGAAGGTGCCTTGTATGTATTTGGTGGTGGATGTGCATGATATGCATGGTGAACCCTTGATGTGTCCCCTGCCTCTTATTTAGAATGTTGCAAAAAGGGATATGAGAAGATTTTCAAAGCTTTATCCTATGTTTTCTTTGCCTGAGGAGGCTCAACTGAAGTGCCAAGATCAATATGATTGCCATCTATCAAATCTTGTATCTTGTGTCTCAAACTGATGGATCTGTTTGTTATATCGCCTGGTGACCTGTGAACTCAAAAAATGCATGCTGATCATATTCTTGTGGAAGAGGCTTTGTTGGGTCAATTTATTGAATAGGAGGGGAAAATATGATGTTACATTCCAATAGCTATTGTAAAACTCTGGCTATAGAAACTAGTAGATTGGTAAAGGTTCACCGAGGAGGTGCTGATAAAACCACTTGTTGAGGGGGCTTGAAAGCCACATTAACTATCAGTTGATTTTGACTCTTGTTATCATTGACCTTGACTTTGTATAGGACTTTGTTGTTACTCTTATTTGTTGCTTCTGAGATATTTATGTACTTGATTTTGCCTATTGAAATAAGTTTGACTTCTCTTTCCTTTAGTGTGTGACATAATTCAGTGAAGGAAGATAATCTTTTGAACAAAATTGATTCATGCAAAGATGGTAGAAGACTCTATATGAAGAGATCTTATAACTCTTTATCAACCATGGAGATAGTCATCTTAGCCAAAATAGTCTTATATCCAAGAACATAATTTATGAGATGCTCATTTGACCTTTGTTTCTATTGTGCAACTTGGGCATATAAAACCTTATCACCAATGTAAAATGAGCTAGGAACATGTCAGATAAAGGATTGAATGCATTGACCGACTGATTCAATAAAGTGTAGAACTATTGCAAAGCATAATCCTTTAGGCTCTGTGGAAATAGCTTGGTAAGTAGCCAGTCATTTGGTACATAGTCCAAGCATGCTGCATGAAAAGCTCTCAAATGTGTCTCTAGATCACCCTTGCCATCATATAGAGTAAGTTTGGGTTGAACAAAACCTTGTGCAAAGGTGTAGACGTAATGTGACATGCCAATGGTGTATGCAATAAAGCAAAAGAATACAAAGCCTGGGTAGGTCTAGATGCACCTTGCTCAAGATGTAGCACCTTGGATTGAAGATATTTTATCTCTTACATAAGGGATACCACATCAAGAGACAAAGATGTACTAGCTATAGCTAGTGGCATAGAGACAGGTTGGGATGCTATAGGGGGTTGTTGAGACATAGTTGCCCCTGTAGTGTCATTTGTAACTAGTTGCTCTGAAGGAATGGAAGACTCAACTTGTTTATCCTTTTTTATTTCCATGATAGATTGTAAAATAAGAGTAAGATCTCACGGTTGGTCCTGAAGTACTTCTTAAAAACTTTATAGGATCAAATCTTTGTTGAGGACAACTTCATTATTAACAATTGGTGGAAGTTGATCAAGTGTTTGATGTGGTGTATCATGAACATTGATGTTTATATCATCACTGTTATTCTCATATTGCTCTTTTTTGAAATTATCATCATTGAAATTGGTGTAATATGGATGTGTAGAATCTATAACAAGAATCTAAGTTAGTTGTTTATCATGGTATATGGTCGAGTTACAGGAATCTAGATGAATTCAGGAGGATTGCCACTAAGTCTTGCATTTCGTCTCAAAGGAAGAGATGCAAGAAACTTAGGTGGCATAAAGAAAACAACTTGGATAATAGTACAAAAGATTAAATGGATATAATCTAAACAAAAAACTAGAATATGCATAAAAAGGATACAAAACTCACAAACATGTAAGGTGATACCTCAAAAAGCAATGGGATCTAATATATTCAATTAGGGTTTTGAAAATGATACTTTTCAAAAATACTATGGAATTTTGAAAATGAAAGTGGATTTTTGAGTTAGGTATGCAAGTAAAAAATCAAAAATTTATTGAAAAATTCATGATTTAACAAGACCTAGAAGATGCAACTAGGGTTTTGAAAAATAAATGTTTTTGAAAATTACTATTGAATTTGAAAGTGAAAGTGGATTTTTGATTTAAATATCCAAGTAAAAATTCAAAAAATTATAGGAGAAATGTGTGATTGAACGGAACCTAGAAGATGCAACTAGGGTTTTGACAAATAAATATGTTTAAAAATTACAATTAAATTTTGAAATTTGAAGTGAATTTCTAATTTTAATATGCTAGTAAAAAATTAGAATTTTATTGAAAAATTATTGGAAAAATACTAGGACCTAGTATGGACAACTAGGGTTTGAAAGATAAGTATTTTAAAATTACTTTGAAATTTTAAAATTTAATGCTAATTTTTTATTTTATTATGCAGGTAAAAAACTTTAAAAAATAGGAAAAATTAATAGAAATTTTACTCTAGGGTTTTTATGTGCAAATGAAGTTGGGTTCACCAAATGTTTTAACTTTTTTGAGAATATTGATGTATTATTCCTAATTTAGTTAAAGGGTATGAGTAGTAAAATTAGTAAATAAATATGCAATAATTAAGCTACTAATTTATATAAATCAGATTATCATTTTAAACTTTTTAAAAATAGTAATAAGATGGAGAAAATAAGACTTAGCTAAAAATTGGTTGATATGGCTGAGACAGGGTCTGAGATTCACTGTGTAGGACTGGGACACTGTCCCAAACTAAGATCTAAATTTTGTTTTATGACTGAATAGAAGCATCGAAAGTGGACAAGAGTGGCACCAACATTGTAGTTCACTTTTGCTGCTATTGTCTTGAGGATCTAAGCTTTTTGAGTTTTGTTTGCCAGATCTATGTGACCCTGTCCATGAAGTTTCAACAGCTAAAAGTCTATAGAGCTCCCTATAGAGCAGATTTTCTCTTCAAACCCTGTACTCTATTGTGCTTTGACTAATTTCAAGAAAGAGGGGGGGTTAGTATGTGTAAGATTCATTGAATGTGTATCCACGCCCCTTGTGTGGCCACACTATCTACATACCAATACTTTGAAAAGGGATCAAGTCATATGGTGTTCTCTCACTTGATGTGCTTTGTGCAATTGAGTGTATGAATATGCAAAATATTAAATCTGATGTACTTGAGGTGACAAGGGACTGGTGTAAGAATTTAAATAAACTTGTAAGTATATTGGTTGGTTGTATGAAGAGAATAGAGAAGATTGCTTGAGTAGTCTTGCTTGCTTAGTGATATTTTCTAACTCCTTCCAAATAATCTTTGAATGGGCTTTTATGGGGATCTATTGGTCATGGGTTGAATGTGCTCTCATTATGCTAACAAGTAGAAGGATGGAGAATCAGAAGAAACTAATCGTTGGGGCCACAAATGCATTTAGATAAGAGTGCTAAAAGCAAACAGGAGTGGCACCGGTGCTATAGTCCAAGTGTGGCACTATTGTCCTAAGCTAACGAGACCTAGGGGATGGATTAATCATGAAAAAAGGGGTCTGGCTCAGCTGGAATCAAGTCTGGAAGGCTATAGATGACTGGGAATCAGTGAGAAGATGCCTATGAAGGTCAGGAAAGCAAGAAAGAGGGACCTATAGGTTGGGTGTCACAAGCCACACTCAAGTTACCAATTTTTGTATTTTATATGACTACAAGAACTAAGCTTCTTGTTCTCCTACACACCATCTTATGCGAAGGCAACCTTCTTTGTCTTCCATAGATTCAATCATGTTAAAATCATCACACAAACTCTAATGCACATCTGGGAGGGAATCAACTAACTATTTCCAGATGAGGGTGCGTTCCACAACATCATTAGAAGCATAAAGATTGACAAGGCAAATGATGTTATTATCAAAGTCAAAAAGAGTCCAGACAACCCGATGTGTGGGGTCAAAACCCTAAGAAATGATATTTTGAGACAAGTCAGATGCCAACAGGGCGACAACTCCCCCCAGCCAGATTCTTGATAGGTGGCCTGGTAGATGGTCCCATGCCAGATGGTGCAAGCTGCAGAATGAAGCAAAAAGCCATAGATTTTGACTTCTTGCATGTAAAAAAATTTCATGTGAGCAAAATGATGACAACTGTTCCTAACCATATACTTACGAGTCAGATTAGTGAGTCCTCAGACATTCAAAGAACAAAATATCATTGAGAAACACCTAAATTCATAAAATCTACCCTAGAGACGTCTGAAAGGGTTGTGAAATGATTGAAAGTTGAACCTAGAAGGGATAAATCTCCTAGCTTGAAGGGTTGCCTTTCATTTGGCACATAATCCTCATCTACAGAGGGAGAGGGACTACATGAGTGGCGCATGATAGCCTTATGGTTAAGGGTTACAATCCCCATATTTGAATTTGAATCATTCACCCTTGAAAGGGGTTATGACAAAGGAGCCATAGGAATGGGAGTGGAGAAGACATAAAATGAGCTACTGCTTGTGGCGACCAGGAAATGGGAGACGGGGCTTAACTTGAGTTGGTGTTGGGGCTTTGTCAAAAGGGGCTAAGGAACTTGGACCTCCTAAGGGATAGGATATTGCTGGTTGAGGTCTACTATTGCCATGGGCAACAATATTCTTCTTACTGGAAACTGTGGTCCACCCATCAGAGGATGGGGGTCTTATCGCAGACCCACTTTTGCCGTGAGTGACCATAGGGGTGGGGACCATTAAGGGACATTCCTTAATCATATTGTTCGAAACCTGGCACTTGAAACAAGTGTTCCACAAGTTAATGTAGAGGACATTGATATAAATGATTGTTGCCAACTTGAATGTCAATGGATTCTTTAAGATCCTTGGCTAGGTCAATTTCAACACAGATCCTTCTGTGGGGCCAAGTTGCATAAAAATTTCACTGTTCATGGTAGATAAAGTGGCCCAAAGGCTTGATACGCTGGTTGACAAAATTCCACAGAGGTAGAGGTAAACCTGAAAACTCTACCCAAACTCAAAATAATTGCAAGCTTTATCAAACTCTGGTAGACCTCCAGAACCACATATGGAAGAGGGGTATCAAACACATAATCAATACCTCGTAGTAAACTTTCGAGACAAACTTCCAAGCTTGTTTCGATGCCATGGCTACTCTCGTTCCCGTTGATGATACCTACATCAAACAATACATGAAAGTTAGTGATGGTCATTAAATATAAGAAAAAGTGTCTAACCGCTCAAAACATAGATGAATACCCTAATTCAACACAAGAAATATGCTATCAATAACTCCTTAAAAACATGCAAACTCTAAATATTCCGCACTCTCCTCTCTCCTCTCTCACCTCAACCTTTTTTCGTAACACATATACTGTAATTTGAATGATATATTTGTGAGAGAGAAACCGATGCTAACTTTGAAAACAATATGAGAAACGTTGTGCTCTTGCGTCTCTTTCACAACTAGCGTCTCTTTCTATCTATTAATTTTTTTATGCCTTTGCCTGATAAAAAATCTATTTTTAATTTTCGAATTAAAAAAAGCATACGTTGAAAAAAATTAAAAAATAATCGGAATATTTTAATTTTCTTGTACCTGCTTTTACTGTTTTTAAATCCCGAGCTTATCTTAAAAACAGTGTCTTATCCATTTGGCGCAATTGATCCAAGAAACAAGGGGATTTCAGATTCTTACCACGTGTCACGCATCCAACGGAACTGGCGAACAACAGAGCAAAAAATAAAACCTTGCAGGTGGCTTGTGAATTAAGGCAGACAGCTGTTAATCTTCTACGTGGCAAAATCCTAGCGGTAAAAGACATGCCACGTGTATGGAATCGAAAGTGCTCTGCAGTTTTAACGACCGTGCACGTCTTAGAAATCGTGTTTGCTACGTTTAATCAGCGAGCGCCATTGACGGTGCGCCGTTAAAACATGCTTCCTATATAAGACAGCAAAAGGATGCGTGTGTTCTGAGCATGTCAGTCTCAGGGCATAGGCATCCGTCCACGCAACTGCACTATTTTTTACATTTAGAGGCAACTGCTTTTGGACGTATACGCACTGTATATATGTGTACTCTGCTTTATGGGCGTATACACATTGTATAGATGTAACCTGCTGCCACCTGGGCAGCAGGACTCCATCTTTACGGACGTATACACACTGTATATATGTCAGTCAGACGGTGTATATACATCAATTGAGGAATCGAACATTCGGTTTAAACGTATACACAGTGTATATATGTCAGTCAGGGCACGTTGTATATACATCAATTAAGGAATCGAACATTCTGTTTGAACATGTACTCAGTGTATATACTTTAGTCGAGTTCACGGGGTGTATACGTCAATCAGGTAAATCGAGAACGATAAATATGAGCTTCTCTTTGAACGTATATACAGTTTATACGTCCAATCAGCTGCTGATGGACCTGTACACGGTAAATACGGGAATGAAGTGAATCGAGATCAGACAAATTACCTGCTGCCTTTGACGCATACACTGTATATATGTGTCAATGAGCCGGGTCTGATATTGGATATATATGAAGTGAGTATACACCTAATGCATTCAGACAAACGACAAACAACTTTCTAGTTTTGCGGCATAAAAAAATGTCAGGCAGTAGTTTGCAGCAGTAAACCCCCCCTGAAGAAGATACAGAATGGATAACGAGGTTTTGTCTTCACTCAGATCCATCTAAACAAGCTTTTGTGCTGCCAAATAACGATAAAAAAGGTTAAAACCCTCCTAAGAATTGGTTTGCTATTGTTTTAATTGTTCATGGCGACTTCCATGGCTGCCGCCTTGTACGCTCCCCCACACCCTCATTGCCACACAAATTCATCTTCCTCAGACGAATTGCAGAAAAAGGCGCCATTAATTGGGGGGCTCTCCTGCCTTTTTGCAAGCAGCAGCAACAGCAGCAGCAGCAGCAGCAGCACAAGCGTTCGAAGCTGCTTGACGGAAGGTCTAGGATTCGAATCCCGCCGCCATTCTGCACATATCGATTTAGACACACAGTACCCTTATTCTTCACTCAAACTGAGAGAACAAAGCCCTGTTTCCGTACTTCAGTCCCCTATGTCCTGCAGCACCACTCCGCCTGGAAGATTACACAGATTTAAGCCAGTTTCTTTCAGCCATTACCATAATAATTATCATCATCAATATTGTGCCTTTGAATTAGACGTGCAGCAAAATTCAAACACATTGGAGGGCTTTAGGATAAATAGGGACGCCAATTTTTTTCTCCGCAGTGCTCTGAGTCCTTGTGTTCCTGCGGAGGACGAAGAATTCACTTTTCATCTCGAAGGTAATTTTATAATAGATGATTTACAGCCTTATGCGGAGGAAATTCTTCATGATGCACAGACGCAGCATCAGGTTTTTAAGGAGGATATTGTTGTAAAAGCCTTCCACTACGCCGAGAAAGCGCACCGAGGCCAAGTATGTATTTTTTTAATATTCTTTGTTTTTAAATTAATGGAAGTTTTTTTTCGACAGTATGTAATTTTAAACACACAAAATTTCACAGTCCATGAAATTAATGGGAAAGCTTTTCGATTAAACTATGCAGAAGTTTTTTATCAACTTTTTGGATCACACTCCTTGATCTGTCATCATCTTAATATTCTGATGATGGATCAGGGAGTGTGATCCAAAATGACGATGAAAAACTTGTACACAGTTTATTCGAAAAGCTTTCTCATTAATTATGTAATGTTTTTAAATTCTGCTTTTAAACTAATGGAAGACAGGGCTAGACATGCCTTTGGATCGATTAGAATAAATTAGGGAAGTTTCTGAATGACATTGATGAACCTATTTAGTTTCATGATCTTTTGGAATCACGCTGTTATTTCCTTTTTGCCACCAAAAAAATTGTTTGTAAATTGGATGTTTTGCTTTGTTATCAGGTAGATTTTTTTGTTAAGTTTAATTCTAAATGATTTTAATTCAAAATGAATCAGACTGAACTGAAATGAACTGAATTGATTGAATGAATATCTATCTAGGTCTACGGGAGATCCCTTAGAATCCATGGGGCATAATACAAAAAAACTATACAAAAGGCTTTTTCGCAGCTTAACTGTCATGTGCTATTTTGTTATGTTCCAAAGCATCCTTAATATAACTGCCCATTTGTTCAGCCGGCAAACTTAACAAGCCATATAGATTATGTATAATTGATTTCTGAGATCTCTCCAACTTTAGCATTTTTTTTTGAAATCTATTATAGTTTACATTGAGACAATAATATGTAATTAGATAAATGTTTCAGGAGAAATTGCATAGAAGCAAGAGAGAGGTCAACAACTTTGTGGCCCATCATCAGGACCACGAAGAGTGGTCCAAAATGTTGTCGATACATCTCTTGTTTCTATGCAATTTTTCCTAAAGCATCTATCTAACTAAATATGGATTGCAGAAGCTGGAACACAGTAAATCATATATAAATGACACCAATTTTTGCAGATGTAGCGCAGTTGAGTATCTTCAAGCAGATAACTGGGTTTTTTTTTGTATGAGACTAGAAAATCTGGCTCAGCCGATAGTGGGCAAACAGAAGTTATAAGACAATGAAATTGGAATTCAAAATAATTGTAAACAGCCTGTCAAAACTTTGAGCATATGATCTGAGATTAGGCCTTACAGTATTCGTAAGATAATGCTGTCGATTAGATCAAAATAAATCAATCCGAAGTTTTCCTTGATTTATCTTCTTGTAACAAGTGGACATGTTATAACACAACTTCTAATCATGGTCACCAGGGTATGGGATTGGGGATGCCATTTTCAGAATTGTGGTACAGGATATACACATTCATAAAAAGTTTTCATTTTGAAAACATAGAAGTTAAAATGAACTTCCATGAACATGAATTTTTTATAGCTCTTAACCGTCCCCTCTTGTGTAATATTTTTTGTTACCCAAATTTGTGATCATTTGTAACGACACTCTGTTTCTTTTTCATAATCCTGCCGACTTCAAGCCTCTAATTTGTTGCTTGTAAAATTTCTTACTAATTTCCTTAATTGAACAAGTTAGAAATAATTTGGATGAGGTCTTTTGAACTTTTAAGCATTAAGAGTGTTTATTTGTTTAGCTTTTATTTTATTTTTCTGTGGTAGGAGACTGCGGCATCAGGGGATGTCAAGGGACATCTCTTGTCTGCTATGGATGTCTATCACAGGAAATGTCTCCTTCAAACTTCACTGGCTCTGAGATGTGTACTTGTCTCAATTCCTATAAAGATGGAAGGCTGCACATAACACATTGTTCAATTCCTAATTAAAGATCTCCAAGCTTCAAAAGCAACCAAAATTGGGTGCAAGTCCTGGTGACCTTGAAAACCTTTAAAGGAAGCCTCAAGGAATGATGCCTATTGCAAATGTTGGGTGACTTCGATTGCTGACTGTTCAAATATACAATCTGGAGCCATCTATATGATAGATCAACTGCTAATTGCATGAGTATCCAATTCTATGAACTTTTAATGAGGTGACATGTTGGGGTGGTATGTTTTGCGAGTGAAACTTTAATGTTGACTTACTGATTATGATTTTGATCGTGCATGTATGTATGCTTTTGCAGAAAATTGTCATTAAATTATAGAAGGATCAGGTTGAATAGTAGGTTTTTTGGTTTAAAATGATTTCATATAAAATGAAATCAAGTCACAGGTTTAAACTTTTATTTGTTGAAAACTTGTTTGGTATTTATATACTACATTTATACTCGATTGAATTGAGTTAACTTGTTATTTGTTAATTACTACATTTTTACTTTATTGAATTGATTTTAACTTGTTAGTAATTAAATTTTTACTCGGTTGTGTTGATTTTAACTTACATGAGATGATTGACTAAAGAGCAACCTTGTGCAGTGTATTTTGTATATGGATCATATTTATGGATATGATGATAAAATATCCTGCTAGGTTGAAGTGCCTCTTGTTTTTCTACTTTTAAGGAATGCTACATGTTTTCCATAGTGAAGGGACTTAGGAATATCGGGAAGGTTCATATTTGATGTTCTTGATCGTCGGTGCATTTTGATCTGATAAAAAGACCCTTATAATGTTTCATTGTTACTGTTTAAATCAATGTTTGATCCCATATTTTGTTGCACACAATTTAGTTCCTGCAGTTGATATATTCCTATTAGTTCAAACTGTGTTATAACTAGATTTATGCTTTTTTCTTGCAGGTACGAGCTAGCGGTGATCCATACCTAAGACACTGTGTGGAGACATCGATTTTGCTTGCAATGATTGGATCTCGTGAGAATGTAGTAGTAGCCGGATTGCTCCATGATACACTTGATGACACATATATGGACCACAGTCAATTATTTGACATCTTCGGAAAAGATGTTGCAGATTTGGTGCAAGGGGTATGTACTGCTGTCACAAAATATTTTTTAAACTCCCTATCTAGCTTCTGCAATTGTCTAGATCTAGATGGTATTTATGTATCCCTTCAAGGCTCCCTAGTAGACTATCTCTTAAGATTGTTGGAGTTTGTTCTTTGGTTCCCCTTGCCAGTATGTTGTTTTCATTTTTAGGTGTTGGGTTTAGTTATCTTGGTAACATAAGTTCTTAATTCAACACATTGTTGATTCAGGCCAGTTTATTTTGTTCACAGGTATCTAGACTAAGTTTGATCAGTCAATTCGCCCGTGACAACAACACAGCAAGCAATAGGGTTGAAGCAGACCGTCTTCACACAATGTTTCTTGCAATGATGGATGTAAGGGTAGTGCTGATCAAATTGGCAGATAGATTGCATAATATGAGGACTTTGGGTGCTTTGCCTGTTCTAAAACAACAGCGAATTGCAAATGAAACATTAGAGATTTTTGCTCCCTTAGCCAACCGACTTGGGATTTGGAGCTGGAAAGCTGAATTAGAAGACCTATGCTTCAAGTTCCTAAATCCACACAAGTACCAGGAGCTCTCTGCTAGACTTGCTAAAGGCTACAGAGAAACTACTATCAAGTCAGCAATCCAAAAGTTGGATGAAGCTCTGAAGAAGAAAATAGCTTATTATGATTTATACGGCAGACCTAAGAGCTTGTACAGCGTTTATCTGAAGATGTTGAAGTAGGCTTTCTGTGGTCTTTACTGCGAACAGATTATATGCACACTGTTTTGTTTAAGTTTTTATTTTCATATTTGTCTTTGATTTCCAATTCTGATTCAGTGTAGGTTTCATTTGGATTGGTCAGGAAGAAGCAGAGAATTGATGAAATCCATGATCTCTGTGGTCTTAGGTTAATTGTCTTAAATGAGAAAGATTGTTATGATGCACAGCGCATTGTTCACCATTTGTGGCAAGGTATCCCGGGAGAGTCTAAAGATTACATTATTTGCCCAAAATTCAACGGGTATGCTACTCTTTGTTATCCGGAGTGGCAAGCATGAGATTTTTTTTTACTTAATTGAATTTGAGTGGTGCGAGCTTTTATAAGATGCTTCTTGACACAGATTGGTTGATTCAATAATGCCTTTAGGTATCAGTCTTTGCACACTGTTGTTTGGGGTGAGGATGGTATTCCATTGGAAATACAAATACGGACCAAGGAAATGCATCAGCAAGCTGAGTTTGGAGTTGCAGCACATTGGCGATATAAGGAGGGTGAAGCAAAACACTCTTCCTTCATTGTTCAAATGGTCGAATGGGCAAGATGGGTGCTCAGCGAGATGATGGACACCAAATTGAGACTTTCCCCCCAGGATTCAGTCTTGACACCACCTTGCCCTTTCCCTTCTCATGAGGATGGCTTCTTACATATGGATAAGTTCTGCGAACTACCATGTTGCACTAATGATAATCTTTTTGTGATTGTGTTGGAAGATGATAAGGTGAGGATGGTATTAATTATGCTTATTTTGTTTTGTGCAGTTTACCGTTTGTAGCATCTTTTTAATTTTAAATCCTTATATGTTCTTAGCTCGTTGCCTTCTGCATCTCTAGGGTTGAAGCTATTTTTGGTTCTCACATGCAATTTTTAGGTGTTGTACTTATGAGTCCCATTGACCTAATCGGTCAGTGGTCAACACTAATTTAGTTATGTGGCCAGATATTTGTCAAATTCGGTGAATTTTCATGAAATGAGAAAATGTTTGCATGATGTGATGCAGATGACTGTGCAAGAACTATCTTTTAATTCAACTGTTAAGCAGTTGCTTGACAATATGAATTACGAGGCACCAATCAAAGAGGAACTGAGACCAAGAGTTAATCAAAAAACAGTTAGTGATCTCAACCAGAAGCTTAAAATGGGGGATCTAGTGGAACTGACCCCATCAATGTCAGATACATCCTTGACTGCATATAGGGAGAAGATGAGGCGCTTGTATAAGAGGTCTTCACAAATTGCAACATTGACATCATAAATGTGGTTATTCATTGATTTTTTGAGCTCATTTTAGAGTATGGCGAACAAAAGCTTTGCCATCATGAGCTACGTTATGGTGAATATTATTGTACATAGTGTATACCAAGAACAGTATACTACTTAGAAGGGTATTACCATCCCTGTGATTCGTCTGAATGGGAAAATTGGAAATGGATAATGTATAAGTCTTTCCATACAAAATTCTCGGCTGTATATAATTCAAGCAGGACAACTATTTCAATTAACAGCAAGTGTAATTTGTTCAATCCTAGCAGTCCACCGTTGCAGCTATTTGGTTAACCCTAGCCTTTCACTGTTGCTGCAATTTACTGAATCAGACAATTTGATTAAAGACTCTTGAGATCAAATTCTTCTCCGGACTTTCAGATATTCATAAAGCATTTTAATGAGTAATATTTAATTTCCTCTACTTCATTTTCTGTTTGGATTGACAGATGTGAATATGGCTCTTAGTTTTTAAATTATGCTCCATGGGAATTCATTCCCACCGTTCAGTCCCTAGTTTCCATTCCTCCATTCTTGCCTCCAGGAAAATTTCCTATGGGAATGTTATAAATAGGATTTATGGGTACCTCTATGCGTCATGGAAATATTATAAATAGGATTTAGGGGTACTTCTATGCATCATGGAAATATTATAAATAGGATTTAGGGGGTACTTCTATGCGTCCTGTTTCTGTGTTGGCTTTCTAGAGTGTGGCAGAAGTTAAATTGGGGGAATATAAGGAACCGGGGCACCAATTTCCTGAAACTATGACAACCCAAAGGTATTAGCTTCTCTTCATTGAGATAAGATAATGGCTTTGGTGGGGATAGGCTGAAAAACCTTAATGATGTGTGGAAGAAACCTCCTAAGATTGGGCTAAGCTTAATTTTCATGACGCTGCAAAAGCAAATCCAGGATTAGCAGCGGGATGGATCTTTAAAGATGATCATGAAGAACCTTTATTCTTATAAGATTAGCTAATGAAAAGGGGTGGCAGAAACTTCAGGGGGAAGGGGGCTCGATACTAATTATAGCTTCCCCCAGATAGAGATCTTCTGATTGCTCGTCCATATACCATACGGGCATGATGGGGATTGACTACCTAGTGGAGTCATGATGGGGATAGCCGACGATGATAGATGGGTGGATGGGAGAGATGGGCCACGGCAAAAAAGGGGCAGTGTAATGACTGACAAATAAACAATGTCATTTACAAAATTAAGATGTAATCAGAGAATTTTAAAATCTTTTATTAACATTAATAGGGCAAGAAATACGGTGGTAGATCTGGGGGCCAATTATGGGTTGGGAAAGTCGGTATATATTCATTATTTTTCTTCATGGCAATAAGGTTAAGAGCAAAAGACTGCACCAAAGTTGAAGAGCTTGCCCTTCATTAAAAGTTGTAGAACTCTGATAAAAAAGATGAAAGACATTTGTGCATAAAAAATTCTCTGTATCTGCACTCATCAGTGTCTTTTCATGTTTGAATCAAAGAGAGGAGAATGATAAGAAAGAGTTTGACGAACAAGAGAAGAAAGAGTTTAACGAACAAGAGAAGAAAAGTGATCGCTATTAATTTTTACCTATTTCTACGAGTGGGAATATATTTGTAGTTGAAGAATGGAGATTGCTTTATGTCCCAATAAGTAGATGCTTAAATTTGATTTTTGAAATTCATGTCATATTTTTATTTTTCTAGTTTGATTAGTTATGTAATTTTTATTCTTCCAGTTTGGTTGTGTGATTTTAATTTTTCCAGAAATATGGGTAAGTGTTGCAAACTGCAACATCAAATAGCATTCAAAAAAATACAATGGGTTCTTATTAGTGGTTGCGAGTAGGAGATTTACAAACGTGGCACCATTGTATATTGGTCTTACCAATACAAGAGCAATGATCTTTACATTGATGAGCTCCCTGAATTTTCTGAGAATCATATGAAGCAATGGATCATGGAGTTTCATACTTATTTGAACTCTTTGTACATTGCACTGGAGGACACAGAGCGCAATGATGGTGGAGTTGCAAATCATCTCAAAGTTGCCATCATTGAGAGTATGCATCTCTGCATGGAAAAGAATGAAGAGGAGTTTCAAGAGTATGTGAAGTACTTTGCTTTTGTTGTTTGAGGTTTACTGATGAATATTTCCACTATGGCTAGTCAGGATAGATTGGCTATTACGGCCCCAAAGTTGCCATCTATGAGAATATGAATCTCTGCATCTCTGCATGGAAAAGAATTAAGAGGAGTTTCAAGAGTGTGAAGTATTTTTCTTTTGTTGTTTGAGGTTTACTGATGAATATTTCCACTATGGCTAGTCAGGGTAGATAGGCTATTACTGCCACAAAGTTGACATCTCTGAGAATATGAATCTCTGCATGGAAAAGAATGAAGAGGAGTTTCAAGAGTATGTGAAGTATTTTTCTTTTGTTGTTTGAGGTTTATTGATGAATGTTTCCACTATGGCTACTCAGGGTAGATTGGCAATTACTGCCACAAAGTTGCCATCTATGAGAATATGAATCTCGGCATGGAAAAGAATGAAGAGGAGTTTCAAGAGTATGTGAAGTATTTTGCTTTTGTTGTTTTGAGGTTTATTGATGAATATTTCCACTATAGCTAGTCAGGATAGATTGGCTATTACTGCCACAAAGTTGCCATCTACGAGAATATGAATCTCTGCATGGAAAAGAATGAAGAGGAGTTTCAAGAGTATGCAAGTATTTTGCTTTTGTTGTTTTAAGGTTTATTGTTGAATATTTCCACTATAGCTAGTCAGGGTAGATTGGTTGTAACTGCCATCAAGTTTTTGACAATGGTAAGCAAGAGTGTGCCTCTTACATTGTTTAGCGGTGCGGATATTTTCACAAACTCAAATTTGTGATAGTAGTGTGGTCCCTGATGTCATGATCAGGGAAGAGGATGAGGATTAGTTTGAAATGAATCATGTGGAATATATTAGAAGGGATATTTAAGGCAATGATCATGTTACTAGAAGAGAAATGGCTTGTGAGTTAGTAAAAGGATTTGCAACTCATTATAGGGATAATGTTATGGCTATGATCTCAATGCATATATAAAACATATAGGGAAAATATACTAATAACACTCTTAAAATTTTGAAGGGAAAGAGTTGGGATATATGCTTGGTGGTTTCTTTATTAACTAAAAAGGGTAATTGAGCTTCGACAAGTATAGATTTGGTCAATTTCAAGTAGTTTGTTATGTCTATGATAAAGCAAGAGCTATAAATGTGAGGATGTAAATTCACAACTATTGTTGAAGGTAGATGATGCTCTCAAAATTTTAACAACTTTTTGCTACCCAATTCCCAAGGCTTGTGCTTTGAGCTAGATTCTTGTGTTAATGAGATTCATTTTATGTGAATTGAGTGTCTTACATTCTTGTGTTGCTAATTGCATTGAGAAAATGTCGATCGTTGAGGAAGGCAACTAACTTTGATATACTTTAAGACATTAATCAATTTGTGCGGCCTCTAATGAGCAAATTGTTTAATGCACTCAAATTACTAGTTCAAAGAGAATGCCTATGTTCTCATCATTTTGTTGTTTTGATATTGATTGTGGAACATTTGATTGCTTTTTTTGGTCATATGTGGCAAATAGGAAAACATTATTATTATTGGATTTTTAGAATAACATTTGTTATGTTTCAAAGTAGTTGTAGTTCATGTATAACCTATGAAATTGCTTGATGGCATTCTATGTATTTTGTCTTACTTTAATTCAGTTGCTAAAAAATATTTTGTTATTGGAGCATGCAAATGTTGCTGATGATTTCGTGTTTTTAGGGACATGCAAATGGGAGCATTTACTACAATTCGAGTCCAATTTGGACAACATGTAGTTTGCAAATTTTATTTATTGTAAGATTCAATTTTTAAGTTTGAATTTGTTTAATACTTATAATGCTTTCTGGACTCATATTTACATGTTTGGTGTATTGTGAGTATCAAATAACTCAATAACACATATAATTAGAGGTTCGATGTTAATCGATTTAATCTAATTGAGTCATTGTTGTGAGTCTTTGCAATTCACACATCAAGAAGTCTAACGACATTCTTGTCACTAACAGGGCATTGCGTGTTTGAACCCTTAAGGACAATGTCGACGTAAAAGCATAGTTTAAAATTAATTTTGTTTAAACGCCTTAGAAGCACAAACAATATTGAAGGTAATGTTAAAAACTAAGTAGAGAGGGGTGACGAGGGTTATGTATAAAATTTATTTAGTGGTCATAGCCACTTTGCAAAACCTAATCCAATTGGAAAAGGGGCACTCCTCCCCACCATAATATTTGTTAATGAAATTAGACCTTGGCACAAACTATAGCTTTGGAGGCATTATAATGGCCCTGATCAAGCATGTAATAAGGTTTATAGAAGTTTGAAATTACACTTGGAGATGGTTCTTGGACTTTCAAACAAACTCCAGTTAGAGTTGGAACTTAGCAATTAGGGTTTGGGGAATGTAGGTTGGCTATTTGACTTTTTTTAAGCCAATCATTTTTGGGCATTGCTAACATGGTTTAAGTGAAGCCTTGGTGGATTTTCAAGCCACCTACGTATGGATAGAAGGTGATGCTCGAACCAGGCATGATTATTGGCATGATTATTACTAAGGGAAGTCAAAATCATGTTGATTCTCAACATTTTGATTGGTCGAATGGGTTACTAGGTGGGTTTCATTCTTCAATCTAGTAGTTTTGTGTGCATTCAATGCATGGGTCTTAATGGCAACTATTCTAGGCATTATGTTGTTGGAACTTAATTGTTGCTTGATTTTTTTAATGGCATGTCGAGCCATGAGGAAGATAAGAAAGTGACTATGGGCTTATTTGAGCCGACAACTAGGGAAACACATCTTTATCATGGTTGGTGTGTTGGGAAAAGGTGAGGGAAGTTTGTTTTGTTTGTGGATGGAAATTGAATTGGTAATGGTGGTTTTGAACATTCAACCACTCATTGCATTACTCCATTTGTAGGCGAGTCCCTTTACTTCTTTAATTAAGAACCAGGTTTGTTTGCTAAGAAGAATGGGGTTGGTTTTAGATTGTTAACTCAACCTACATATTTTTTAATTTGCCTTGGTCTTGTTATGCATAAAAAGAAATGAAATTTATAGTTGATAAGTCGGGCTTGCATGCAAAAGTAGATGCATTGAAATTTATCATGGTCGAGTTAATTTTTGCATTCACTTTGTCTTGTGTTGATGGATATATGAATGATAGGTCTGGTTTTCAAGGTATAGTTTGATTTGTTAAGGAATAAAAATGAGTGTTGTTGGGTGGTTTGAATTAGATATACTTATGATTTATAATCTTTGGTATGCACATTTTAGATGCATTGAGTTTGATTTTGTAGAGAAAATGGTTATAATCTATCTGCATGTTCTGGAAATGAATAATATATGAACAAAACTTTGTTTGGAAAGTTTTTTAAAAAAGATTTGATTGATTAATTCATTTAAGCCACCCTTGTAAATGCAGTGAATGAATTATTTTTAGATTTGGGTTTGAGTATTTTATTCTGCACATAATGAAATTGGTAGAAAAAGGAGCCATTAATCAATATGGGTTTATGAAGTTATAGAACAAGAATTTTTGAATTGCATTGAAGTAAGTAAAGTAATTGATGAAAGGGTTTGATGCAAATTAGGGTTGAAAGAATGAATGGATCAAAATTCTCAAAGTTTGAATTTTAAAGTTGCATTACAATTTTTTTGAAATTCTACAATTACCAATAGAGGGAAGGGGTTTTCTCTCTAGCTCTTGCGCATACCAAATATAGATCCTCATAAGACTCAATTAGGATGCATGAAAGCGGCAGATGGCTCTCTGGTGGTCAACATTGAGCTGGCTGAATTTGGAATAACATCGATAATCTGGAAAGAAGGGTTCTTTTCTACTGATTCATAGGATTTAGGCCTACCCTGCAAAATTTTAGAATATGGGCTTCAAAATCCTAGCTAACTTTAGGTGAGTATCAAATTTATGTTTACCCTAATTGATATTTCTTTGTTGTGTTTGCTCATGAAGAGGATATCCAACATATTTTCCAAGGAGGACCTTGGTTCATGGGATGAGTTGGATTATTCATGAAACCATGACGTTCCCTTTTCAAGATAGAATAAGATTTACCTTTTGTTGGGCCGGTTTGGGTAAGGCTTTTTGGGTTTCCCACTGAATTCTGAGACCCATCTGTTTTTATAGTTATAGGCAATACCCTAGGAACTTACATGATGACTGCAGACAATTCTATGCAATTTGAACACATTGTTTATGCTAGAATTTGCATTCCTATAAACTTTGATAACCCTCTGCCCAAAAAGATTTCTCTAAAGTTTGGTGAAGGGTTGTGGGAACAAGAAGTTGATTATGAGAACATCCTTTTCAGATCTAGGCTATGGCATGAATATGGGTATTTAGTTAAGGATTGCAAACTAGCTGTTACTACCAACGCTAAGGAAGTCTTGGACAGGGGAAACTTTTAAGCTCCGAAAAAAACTCACGATCAAATCCAAGACTCCTAATTCCACATCTTCCTTATCTAAAAATTGCTTTGGTTCATTAGAGGTAGAGGAGCTCCCAGATGATGATGAATTGGTCATGGATGACGAGATCCTAGAAACGTAGTTTATCAAAAAAAAACCAATTGTCTCCCCCTGAACAGAGAGAACAAGTAGTTTGCAACATTATTTCTTTACAAACTCAGACGTTGGCCATAGTTTCTCAAAATGACACGAACTTGGTAAGAAAAAATAAATCAGACAATAGTAATCCAAGAGGGACATATTTTGAAGACGATTTAGATGATCCTCCCCTTCGAGCATTAATCCCATATTCTTCTTCCTCGGTGTTCCTTCTTTCCCATAGCCAAATGGAATCAACGAGGAATCAAATAATAAAATGGAAATGGATACTAATCACAGATCAGGAAGGAAATATTTGTAGACCCACATTCAAAGGGATGGAGAAAAATCAGTTTCGTCAAGCAGGGCAAAAGAGAGATCTCAAAAGTACAAACCTATCCTAATATGAAGTGCATTTCTTGGAACATAAGGGGTCTTGAAGGGTGCCCCTCTAAATGAAAAAAAATCATTACATTGTTGAAAGTTAATAGCCCTCATATTTTGTTTCTTTATGAAATTGGAGTTTCTAATAGCAACATGACTTCACTGGCTCAGGAGATTTAGCCAATGACTAAGGTTTTGTCCAATGACTCTTAGGGAGTTCTTGTGGGCATTGCTTATTTATGCAACCCTAGAGAAATTGTTCTGGGTAATGCTCTAGTTGTTCATGGTATCTTAACAATCTTAGCCCAAGTTAGACATTCTAATCAACAGGTTTCGTTCATTAATGTTTACTTCTTTGCTATTTTGGATGCGTAAATAAACAATGGAAGGCTTTTTAGTACATTATTCAACGCTTTCTAGGAGCTTGGGTCCTGAGTAGAGGTAACTTCAATGCCATTATTTCCTTTAAATACAATAATGGCGGCAATATAAAGCTGATGGTAATTCCAATCTTGTGTTGGAATACATTTCTTCTTTGAATATCATTGACATTAGGCCTAATAATGGCCTCATGACATGGAAAAAAAAAAGATCGAGCCATACTTTTATTGTAGAGAGACTAGATAGATTCTTGTTGACAAAGGGGTTTTTGGATAATGGGAACATCTATTGTAATACTGTCATTGATGTCAACGGAGTTATAATTGATGTCAACATAATTGCCAATGGAAATGTCAAAGGAATTATAATTAATGTCAACAAAATTGCTAATGGAATTGTCAACAGAAATATCAATGAAATTATCGATGAAAATGTTGAAAAAAATGTCAACGGTCACATCTTTTGGTGAAGAGGTGCCTCTTGGATGAGACACCTCCTTTTTGAAGAGCCTTTGAAGGCTATATAAGGCAGATAGAAGGTTGAGAAAGATATAGAAGTTGAAGTGTGAGATATGTGAAGATTAATAAAGAAGAGAAGGAAGCAAGTGTGTGGAGAATAAAAAGATGTATCAGACAAACACATGCAAATTTGAAGAATAAAATTAATTCTTTCCATCATTCAAGCATAAACAAATTTTTGTGGAGAAGAAGAAGAGGAAATTGAATTTGCCACCATTCATTGATGAAGCAATAATAGTAAGGTGAAAGATTGTTTTAGTAGAGGTCGGTGCCTTAGAAAGAAGATATTCTTACGTTGGTGCTTATAAGTGGGGATTAGTGTCTCTAGTAGTTTGGTGCCTACAAATTGTTTAGCAGTGGGGATTGGTGTCTCTAGTAGGTTGGTGCCTACAAGTTGTTTAGCGATGAGGATTGGTGTCTTCAGTAGGTTGGTGCCTACAAATTTTGTAAGAAATTTTTTATTTGTGGTTGGATTTAGACAATAGATCCAAGCAGGGCTTTTCTCTGTGGTTTTCTCCTAAAAAGGTTTCCACTTAAATCTGGTGTTAATTTATGTCATTTTTATGTGAATGCTTTGATTGTGGATATTGAGTTTCATTAAGTAAAATATAAGATTATACTGTTTCACCCCCCTCTTAGTATAAGTGTGTGCTCAATAATTGGTATTAGAGCGGGTTCCTTCAAAAATAGTCTAATCGCTATAAGGTAGATCTCAAGAGCACACATGCCCAGTCAAGAAGGATTTTCCTCAAACAGGGCTCCATTATTTGATATAATGAACTGTCTTATGGATCATAAGTATGGACACTTACCTAATGGCCCTTGGCTTTGATATTTGACAAGTAGGAGTAACTAGATATATAATACCATAAACTCCACCAATGGATACAACAAAAAAAAAGGCTAGTGAAAATAATGCAAAAGCCTTGAACACAATTTTGTATGGCTTATCAAAATCAGAATTTATCAAAGTAATGCATTACAATTCAGAAAAAGACATATGAGATAAAATTCATACCATCTATGAGGGTGACGACAAGGTAAATAAAGCTAAGCTTCAAACACATAGAAGACAATTTGAAAGTTTGATAATGAAAGATGAAAACATTGCAGCCTATCTACTTCATGTGGATGAGATTGTTAACACCATAAGAGGGCTTGGTGAAAAAGTTGAAGAATAGGTAATAGTTTAATAGGTACTAAGGTCTCTACCCTTAAGATTTGATGCAAAAGTTTCTGCTATTGAATAGATAAAGGATCTATACTCATTAACAATGGATGAGTTGCATGGGATATTCACAAATTATGAAATGATAACCGAAAAAGAAAAGCCATAAAAAAGGGAAGCAACCTTCAATGCTTCAAAGAAAGGAAAAAATAGAGACCCTGAATCAAACGATAGCACTAGCAATGAACAAGATAAGGAGGCCCTATTTTTTAGAAAGCTTAAAAAGTGATCCAACAAATACAAAGGTAAGTTACTTTTCAAGTGTTTCAATTGTGGTAAAAAATGACATTTTGCTGATAAATGTCCACATAAGGATGATAGCGATAATGAGGAAAACAAACCTCAATACAATAAAATCTTCAAACAAAATGAATATAAGAAATTTTTTGGTAAGCACAAGAAAAACCTCTATTAAAAAAAAAGATAGTAGCTCAGTTGAGGAGAGTAATGAGAGCATATTAGATAGTGATAGAGAAGAAACTCTGTTCATGGAAATAAAAATATAGAGTGATGTCATGGTAGATGAAGACAATTTTGTGAGTAAAGGTAAAGAAGAGATGGATTTAGAAGAAATAGATTATGATGAAAATGAAAGAGAAGTGGATCTTGAATGAGAACTCATTTGTGCCTTAAGCGTGATCAAGAAGCTTAAGAAAAAAAATCTGAAACAAAAATTATAGCTTAAAAAATATGAAGAAGATGATTGTGTTTTAAAAACAAGAATGTCACAAAGTGCAGAGGAATCAAAAAAGATTATCATCATCCTTAAAACTCAACTAGAAGAAACAAAAAGGATAGAAGAAGAGGTGAGAATCCAATTAAAGACAAAAGAAGAAAATTGTGAGAGGATAGAATCTGAAATTGTTTTCTTGAGGAAGGAACTTGAGAAAACAACCACTACGCTGAATAGAAGCCTTAAATATGAGAAGAGTAATGAGATCTTAGATGACATCATCAATTGCCAAAGGTCACCATTCATTAAGCATGGTCTTGGCTATGAAGGAAACTAGAAGATCATTAAAGAAGGTTAGATTTCAAAAACTATAGAACCACCAAAGAAAGTATATGTAGAGAAGCCCAAGAGCTATGCGGATGTACTCAAGGGGTTTGTGAATGGTGAAAGTGACAAGAAGAAAGAGCTTGACACTTATCCAAAAAATAAAAAGGATAAATTCATAAAGTCCTTTCCTCTAAGGAAAGAACATAAGATCAAGTTCCAGAGTTCCTTTTATGGTTATTGCTATTTCTATAATAATTTGATCATAAAGCAAGAGATTGTAGGGTACAAGCAAGAAATAATTTTGTATGAAACAAAAACATAAGTTCTTATGGGTCTTCAAATAAAAACTACAATCTATTTGCTCTTTTAGTAGATTACAATATTAGATGCTATAAGTGCAAAAACTTTGGACATACAACACGCTTGGAGTGGTTTTACGAAACCTCCTAGGCAGAATAAGAAAGTGGAAGCTATGAGTAAACAAAAAGAAGAAACTTCAAAAGTATGGAAAAAGAAGCATGGACAAGAAAATAAGGAGAGACCTTTGCTTGTGCAAACTACATTTCATGCACAAGAGGTATCACTAAGCTCATAAGAAAAAACACCAATTTAGGGGGAGCTAATCATTGCATTATCTTTCAGCTCCATAGATTCTTTGGTGATATGCATTCAAAGGTCAAAGAGAAAGATCAACTAATGAATATTCTTTGTGAGAGTGATGATGCAAGTGATGGTACTATTTTTAGAAACAAGTTAGAGAAGCAGGAATAGAGTAGAATGAAATCAATCAAGGTGCATAACAACTTACAACAGGGATGGGCCAATGTCAAGTGCCTATTGTAGAAGGTAGCTTAGATGCAACAAGTGATCAAGTTGGGAATGTAAATAAGCACATGAAGCATGATATGCAGATAGAAAGGGAAGTGGAAAAGAGGAGTTACCATTTGAGCATCTAGAGATAATTCAGATGGATGTAGATGATGTCAAAAAGTCCATATTTGATCAAATTCAAGGAGAGCAAATGAGAAAAGAAGAAGTCCTTATGCAAAAGGATAGGGAAAAGCAGAAAGATAATCATTCAATTATGGTGGTGTTAAAGAAGATGACATGGATGTTTCCCATGATTTATTTGTGGATGGAAGTATAATGAACATCCCTTTTCCATTGATGTCAAATGAGGAGAATTAACGAAAGGGGGAGCAAAGGAGGAGAACTACAACAACAGGGAGTTTATCTACAAATTTGCCATCAATGACAAAGGGGGAGATTGTTGTGATATTGTCATTAATGTCAAAGGAGTTGTAATTGATGTCAATGAAAATGTTAAATGAATTGTAATTTATGTCAACACAATTGCCAACATAATTGTCAATGAAAATATTAAAAAAAATTTCGATGGAAATGTCAACGGTCACATATTTTGGTGAAGAGGTACCTCTTGGATGGGACACCTCCTTTGTGAAGAGCCTTTGAAGGCTATATAAGGTGAATATAGAAGGTTGAGAAAGACATGTAAGTTGAAGTGTGAGATATATGAAGATTAAAAAAGAAGAGAAGGAAGCAAGTGTGTGGAGAATAAAAATATATATCATACAAACACATGCAAATTTGAAGAATGGAATTAATTATTTCTATCATTCAAGCATAATCAATTTTTTGTGGAGAAGAAGAAGAGGAAATTGAATTTGCCATCATTCATTGATGAAGCAACAATAGTAGGGTGAAAGATTATTTTAGTAGAGGTCAATTCCTCAGAAAGAAGAGATTGGTGTCTCTTGCTAAGTTGGTGCTTAGCAATGGAGATTGGTGTCTCTAGGAGGTTGGTGACTACAAATTGTTTAGCAACGGGGATTGGTGTCTCTAGTAGGTTGGTGCCTACAAATTGTTTAGCAATGGGGATTGGTGTCTCTATTAGGTTGGTGCCTACAAATTTTGTAAGAAGAATTTTATTTGTGACTAGATTTGGATAGTAGATCCAAGCAGTCCTTTTCTCTGTGGTTTTCTCTCAAAAGGGTTTCCATGTGAATCTGGTGTCAATCTATGTCATTTTTATGTGAATGCTTTGATTATGGATTTCAGTTTCATTAAGTAAAAGATAAGATTATACTGATTCACCCCCCCTCTTAGTATAAGCATGTGCTCAACAACATCCCAAAATAAAATATTTTTAACAATGCTAGTTTGGATCACTCGCTGATTATGATTGAAGTTTGGCATTTTCAGCACCAAAAATATCTTTTTCGGTTTCAGTTGATTTGGCTTTGACATGTTGGTTTGAGAAACAAAATGCAGCAATGGCGGAGAAAAGGTAAGCCTTATCATGGGACTAATATGTATCTTTTTGTGAATAAGATCAAATATGTTAAATCGCAACTTATAAAGTGAAATTGGGATGAATTTGGAACATTGAAGTTAAAAAGAAAAATATAATGGATAGATTGGAAAAGGTAGTTGAAACCATTCACCTCAGTACTTTTAATGAGAATATTAAGCATGAGGAACTAGATTTGATCAATTAGCTTGAGGAATGGAATCTTTTGGAGGAAATTATAAGGAAAAAGTAATCTAGAATCAAGTGGTTGCAAGAAGGGGATAAAAAATTGATGTTTTTCATAAGTCCGTGTTATTGCAAAGATCCTACAATCACATTTCTTCCCTTGAATTGGATAATGATAATCCAGAGTTTTCCTCACAAGGCATTTTCAGTATTGTGCTCAACTTCTTTTCTCAGCACTTTTGCAACTATTCCTTTGGATATGGCAGTGCAATAATAGGTTCTCCAATATGTTCCCATGCTTATCGTTGCGAATGACAATCATTCTCTTCTCTCTCACATTTCCTTAGTGGAATTAAGACATGTTGTCTTTGGCATGCGTAAAGGCATATCCCTTGGGCTAGATAGGTTTCCTATTGAATTCTATCAATGATTTTGGGATATTATTCAAGATGACTTGTTGAAGGTTGTGGAAGAAGCCAGATCATCTAAAGTTATTCTTAAACAAATCAATAATATCTTCATTGCTTTGGTTCTAAAGGCTCAGAAGGTTTCGAATATTTATAGCTTCATCTCATTGTTTTATGTAATGTTTTATACAAAATCATCTCCAAAATTATGGCCGATAGATTGTAGTCCCTCTTTCATAAAATTGTTTCCCCGGAGCAAGGAGGGTATATGGCTGGTAGACAAGTACTTGATGAGATAGTGTTAACTCAAGAAGCTCTCCATTCTATGCAACATCAGAAGATTTTGGCTATATTTATAAGGTTGAACCTCTCTAAAGTCTATGATAGGGTTGATTGGACCTTCCTCTTAAGCATGCTAAAGCATTTTGGTTTTTTTGAGCATTGGGTTCTTTGGGTGAAACATTGTATTTTATCGGTCTTTTTTTTGGTTCTTGTCAATGGGAGTCTTACTAAATCCTTTGGCACTTCCTGAGGCATTCGACAAAGAGATCCTCTTTATCCCTTATTATTTATCATTTTGGCAGAAAGTTTGGGTAGAATTATTGCCAATGATAGAAATAACATAATTATTGAAGGTGTTACACCTACAAAGGGTCTCAATCCATTGACACATTTGTAATTTATGGATGATTCCTCCCTCATGGACAAAGCTACAAATAAAGAGGCGTCAAACTTTAATAAAAAATTTCCACTTTTTAGGGATGCAACTGATCATATTATTAATGAAGATAAGTCTAAAATTTATTTCTTTCATATCACTCCTAGATAGGAAGCAATGATTTTTGATAGACTTCATTTACAAAAGGCTTCTTTACCAGTCACCTATATTGGTGTTCCCTTAAGAGAAGATAGACTTTATAACTAGAAATGGTTACTGGATAGATAGAAAACTAAGATTTATAAATGGACTAATAGATGGCTTTCGATGGGAGGGCGAATCACTTTGATAAAAAATATTTTACAGGGTATTCCCATTTTCTTCTCTTCCATCATGCATGTTCCCAAAGCTATCTTCAAAGAGATTGACCAAATCTGCCACATGTTTTTATGGAGAGGGCCTCAACTTATTGAAAAATTGTCTTTGGTGAAATGGACCATGCTTTGTCTCCCCAAACATAAAGGGGGTTTGGGTTTTTGCTCAACTCAGCTAAATAGTCAAGCTTTAACTGCTAAGATTTTTTGGCATCTTCTTTAGTTTCCTTTACAACTTTGGGTGCAAACTTTGAGAGCCAAATATGGATAAAATAAGTTGCCTAATCAAATAGTCCATTTCTCCCTTCCCTCAAAAGGTTCTCTAGTGTTGATGGTTCTTAAAATTGGTGAGTCTATGATTAAGAATAAGCTATTTTGGATAATTAAGAATTGTAAAAAGGCCTTTTTTTTGACTGATTCTTGGGATGGTCATCCCCCTATTGTTGAACAATATCCCCACTTTCATACTTTTATGGAACAAATGTATCAGAAGGTTGGATAATCGTGGATAAGTATTCGAATAAGCCTAGTAGGGAGTGGGCATTTGAAAGGGAGTGGATTTATCTTGAAGATTGGTCAATTCCAATTTCCTCAAATTATAAATTCTAGCTACTTCATATTTTTAAAAACAAAGATATTTCTTGTTTTGATGAGGATGACTTGATAGCTTGGGGAGGCTATAGAAATAGAAACTATACAGTGGCTAATGGCTATTATTCTCTTTTTCAATCTTCAGACTAATGTCTTAAGAAGATTTTAAAGCAACTATGGCATCACAATTTATGGCCTAAAGTTAGATTTTTCTTTTGGCTTCTCCTACATGGAAGGGCACTTATGGGAGATCAACTTATGAATAGGGGATTTAATAGCTCTGTTAGATGTGTGCTTTGTAAATACCATGAGGAAAGTTTCTCATCTCTTATTTTATTGTCCTTTCATTATTGAGTAATGAAAACACCTCAAGCATCTTTTGGGCATCATGTGGATTGATTTTTCAATCTTGATTCAACCTCTTTTGGATTGGGACCCTATTTTTTAGTTTGATGTCTTCTCTGATCAAATTCTTTGGTCTGGAGTTTATTTCATTTTATGGAATATGTAGAAGGATTGAAGTGCAAGAATATTTAGACAAAGGGTCACAAATAGTGTTTGGGTCTGGCAACACTCTCTTGTTAATATTAAAGAATCAATTTTACACTTGATGAAACTTCCTTTGGCTCCTTCTCAATGTTGGATGCTTATTATTCAACGTTTCTACATTGTTCCTTCTCCCCCTCAACCCTAGGTAGATTTTAGAGCAAATAATCGTTCTTTGATTCTCATCCTAGGGCTCAACAAAGTTTTTATAGATGGTATGTTAAGGGGAAACCCTGGTTATGCAAGCATTTGAAGTATTGACAAGGAGTTGGACAATTATATTACTTATTTTTTTTGATAAAATTGGGATTACCACCAACAACTCAACTAAAGAACAAGATATTGTGGAAGGTCTTAAGAATGCCTAGAAAGTGGGATGGAAGAAAGTCCAATTGATTGTTGATTCTAAGTTTTGGATTAAGTTGCTCTCAGATCCCAATTCTAATATCTCCATGGATTGGAGAATTTGCACAATTCTCAACAAAATTCAATGGATTCAAAAGAATTTTGATAGGTTATTTTATTTGCACACTCTTAAGGGTTTTCAACAAAGTAGTAAATGATTTTGATAATTGGGCTCTTGACCAATCCGAGGTGAAAGGTTTTAGCCCTCCTTCTCTATGGTGGCCAACTAAGCTAATGAATTATCTCTTGCACATTTTAGCTCTGGAGAGTGATAAAACTAATTGTTAGTATTTTTAAGGCTTTCCTTTCTTCCTCAGAAGGTTGCTTTTGGGTTTGACTTTCCTCAATTGGCTAATGTCTTCCTATCCATGGCTCCTTGTGGTAATGAAGCATGTTTCCAATTCAGGGCTTGATTGGAATCATGTTTGTTCACTTTTGATCTCAGTTTTGCATGAACCAAAAGGTTTCAGTCTTGTTGGTTTTTACGGCTGCTACATGCATGGCCCAATGATTGCTTATATTTTGGTTAGGTGTGCTCTTTAAGCATGCTAAAGGGGGCAGGCTAGGTGCAAGCCCTAAGCATTTTTTGGTGGAAGAGATACCCCTACCTCCTTGAGTCTTACCTAAATGTGACACCTCTCTAGAGATGTTTTCCACAAAAAAAATAAAATCTTAGGAATAACAACCACATGTCAAGTGGATTATATATCTACTAATGTAATCATATATGAACATGCACCTAATCATATTACATGGGTTATGTAAGGCAATTTGTAGCTTAAATATAAATTAGAATCTGTCTTATTAATCATGTATACAAGTTTGACTATATCAGTGATGATTCAATACAATAAGATTTAATATATCTACAAACACTTAGATCATTAAATCATCTACAATTGTTTTATTAAAGTAATTAAAGTAAGTTGAAAGGTAGGTTGATTATGAGGAAAGTGTATGAGGATTTGTACCCTTTGCTGCAAGTCAACAGTTCGTCAAAATTAACAAAGATACAACATGCATTTATGCAAATAAAACTTGATGTATCATTGTCAAAGTTGATGAAGGGCTTGATGCGAAGCAGAAGAGGTAGATTCTCACCATTTATTTATTTTATGTTCCACATGATTACACTAGGCCCTGATCCCATGTCACAATGGGTATGTATGGCAGTGCATCTTATGTGTGTAAACTCAAAATAATTTTTCGATGGGGGCTCGTCCTTGCACCTAGGTTAGTAGTGGCCTTGCGTTTATATATAATCTAAGTGTAACTTGTTTGGTTATGTATTACTTGAGTACTACTAACTTGTAGGGTCATTTTGTTATGAGGTCTAAAAAGTGTATTATGGTTGAAGCCGATGTTAAAATAGATCATAGAATTTTTTTGAAAGGGTATTTAGTGACTTTAGTGGGAGAATTGTTGTACTTGTATACTTGGTAATGTATTAAGATACTAGGGTTGAGTTGTATCTCTTAAGAATTATGAGTAATACTACTTATGTAATGGTTAAAATTTAAAACATAATAGATGATAATTGATTATTATCAAACTTGATTAAGATGGCTTGTTGTGAATAAATACCATTTCCCTTATACTTTGTCAATTTACTACTTTGAGAATTGTGGTCCATTAAGATCATCACTTTAACACCATATTTCTTTAATTCATATATATATATATATATATATATATATATATATATATATATATATATATATATATATGTATGAATTAAAGAAATATGGTGTTAAAGTGATGATTTTAATGGACCACATTGACAATAAGTGAATTCTTAGTAGCCTAGAACTTACTCTCCCCAGTTGCCATGAATGTTGTTTTCATGGTGTTGCTTTCATGATAAATTTCGATGAAAGTTAGACTATGAAAATGAAATCATTCTTTATCAAAATGAGAAATCATTTCTTAAATAATTAATTTGATTCTATATATTGTTAATTTAAAATAGGGAATGAATATCCTAAAACATTATAAATGTAAATTGACTTATGAAAGCTATGTGTGTTACAAGGCAACCTAAATAAGGCCTTAATGAAAGGTTTCACCCTTCGGCTCTGCTTAACAAGTAAAGCAAAGATAACAAGGTTAATCCATTTGAGTAAAGTGATAAAAGTGGATCTTAAAAGTCAAAGACAACTCAGAAAATTTTCGATGGGTATAATTGGGACCCTCTTTTATCAGATAGAAATTAAGACACTGCTTGAGAACTTAATCATGAGTCTTGTAATGAATAAGTGAAAGATCTTATTATTCTTGTTTAAATAAATGACAGGGGTTGTGATAAAGAGGTATGTCGAGAGCACTAAGTAAGCCTTTGTCAAATGACTTGTGAGAATTAAAATATGATTAACAATGAAGGCTCATGTTTAAGGGAATTAATACGATTAAGCATGGTTATGTTTATATGATCATCTTAATGAAGTAACGTGATGACATAAGCAAAAGCTTTATTTAAATGGATTATTTCATATGATTTATTATTCTCATTTAACGCATGAAATGCATTGGGACGAGGTTTAACTATAACGAAGGTAGGGGTAAATGTATTCACGAGTTCCTTTGAAGTACATAGTGAAGTCATTCACTCATGGCTTGATTGGGTGAAGTTTACCTTTAGATTATATATATATATATATCATGGGTATAGATTCGTAAAATCATAAAGGAATCAAAACATGGTTGTATATAATTAAAAATATTAAATTGAAGAAAGATTATGGGTCTAGTTAAATTTAGATTATGAGCTTGGTCAATTTGAAAGATTTAAATAGTCAATAAAATTTGACAGGTGTCGTAAGTCTAAATCACGATCTCATTAAAGTCAATTATTGTGAAAAAGTACACAAGTTTATTTAAACCAAGTGGTAATGAAAGTAAGTTTATCTTGCCTAACAAATAGAAAATACATGGTTGAGTGGAGAAAAATAAAAATTATTTGTAGTCCCATTTTCGAGATCTCTACCTTTGATATTAGACCCTGGGTTGTAACACTTGAGAAATCTAGGTATTTAATGTATAAGATGTTTTGTATGTTGTATATTTGATTGATGGATATTCTATAAATGACAGAATGGTGGGAGCTCAATTAAGAGGTGTTAGAAACAAAGCTAATAACCATGGAGCTGGTAGGGGTAGAGATGTTTCTAGGAATAAACAAAATCCAAATGTTGGTAACAACCTTGAAAACCATTAGGGACAAAGGGTTAATAACCCACTTGATACTGTAGTACTTTTGCAGGGCATTCTTGCATCTTTAGACAACATTACAATAAAGATGCTCAAACAAGAAGATTGTATGATCCATAATTTTGGCCAAAATAATGATTAAAATAAAAATGCTAAAAATGAACAATATGATCAAAGTAATCTTGAAGGCCAATATGAGAGGGTGGCTATAATTACACCATTTCTTCATGATTTGAAAAAGAAACTAGCACCTCGATTCTTGGGAGAAGGTATTGGTGATGCCGCTGAAGCCTAGTTAGTGGCCTTATGAAGGTAAATTGGATTGTAACCTATGACATTGAATGAGAAGGATAGGCTTGTTTTTTTCCAGTTGAATGCAGAAAGAACCAATTGGTGGGAAAACTTGAGTGAACAAAAATGTTACACCGATGATATAAACACATGGGAAGTGTTTGAAAGGAAATTCAAGGATAAATACCTCTTTGCTCCCCATAGGGAAAAGAGGTTTGAGTTTTAGCTCCTCATGAAGGGATCTTCTTCTGTTATTGAATATGAGGCAAAATTTGTAACTGTAATGTCGTTTTTAGGACAAAATTAGGCAGATCTAGAAATTGTTGTAAACCGTTGAATTGAAATTCTAATTTTTTCATTTATTGAAACCCTAACCCCCAAAAATTATATATTCCTCAAAGGGGATAATTTATGATAAAATAAATTCTAAATCATTTAGAAAGCTATAGAAAATTATGAAAAATTCAATACAAATATTTTCCACATAAATATGTTTTTTTGAATAATTTAGAAGTCTGAAAACTTAGAATGATTTCATGCCGCAAGTAGGGATGAATTAACATTAATATCCACCCACTTCACAAGGTAATCGCTGGGCATGGATCCTCCAAGGTAGTTTCCAACCTTCTTAATACCCCTTACTACTATTCTCTGTCCTAACACCCAACCCTGCTATTGTGTCAAGACCTTCAAACCCTCCACATTCCTACGTGCTAGCTAAAAAGGCCTCCCAAGAGGTTTACTGACCCTTATAGGCTATTGATGATGGTTCACTGCCCTTTGAACTGATCCTTGAAGTCAAAATGGCAATTTTGAAGCCCAAACGTGGTCTTTAAATGAGAACATCAGTTGAGTATAAAGGGTTTACATCCTTTAATACTGAATCAACTGAGGGCTTCCATCCTCCAAGTTAATTGTTCAAGTAAACATGATTTGACAATAAGAAATTTGATTGCATGATAATAAATAAATCCAAAAATTAGATCTCCCTATCTCCCTTTATACCCTTTTCCCCTCCAATATACTTTCTAAATTAAGGGCCAACTTATATCAAATTATAGAAGTCCCCTTTCTTTATTATAACTCAATTTAGAAAGACGTTGCTGACATGTTACTTTTAAAAACTTGAATAAAGAACCAAATTTCCCTTCTATGTCCTTTTTTCCCATGAAAAGTCAAATTGGGCCAAAGGTATCCTTAGCGAACTAGCATTGAAAAGGGGACATTACATTCATCCCTTCCCAAAATTGCTTGCCCTCAAGTAATTACAAGCTACATTCTTCACTGCTTGTACCCTTTTACAAATACCAAGATCCCAAATCAACCCCAAGAACTCATTAGAGTGTGGAAAAACTTCAACAACCTTTTTCACCTTTGTTGTAACAACATACTCTTCATACTTTATTTGGGCTGAAAACAAACTCATCTGTTCCCACTCATGCTTGTCACGTGCCATGATCATTTTAGTCTCCTTGAAGATATGCAAGATATGAACTCTATGACTCATAATAGTCTCTTTATCAACACTCATATGCGTTGTTATTATAGGTGCAAGGTGCTAATAGGATGCCATAGTGACTACCATTATGTATTGCTTCAACTGAACCATTTCCATAACTACTTCCTTTCATCAAGATCCCCTAACTTGTACCAACTTACAACTCTACCTGACTGATAACAAATGTTTCAACACTCTAAAAATATCATAATAGTAGTATATTTGATCTCTTTTTCCCCTATCAAGGGTACACACCATGTAGGAGTTGAAAGAGCTATTGGAAGTAAGTGCATCAATGAAATAAAAGTATCATAAGGGTTAAAAATGTTTATGACAACATCATAAAATTTGGGAATTTATGTCATGGTTGTCCCAATTTTAAACCCTACACATAGAACAAACATTTCAATGAAATCAAGAGCTCCCCACACCACTCCTTCAACCACTTCATCATGACTCATAGACATGTTGTTCAACTCTCCTTTAATGCTTTCATCTTCTTCATAATTTCCATTCATGTGATGGACTTACAAAGATCCATTCTTGCTGCCCCAAATATGGATGTAGTTGTACTGTTGCATTTTGTCTCTCATAATCAATATTTTTGTGGCTGGAAACTTTTCCATAACAACTGTAAACAATCTTTCATTGGTGGTAGGTAGAACATCCTTCCACTTTGTGACTAGAAACACTCTTGTGATTGTCATAAAAAGTCTTAAGGGGTTGGTTCTGTTGCAAACAACAAAAAGAATAGGACAACAAATATCATACTTTAAATTATTCACAAGATTTGGAAATGACAATGATATATGGGCTAGAATCAACCATATAATGACTGAAAATGCTTCAAAAAACTCAAAAAATTGAAGATTACTCAAGTGTATGACTAGGATTAATTGTACGATTGCATACAAAATGTTGAACTGGCTAGGAATGTGGATGAAAACAACTCTACAACCCAAAATAGTGAAGTATTTTTGTAAAAACACATCCTACTTGAGTTTTCCTTCACACCATGTGATTGAAAATACTTTTGTGGTTGTCATACAAGTGTAAAATATATTGGTACTATTGCTGGTAACATATAAAATATTAGTGCAATAGATGCCATACATGACACTCTTTACCAGACTTAGCCATGTGAGTGATCTAGGGGCCGAACACAACCCTTCTTTGACTGAAATTTCAACAAATATCTACTTGTATCTTGGTCTCCAATTATTCCTTGAGAGATGGCAACCAATGTTCAACTCCATGGCATGTTGGACACCATTATCCACCCCTTTCCATATCAATCATCTTGTTACTCCAACAATGGTGACTTTATTCATAGCCTTGTCCTCAAGTGTAAGACTTGGCTCTAAGGAGTGATCTATAGATTGTGAGCATTGATTCTTTGCCACTTTGTTAGAATGCCTGACATACTTCCTAGGGTTCCTCATGAACTTCTTTTCAATCCAAATGCATGAGATAAAAAATTCATTAACAAATAGTAACATTGAAATCCTCAAAGACCTTACCCTTCTTATATCTCCAAAAATCATCTGGATTCCAAAATTCCATGTACAAGCAATTTGGAACATGTATGAAAGGATTTATGTGCTCTTTACCACTCAAAGTTTTATTCACTCTATCACCCTTTTCACTATGTTATCCATGATAACCATAAATTTGTTGTGATATACTATGAAGCATCAAAATTGACATATGATCATTCATTTCAACATGTTGCCCATGATGACAACACATCTGAAATGACATAGTAGGAAGCAAAAAATCCACAACACTTTCATACCTTTGGCTGTCCTCAACTTGCTCACCTTCCTTTTTTGGTTGAAGATTGGTTGGGATATCTTCAACACCTCCCACCTTGGGATTTAAAATTACCTCGTTAAGTGCAATCTTATTAACTAAATTTTGAATTGTTCTATTGCTACTGGTTTTGATCCCTTGTACATCCCATTGTGGTTTCTTAAGACAATTTAGAACCCAAAGTTCTACCTTCATCCCTTTACCATTATATGAATGATGGAAAAGCTAGAATAGGTCTTTGCTATCCCCACCATAATTTGAACTAAAATTATAAGGGTGATGACCCGCTTGATAACAATCTGGAACTGCCTTAGTATGGAGCACTAAATATGGGACATGACCATCATTCCTTGAGATATAATTAGAATTCTTATCTCCTTTGGCTGAAGTAGGAGACTTTGTTAGATTTTCCTCGACACTATTAATCTTGTCGATTACTTTCCCATAACTGTTCTAAAAATCCATCTCATATGGAAATGGCTCAATATTTGGAATGATTGGAAGATGGATAGAGATTTCTTGGAAAATATCTTATTTCCATTTGGTACCCCTCATATTATCCTCATTGTTAGAATGATTCTTATGATGATCAAAATATTGTAAGGACATAGTATGATGGTGATACAATAAATCCTTGTTATGAAGATACTCAAATTATTTATCTTTCTCTTTAAATTCTTTTAGGTGTTGTCTTGCTTGAATGGCCATCAACTTTGTCTCCTTCACTCTTCTTAGCCTATTATCACATTTTATTTGGGTCTTTATCACATCCTCTGTGCTTGCTTGAAAAGTAGCTAGTTTCATTTTCACACTAGGATCCACTTCTGTTGTTGATGGTGGATCATTAAATCATACCTCATATATATGATTTGTGCCATTATGGTGCTTTCTCCTTAAAAATTACTTGCATAGATTTTTATTCACTCTCAATCATTACATTTTTCCTACTTTCCTTTTGCATGGTTGATGCCTCCACGAGATGTTCACTAACCTCTTTTAGATTAGAATTTTATTTATTTTTGATTTCTCCCTTGGATTTTTTTGGTTTATGACTAGCCCTCGAACCACCCTTGAATTTATTCAATGCCATGAAATCTATAAGGCTCATTTCCCCTTTGATTATAGGTGGAAAAGTCATATATTACTCATAAATTGTAGCCACATCATTCCATATAGAAGGCTGTTCCTCCCTTTCTAGAATGACTTCCTCTTTACGAAGGAGGTTGGGTTGATTAGGTCTTTGTGTAGATTCAACCATCGCCTTCAGTGGAGGGAGAGGGTTGTTGTATGTATTTGAAGCAATGCCTTCACCATTATGTGGCTTGTGTCCATTCATATTCTTCATAGTTTGGATGAATTCAACCATCATCTCCTTCAACCACTCTTGAGTTTGAGTATTTTTTTTCAAACCTAGCCCTATCTGAGTCATTCATATCACTATGCCTTGGCTATTCTAAGTCTTGCCTTCACTGTTCCAACTCTTCCCTTAGCTACCCTTGATCTTATACCTAATTTTTTGGACCCCCTTTTCTTTTCCTCTTTGTGTTACCTCACTTCCCTAACACTGTTTGGCATGAAAACAACCCAAATCCCCAAAGCTAGCTAAGAATTTGGATATGATACCACTGTAATGTCCCTTTTAGGATAAATTTAAGCAAATCTAGAAATCAATGCAAATCCTTGAATTAAAATTGTAATTCTTTGATTTATTGAAACCCTAACCCCAGGAAATTATAGATTCCTAAAAGGGGCTAATTTATGATAAAATAAATTGTAAATCATTTAGAAACCTATAGAAAATTATGGAAAATTCAATATAAATATTTTCCACATAAGTCGTTTTTTTTTGAATAATTTAGAAGTTTGAAAACATAAAATAATTTCTAGGTGAGAGTAGGGATCAATTAACATCAATATCCACCCACTTCACAAAGTATTCATTGGGTATGTTGTTGGGATGAATAAACCAGAAGCACACAATTGATTACCAAGCAACTTAATATGCGGAAATAACCAGAATCAACAAGTAACTACAATTCAAAAATAACACATGATATGAGAGACAATACACAACTTGTATTAAAACTCTTTCAGAAGGAAATACAACAAAGAAGGCTGCCACAGTTCTTCTTCCTTACACACCTCTAGGGCTCCCACACCTCTAGGGCATAAACAATAAATCTTCCCTCAAAGCTCTCTCCCTTAGGTCCCAACACCCAGCTCAAACACAGAGTTGGTGTTCACCTTACACCTATGCTCCACGTACTCCACAAGTGCTCCATGCACTCCAAAAGTACACAAACATACTTCAAGTAGATCTCCCCTGAACCTGCAACAACCTGCACCTCAATAGACCTTACTTATGGAAGGATCTTCCTTGCCTTCCTCTTTGCTCTCTATGAGTACCCACTGTACTCCAAGTAAATTCCACCTGATTCTGCTCCTTATTATGTTGCTGTCCTCTCTGATCTTGCACACCTGCAAATCAATCTGGTTCTGCACACCTGTGAACCTTGACCTTGCACACACATACACCTGCAAATCAATGATATTACTTACCATGCAGATCTCCTATCGTAGCCATGCTCACCTGATGACCAAGATCATACATACATGAAGAACCCTATTGATTCTCCAATCCAGCACCCACACTTGGTACTGTGGCACTAGGAGGAACACACCATTGCTCACCTCACACACAGAAGGAGCTTATATTATTGCTCTCTTACTCTCTAGCACAAGTTTACAATACAACCATGAGTCTAATATATAGATCTCATCCAAACAATAATTAGACATCTAATTATAATAATTAGATCTGCAGCTCTCAGTCTAAAATTGGCTCTTGACATGCAAACACTTGGTTCGTTAGCTAACTACCCGTAAAACACTCGCAGTCGAACCACACAGGTGACCGACATTGGTCCCTGTCTCCCTGGGGGGTGCCGACGCTGGCTGACTTCTGATCGACGTTGGTTGCCTTCCTGTCTCCTCCCTGTCGACGGTGGTTGGCCTGACCGACACCGGTGACAGTAACACTCAGCAACCTTCCTGAAACCTCCTCCTCTATTTGCATCAATGAAGATTTTAGCTCCACAACCTAACAATCTCCCACTTGGAGATAAACAGATACATTGTACATGTACCTATACTCCATCTAATCTGTTTCCTGGCTTGTATCCCTCTTCAAGATCAATCCTAAAGACAACCCACCACATAACTTGTGGTGTACCTTCTGTCATTTGAACCTTAGCTCTGATACCACGTGTTGGGATGAATAAACCAGAAGCACACAATTGATTACCAAGCAACTTAATATGAGGAAATAAACTAGAATCAACAAGTAACTAGAATTCAGAAATAACACATGATATGAGAGACAATACAAAACTTGTATTAAAACTCTTTCAGAAGGAAATACAACAAAGAAGGCTACCACAGTTCTTCTTCCTTACACACCTCTAGGGCTCCCACACCTCTAGGGCATAAACAGTAAATCTTTTCTCAAAGCTCTCTCCCTTAGGTCCCAACACCCAACTCAAACATAGAGTTGGTGTTCACCTTACACCTGTGCTTCACGCACTCCACAAGTGCTCCATGCACTCCACAAGTACACAAACGTACTTCAAGTAGATCTCCCCTGAACCTGCAACAACTTGCACCTCAATAGACCTTACTTATGGAAGGATCTTCCTTGCCTTCCTCTTTGCTCTCTATGAGTACCCACTGTACTCCAAGTAGATCCCACCTGATTCTGCTCCTTGTTGTGTTGCTGTCCTCTCTGATCTTGCACACCTTCAAATCAATCTGGTTCTGCACACCTGTGAACCTTGACCTTGCACACACATACACCTGTAAATCAATGATCTTACTTACCATGCAGATCTCCTATCGTAGCCATGCTCACCTGATGACCAAGATCATACATACATGAAGAACCTTGTTGATTCTCCAATCCAGCACCCACACTTGGTACTGTGGCACTAGGAGGAACACACCATTGCTCACCTCACACATAGAAGGAGCTTATATTATTGCTCTCTTACTCTCTAGCACAAGTTTACAATACAACCATGAGTCTAATATATAGATCTCATCCAAACAATAATTAGACATCTAATTACAATAATTAGATTCGCAGCTCTCAGTCTAAAATTGGCTCTTGACATGCAAACACTTGGTTCGTTAGCTAACTACCCATAAAACACTCGCAGTCGAACCACACAGGTGACTGACGTCAGTCCCTGTCTGCCTGGGGGTGCCGATGCCGGCCGACTTCTGACTGATGTCGGTTGCCTTCCTGTCTCCTCCTTGCCGACGTCGATTGGCCTGACCGACACCGGTGACAGTAACACTCAACAACCTTCCTGAAACCTCCTCCTTTGTTTGCATCAGTGAAGCTTTTAGCTCCACAACCTAACATATGTCTCTTTCAAGGTAGTTGCCAACCTTTCTAATATACCTTATTATTGTTTGTTTCCCTAACACCCAGCCCTGATGCTGTGTTAGCACCTTCAAACCCTCCACAATCTTACATGCAGGATGAAAATGCCTTCCAAAAGGTTCACTAACCCTTTCACGCTATTGATGATGGTTTAATGCCATTTAAATTGATCTTTGAAGCTAAAATGATAATTTTGAAGCCCAAACGTGGTCTTTGAATGAGAACACTAGTTGAGTATGAAGGGTTTACGTACTTCAATACAAAAGCAAGTGAGGGTTTCCATCCTCCAACCTAATTATTCAAGCAAGTGTGATTTGATACTAATAAATTTGATTACATGATAATAGATAGATCCCAAAATTAGATCTCCCTATCTCCCTTTATACGCCGTTTCCCTCTAATATACTTTTTAAATTAAGATCCGACTTATATCAAATTAGAGAAGTACCCATTGTTTATTATAATTCAATTTATAAATAAGTTTCTAACATATTAATTTTCAAAACTTGAATAAGAACCAAGTTTCCCTTGTATTCCCTTTTCGCCCACAGAAAGTCAAATTGGGCCATAGGTCTCCTTAGCGATCTAGCATTGAAAAGGGGACATTATAGTAACCCTGCTACATCATGCACCTCGTATACATAATGAGGAAGTGAAGGTTTCCAAATTTAAGTTTGTCTTAAGGGATAACCACCTGTCTGATGTTAATCTAACTAATCCTTCTACCTTGTGCCAGGTAGTGGAATTTGCCTACAAAGTTGAAGAAAAAGATAATGCATGTTTCAAGGCTACATAGAAGCTTAAACATAAGAGTAGACAATAAAGGCTTGCTACAAGTCATAAAAATTTAAAAAATACTACTAAGCCAATTTTTTTTTTTGACAAACCAGGAAATAGTTCCAAAATATAGAAAATAAAAGCTAGGAATAAATTTTGAAATTATCAAAAGCATGTTGGGATTGCTGGTACACCTACTAGAAGGGTAAATAAAGTGTCCATTGATACCAAAGGACCTATTGGATGCTATTGGACTTGTAGTGGGGATCACTTATTAACATGGTTATGTATGCATGTAAATATCACATGCTAAACTACACACTCAACTCCCCAAGGTTTGATCGAGGTAGTAGAGGTAATGGATAGTATATGGGTTTGGTTGGTTGTTAGGTGGAATGAGATTTGGGATAGGCGGTGGTAATGGGTTCTCGTGATAGAACTAAAAGACCTCAAAAATGTATTGATGCTCATTGAGAGTATCAAGTTGTGCCTAAATAGAGATCCAAGGTTCTTCAATCTCTAATATAATAAGAAAGCAAAACTCTTGGTCAATACTAGGACTAGGTAAATGAGGGAGATCAGGTTGAATGACTTATGGGAAAAGGTCTACTCTATCAAGTTGGCTATGCCTGATCAATGTCATCCACTAAATGTGAATGATATAGGATGAGACTAGATCCAAGGAAAAGATAATGGTACATGTGATAAACTACATCTAGATGATGTTGTACTAATGTCTTATGTTTTGGAAAAAGATGATGATGGGTGGATTGATAATTCACTCTTGTTTGTCTAATATGGTCAAAGAGTCTACTATGAGATGAGGGGTCAAAGTGGAGTGTAAGACCTCACGTCTTAACTTGGTATTAATCTTAGACTGTGTAACAATTTTAGGATCAGGTGCTTTAACCCTTGAGAATAAAACATGATGGACAAGACCTAATGTCTCAAGAAGGGTCATTTGAAAGAGGTTAGGTAGAATCTAAGGGAAAAATGTATGAGTTTGTTTAGGCAATGCTTTGTTATGCATACTTGTTGAGATGTTGAAGCAAGGATTTGTATATGCTTACACGGATAGGAAAGGATTGGATTGAATGAGTTTTCTTTCATGTGTTGGCAAGGCTTTTAGTAAGATCTGGGTGCTTGCATGTTAGCAATAATTCTTGATACAATTTTTTTAAAGTTTTTGTTGTTTTTAGCTTTTCTTGGTTTTATGGATATGAATTCTTGTTTGCTAAAATTGAAATAATGAAATTAAAGAAAAGACAAAACTGAAAGTAAAATAAATCAAAACTTATTTTTTTAATCTTTTTCCAAAGTTTACATTGCATGCAAACAAGAGAAGAAGAAACCTATACTATTATGAAATATGCCGATTTTTCTTAGTTTTGTTTGTATGCAAACTAGATGATGATGATTTTGTTTTGTTTGTATGAGATGGATTTAGTATGCAATTTGGGCCTAGATATAAAAGCAATTCAAAAATAAATCTAATCTAAAACAATAACAACACAACACTTTCTTTTGATTTTCTTTGTTTACAAACAAGCTAGACAAGCATTTCAACTTTTCTAGTTTGTTGTGAACAAGATTTTTGAATGATTTGCTAAGATACAAACAAGAAATGCAATTTCTAATTTTCTATTTTAAAGATTAAAATAATAATGCTTTTAACTCACTAAATCAAACAAAATTAGAAATATACTAGCTTTGTTTATGCCCCTATGATTGTCTAGGCTTTATATGATTGACTAGGTGATGGTTTGTAATGCAAGAAACTTGTTTAGATATTTGAAATAAAATGACATATAGGCTGGAAATATCTTGAGAATTCACTAAGATCTTCCTAAAATAGTTTATGATTTTTTTTGATAATTGAAAGAAAGCTAATCTATTGGAATGCAAACACAAATAGAGTTAACTAACTTTTTTTTGTAACAAAGACAATGAAAAGAATCACATCTCTCTCCCTATCAAATTTGCTCTTTTTCTAAATAATGAAACTAATCTATTATGACTACACTAATATAATCTAACAAAGAAACAAATACTATAAATCAAAAAGAATTCTAACCTGACCAAAACATAGATCATCTGAGTGCATGTGATATGTTTATAAAAGAATCCTTAGTGTGCTAGCTCCTTTTGTCCTTGTCTGAATTATAGAAACTCTCTAACTAGAGAATGTAAAATATATATAACAAGATGAGAAAAAGAGGACATATTACCATAAATGGAGAGTGATTAAACTGGGGCTGGCCAATGTTCTGGTTTGTAAAGTCTAAGTTGCTAAACCAATAACACTTTTTCACTTGTGGCAATATAGTCGACTTGAAAATAATAGAGATTGGATCTTCAGATAATTAATAGTAGGATTGTGGTTGCAAAAGCTTCATAATAACAACATCTAATGGCAATTTTCAGATATGAAATCAGACCAAAAATAGCCATCTTCTAGAAAGAGTTGGGAGCTTGCATGGAAGAGTCCAACAGAGAGTCCAACCTGAGAGGAACTTGAAATGATCAAAAATAGAAGAGGGAGTGGGCTGGGTCTGATTAGAAATGAACACAAGGTGTTAAAATTAAGAAACACGACACTAAACATGTAAAACATATTAAAACTAGAGTTACAAGAGATAATTTTAGAAGATGATTATAAGGGGACAAAACAACCACTTTATGCAGGGGTAGTTGTGAAACTACCTCTTTGAGTAACAAAAGCATTGCTATAATATATAAACCGCCCTTGTTTTAAGATAAAATTGTTGCTTAAATGCAAAACCATTGTCTAAATTATAAAACTATCATGGTAATTGTGTAATTGAAGGGACGATTTTGTAATAGAGAGGGATGGTTTTGATGCATGATGTGGCAGTTTCGTCACATATGGTCAATTTTTAAAAAGAGCGAACAAGAGCTGTGGAAGTTAAAACAAAGGGGAACAAAGGGGTAAAAGGAGTAAGAAGGTAGGAGGGGAAAGAGCTAGAGATTTCCCTATAGAGTACAAAAAAATAGATCATTATATCATCATCATATTTGTATCAGAAGTGTCACACAGTGTAAATTTTGGGTGCATATATATTGCTCCCTTGGGAGGATGCCTTGTCATGAATTGGCAATGTGTAGTCCTGAGTAAGGCATGCATAAAAGAAATAACAAGTTAAGAGTACTTACACTACCTACCTAAGCGGTGGGGCGAAGCCAATCGAGAATCTGTGCAACCATACGTGCAATAAAAATCATACCCCCAAAATTGTCCTTTCAGGGGACTGAATCTAGTGTTAGGTCATTGTGTACCTACAAAACCATAAAACTTGTTACAAAGAATAGAGATGCTATTAAAATATTAGTTGTGAAATCTAGGAGAAATATGAGATAAACACGAGAATAAGTATTAAATAAAATAATATGCCAAAATTAGAAAACCTTTGAACTAAAACATGACTAGTTTGCAACCTAATATATTAAAAAATGTACAAAAATAATTCATTTATGCCATTTATTTGAAAGATTTTTAAGCTTTGGATTGCCTATGTTTGTTTTGAGTGTGAAAGTAGTCAACGAGATGAGGATGACGAGAGGATGGTGAACGTACCATCTGGAGGAGTTCCCATGCACAATCATGTAGGTTTTGTTGACTTTTTTATTTTTGCCCCAAATTTAGAATTTTGATTAAAACTTAGCTAAAATCCATTAAATTTTGAAAATTTCAACTTTGAAGTGATTGCTAGGGGGTAGATTGGGTTTTTTTGAGTGTTTTTGTGATTTTGAGTGAATTTTATGGGTTTCGAGGGGATTTAGGAGGGCACATCACTAATGGATCGAATAACTATTAACGTGATGGAATTATCACCCTGTACACGGTGGCAGTTACATAATAACGATGATCATAGCATAATCACCACAATGCGGTTATGCCATCACCAACCTAGGGTAGTTATAGAACTGCCTGAGACAGTTGCATAGCTACCGCAAGATAGTTTCATAACTGCCATAGGGTAGTTTTGTAACCGTCATGTGTAAATGAGGGTGTACCTTTTTACCACAATATGAAAAATAGCAATTGTTCTTTTTCAAAAAATGAATTTACATAAAAAAACTTGCACTCAGATGAACAATTGGGACAAATATGGAGACAATTATTTGTTTCTTTGATAATTTGGATGTGGTGGTGAGCTTTGATGTACTCTTAAAATCTCTAAAATGTACTTGCAAATAAAAACACATAAACCCCCCCGCCCCCCCCCCACCCCCCAAAAAAAAAATTTAGAATTTCTTGTACACCTTTCTGATTCTCAAGACCATCTAAAGAGGATAGAAGATAAGAGCATACTTAGCAAGGTAAGAGAATACTAGATCTCTGGATCCCTAAGAGGCTACCCAAAGGCTCTTACCCTACTCTGATACAACACTCTTATGCAAGAGATTGAACTTGAAGAATAAATTATATTCTATCAAGGAATGTCAAAATCATACAACACAAATGTAATGAAATGGAGTTGATTCAATCAGAATCAATGGTTCCACATTACATTTTACATTACATTCTATATTCGCATTATTTCACATTTCACATTATAAATGCACTACTAAAGCGCACAATACATAGGAAAAAGAGAGTGGGGTAGACAACCCATAGTTGGTATGTCAATACTATGTGTACACACTAAAGTGTAGGACAAAGTGGTAGACAACCCATAGTGGGGTGTGGTCCACTCATAGTGGAGTGCCTAGATTGTGCACATAATTAAGCATCTAATTATGCACTATATATGTATGCTATTAAGTCTTAAGTAAGCTTAAAGTGAATAAGTGTGAAAGGAATCCAAAGATAAAATTAGTTTGGGTGAGAACCCTTTTCACACCAACAGGGTCTAATTTGTTGGTTTTTTCATTTGTTGTGTGTCAACATGCAATCTAATAGGGTCCTAATTTGAATTCAAAAGGGCTATAAATACACAAGTGCCTTAGTACAATTAAGACATACATTGTGTGAGTACAAGAAATCAATTCAAGCACTCTAAAAAGGAATTCAAGAATCTAAGGAAATTTGAAGAGAATATTGTATTTAATAATGCATTTTAGAAGAAATCTATCATCCATTGTAGTGTTGAAATTCATAGTAGATAAAAATTACATCACACCAATCTACCTCGCCAAGTCGCATTTTACTTGACATGTTGTCTTTGATCATGTATATCATTGAGAGGTCTAATAAATACTCAGTTCTTAAAACCCCTAGTGTCCCTAAGCACATGCCCTAAAACAAATAGTTTTCCTTATTCTTTGTAGTTTCACTTATCCCATTAAGATTTGAAAAAGAAGATCAATTTTCTAGAGATTGACACAAAATTTTAGAAAGATGAGAGGTGTTTTTGGCAATCAAATTCCACTTCTCAATTGTCTACTAAAAATATACTGTGTATGACTATAGAATTATAAGAAGATGTTCAAATGACTATTGAGTTTTTTGAATTGTCACTCTTTATATTTATATTTTTTTCATTTTATTATTAGATTATAACGAATAATTCCAAATTACATGAAAATCTAGATACTCTCTAAACCCTTTCCTTATCAATTATTATGATAAAAATAAAAATATTTTTAAATATAATTTTATTATTTCACATTTAATTGGTAACTTGTCCAGCCATTCAAATAAACCACCCAACTGTGACAAACAATATGTACTCCCTCTTGAGATATTGAACTTGCACACTATCCATGTGACATTGATTCTTTTTTTACTTAAAGCAAAGCATCAAATAGATCAATGTATCTTGCATGACATTTGCCCTATTTGGATCAGTGAGGGTGACGCCATCTGCCTCACGTGGCTTTCATGGCAGAAGGTACTGTCAAAACATATCAACAACGAATCCTCCCCATATCATGCTTTCTAAATACAGTAACTCAATCCCAACTTTCCTTTCCTTTATTCCAGATTTCCCATTGTCAGACGATTTGAAGCCTTATCAATATTCAAATAGTCATTGAATTTGATTGTTTTGATCATTCTGTCTGTGTGCAGGAGGAGAAGACTCCGTTCTTGGCATTACAGAAATAATAAGCTGTATTGTAAAGTCATAAAGCTGCAAATATGTTAAGGTTAGGCCGATTGGGAGGGAATGTTGCTCTGGCGTCTGTTCAGCAAAAGGCAGCAATGTCTCAAAAGCTTGCCTGGTAATTGTTGTCTATCCTTAAATACAAGAATGTTACAAGAAATATTAGAAGAATGTTATTTTTCTGTGATTAATAGATATATGGATGAATTCTAATAAAAATTGTTTTGAATGGATTTAATTGTGCAGGTTTGCATCTGAGAAAAAATCGCCTGCAGGGTCAAAAACTAGTGGAGGAGGTGGTGAAAACGGTAAGCCTAAATGGTGGAGACCTGATCCTGTAACAGGCGTGTGGGTTCCTGAAGAAGCCAAAGGGCAGATTGATGCGGTGGAATCGAGAGAACACTGTCGCTTTCGTAACGAAGCCACAGCCTCGCTAGATGAGCAGGCCTGGTGGTCTTCCATGGATGGAAGTTCGCGATAGACTCAACCGATTGGGAAGAGTTTACCAGCTACCTCAGATTGTAGCCAGCCACTGTCATACCAAGTTAGGGACAAAATCCTTTTTTATGTTAAGAAGGGATTTGTATTTTGGTGAATGGATATAAATATATGATTATAAAATTATATATGTGAGATGAGAAGTTATTTTTAATTAATTTTAAATAAAATATTTTTATTTCATATTTTGTAAAAATTTTATTGTTGAGCAATAAATTTTATTATTGACAAAGAGATAATTACATAATCAAAGTGGGGAAAAACTCATTAAAGGCTATACAAATAATCTACAAGAATAGAAATCTCATGAAAAATTAAGTGCTACAAAGATAATCCATATAGGTTTGCTAAAGGGAAAATATTCAATATACTCATTATCTTAGTTTATCAAAAAAATTAATAAAATGTTATTGTCTACAACTTTTGTATGCACTTAAAAATAATCCATATACGTTTTTTAAAGAGACAATATTCAATACATTTATCAAATAAATTAATAAAATATTATTGTCCACAACTTTGACATGCACTTGAAAGATAATCCACATAGACCTTTTAAAGAGACAAGATTCAATACACTCATTACCTTAGTTTATTAAACAAATGAATAAAATGCTATTGTCCACAACTTTCACATGTACTTGGGGGGTGGTTGTAGTATATTAACAATGCAATGAGTCAAAAGTTTTTTTGACTACTCTCAATAATATATTTAGAAAGTTTGGTCTGATTGTCTTGAACTTAACTAGCATTCATAAATTGTATGAGGTATATACTCTCTAATAATCATAAAATCTATATTAAAAAGTGTTACATATTTAAAAATTATGATCAAAGAGTTTGAGATTGCTAGATAAGTTTTACGTGTTGTATTTTGTTCAATAACATGTAATTTTTTTGCATATATTATGAGAAATTGGACAAATTTTTCATTTTAAATTAAAACAATTTGATATTAATATATGTCCTTCCATGTGAAACATGGTTCCCAAATTGATTTTCTCATAAATGGTTGGATTTTTTAGAAGAAAGATAATAAGTCTTTTAAAGAGACAAGATTCAATACACTTATTACTTTAGTCTATCAAACAAATTAATAAAATGTTATGGTCCACAATTTTGGGATGCATTTGGGGGTGGTTGTAGTACATTAACAATGCAACGAGTTAAAATATCTTTTGACTACTATCAATGATACATGTTCATAAAGTTTGGTTTGATTGGCTTGAACTTAAATAGCATTCACAAATTGTGTGGAGTCCATACTCTCCACGAACCATAAAATCCATACTAAAAAATGTTAAACATTAAAAAAATTATGATTGGTTGTCCAAATAAAATCAAAGAATTTAAGAGTGTTAGATAAGTTTTATGTGTTGGATTGTTTTCAGTAGCATGTAATCTTTTTGCATGCATTATAAGAAATTGTACAATTTTTTTATTTTAAATTAAATATATTTCGATATTAATAAATGTCCTTTCATATGAAGCATGGTTCTGAAATTGAGTTTCTCATATATGGTTGGATTTTTTTGAAGAAAGACAATAAGCCTGCTAAAGAGATAAGATTCAATACACTCATTACTTTAGTCTATCAAAAAAATTAATAAAATGCTATGGTCCACAACTCTGGCATGCAAGTCAAAATATCTTTTGACTACTTTCAATAATATGTTCCAGAGGTTTGGTTTGATTGGCTTGAATTTAATTAGCATTTACAAATTGTGTGGGGTCCATATTCTCCACGAATCACAAAATCCATATTAAGAAGTGTTAAATATTAAAAAAATTATGAATGATTGCCCAAATAAAATCAAAGAGTTTGAGAGTGATAGATAAGCTTTACATGTTAGATTGTTTTCAGTGACATGTAATCTTTTAGCATGCATTATGATAAATTGGATAAATTTTTCATTTTAAATTAAATACATTTCAATATTAATATATGTCCTTCCATATGAGGCATGGTTCCCAAATTGTTTTTTTCATAAATGGTTAGATTTTTTGAAGACAGATAATAAGCCTGCTAAAGAGACAAGATTCAATAGACTCATTGCTTTAGTCTATCAAACAAATTAATAAAATGTTATGATCCATAACTTTAGCATCCACTTGGGATGATGATAGCATATTAACAATACGATCAGTCACAAGACCTTCTGACTATTTTCAATGATATGTTAAGAAAGTTTTGTTTGATTGATTTGAATTTAATCACTACTCACAAATTGTGTGGGGTCCACACTCTTCACGAATCATAAAAATCATATTAGAAAGTATTAAATATTAAAAAAAATTATAATTAATTATTTAAATAAAATTAGAATTTGAAAATGTTGAACATGATTTCAAATTTAATTTTCTAATAAATTATTTATTTTTTTAAAGAAAAATAATAATATTTTATCTTTGTAACTCTTCCAATTTAATTTTTTTTGATGTACAGATAAAAAATGTGCAAATTATACAATGATATTCTCTTTTTACATATTTCAGATAATTTAAAACAACATTCCAACTATAATACCCTATCACAATATAGATTCAAATAAAGACCCTTGTCGATTTGTAAGATTTGCTATATAATTTAGTCCTAACTATTGTTACAAGTATTGGATTTCTCTACTTTAGGATCATTTCTTATCTTAGTTTCATCACATTGCAATTATTTATTTGTAGTAAATGCATAAATCTATTCTCGATCGAGGAGTGTGTCAATATGGTTTTTAATTTTTTCAAAATAAGTTCTTTACTAAAATGTTCTTATGAAATTGTCCTAAATAAATTTCAATTGTCATTTGTAATATGTTAAAAAAAACTACCTTTGGACAATGACCATATGTTTTATAATCTCAGTTAATAAAATAAAGATAGAATCATTTTTTTTAAATTTATTATATAATTTTTTTAATAAGTTGTGTTGTGGAGCCTATTTCTAAATTACAATGTATTTTAAATATTATACATTTAAAATGTATTGTAAACTCTATATGTATTCTCGTCGGGGTTTGGGGTTGGGTCAGGTTCTGAGCAGGGGCCCTCTGACGAATGGGAGTTCGAGAGTGGTAGCTCCTAAAATTTTTTTTTGGATCCTTTTAATGGAGAACCGTTTTGAGTAGACTTGGCCCATGGTTTTGTAAACCGCTATGTTGATGTATTATGTATAGATGGATATTCAGTAGGTAATACATCACGAGAACAAGGGTTTGAGAAGGAAGAACAGAGTGTGTGAATTTAGGGAGGTTTGTTGAGTACAACTCTAAACAATATTTGTACATTGTAATTGTGAGAAGATAGATCTGAGAATAAATTATGCTCTTATGGCTTGTAATAAAATCTGAGCAAGTGTTTCTTAATGGATGTAACCCATATTGGGGGAACCACATTAAATATGGTCTTCTTATTTTACATATTTATTTCTGTTCTTTCTACATCTCTGTTCATATCTATCATTATTGCAATTATGTGAAATTTTTCTACATCAATTTTTGTTTTATTCCTAACATAAGTGAAATGAATTAAATAACCCTAATTTATTAAAAGTATAACAATTATAATATTTATTTGTAAAAAAAATATTTTTATGTTTAATATATTCTATTAAAAATGAAAATATTACCTTTGTCCACAAATTTTGTTCAATCTTTTTATTTTTTATAAAGATTTATTTTTCAAAGAGAAACAAATTGTAATACAAGCTTTTACCTCTTGGAAATAGTAAAGGGAAAATACATCAAGGTTTTAATACTTTATAAACTAAGCTATGATACTGTGCTAATCTATATAAACAAGCTTATAATTAAACAATTAAATAGTTAGATAATTTAAAATAGAAGATAACATTAATATATAGTGGTGTTAATAGATATTTTATAAAATAAATAAGATGATTGAATTAATATAATTTATTGATATTTTATATGTCTCTAATAAATATATGATATAGTTAATGAGATGTGGGAGAGTTGGTTGTTTCAAACTCCACTTAGATTCAAATCTATAGAAAGGTTTATGAGGTTGGTTTTGGCCGTTTGTTATTCTTGAGGCTAGTGTATCTAGCAGACCAATCCATGCTTTAGTAAAAAACCGTCATTAATCATATGTGTGTATGTGTATGATATAAAGATAGGTCAATCTAATGTAAAAAAATGACCCTACCGTAAAAGATTCATCCTTCAGTGGTTGTGCTCATGGTCCTCTTTAACACTCAAATTCTTATGGTCCCTCACCCTTCCGCATATCTTTTGGGGCATCTGGTTGGAATGTAACGATCGTATCTTTAAGAATAGGAAATCTTATTTTTCCAAGGTGGTAGCCAAAATTTCCATGGCTATCAAAGATAACTAATGTGTCTTTAACAATCTCTCCAATTCCCCTACTTCTATCTCGAAGATTCTTATTCTTCAAAGATGGAATCTCTTGTTAGTCGAGGGGAATTCATCTCTTAACCTGAAGATTGATAAGAAGCACATGAGATGGAGGAAACCACTGTTGAATTGGCTCAAACTCAACTTTGATGGTGTCACTAAAGGTAATCCAAATAATGTCAGGGTGATGGTCTAATTAGAGATGCTCATGGAACTTTAGTGGCAGACTATGTTGGGTCAATGGGATATCAATCTAGCCATGTGGTGAAAGTCACTACCACTCTCTAGGGCATCCAATTAGCATCTGATTTATAATTTATTAGCATTGAATGAGACTCGATGAGCATTATTAAAAAACTTAAAGGATCCTTAGTCCCAATTTGGTCCATCTCCATTATATAAGCAATACTCAAGAATCATAAAGAACTTTGAGGAGATCCAAATTCTTCACAGTTACCAGGAAGACAAGAGTTTTGTTGATTAGCTAGAAAATTAAGGGGTCAATACCCAAAATCTCACTAGTTAGGCCCAACTAAACCAAATGCCTTCCAATTTATCTTTCAGGTTCAATGAGGAATTTAGACTTGTAAATTAAGGACTATGGTCCCTTGACCTACAACAAAACTCTCAGTCTCATGAGAATCAATGGTCATATTTTAAACATCACTAAGGCCAAGTCTAATGTGGCTACTTTGCACACATTTTATGATGATGACTCCACTTCCACCTTGATTCATATTATTTTTATCATGATGATTAGGCATTATCTCATTTATAATTTTTCAAATCATATTAATAAAACTTGTGGCGAGAGGCATATCAACCTAGTTAGTAGTAATTATATTATGCTCAAATTCTCTACAAATCTAACTTTGACTCTCCACAAAGGCAACAAGGGGGCTCTAAATTCTATAAATAAAATGGGAGGTGCTAGAGTTAGGGTTGAACCTCTTTCATGCACCAACATTAAGGAATGCACCACTTTTTGGCTCAAACTAAAATAGGGATGTCTCACCCTCTTTATTGAGCATATCCATGGCTATAATCATTACCTCACTCTTGAATTTGTAAAGTCCTAGACTGGCATGACTGTTCAGATGAAGGGATTCATGTTGGAGGTTTTTGAAGCTAAAATTGCATTAGTGACCAATATGGCGATAAAGGGGGCTTGATCCTTTCAAAATAAAAGTAAGAAAAAGGAATATGGTTCAATAATTTTTTAAGGTCGAGGAGCATATTCATCACTCTGGTGTTGGCTTCCTCAGAACAACCCTTCCTTACCCTTGGGATGAGATTTTCCTCTACCTCATGAAGTTACTCACTCTTGAAGGCAAATGTCATGTCATCTACTCACATCATTTTCTTTTGCTAAACCATTTCAAGAACAATGACTACATTAGCCTTCCTTTTTTCCTGCTCATGTCTTTTGAGAGTAATATTACAAACTACTATGAGGAAAAAACTAATATCTTGCTCCATCAAGCCCTTGTTTTCCTTTTCATTAAATCTACTATCCCCATGGTCAAGCTGGTCATTACAGCTAATGATGGTGAGGATGGGTCAGCTGATGGGGATGACCATTCTCTTAGTCCTGATGGGAGCCCTAACAAAAATGATTGAGAGGATGATGAGACCCTAGCCCAATTCAATAAAAACATCAATCACATAAATCCTATGAAATACACTAAGAAAGGTAAATCCATCCTAGGTGACATTTCTAAAGGGCCTAGTAGCTCCAAATTAACCCCCATCATTCTGGATGGGAATAAGAGGCTTGAGACCAACACCCCTATAGATAAAGTTTCTAAGCTTAAAAATGCCCTCCTTACTCAACTCAACCTTCTCAAGGACCTGGTGAATGAATTCAAGAAATCCAAGCAAGCCATTTTTGAAATTCAACTCAAGATCGAAGGTCAAGATAAAGATTTAAAGTAGGACATTTACAAAAATAACTAAGCACTCCTCTAATCCCAAGAAGTTGTGTTAAAAAATATGGTGTAAATTAATGAAATGTAGAATAATACTAAAGCCGAGGTGGTGGAGGGCTTGAACACTCCCAGGGTGGTTGAAGGAAAAGGTAAAAATAGTAAGAAAAAAGTCTTAGAGACATAAACAGTGGAGGAAAATATTGATAGGCCATGTAAAAGAACTCATGGTAAGAAGAAAATTCAAGAGGACACCCCTCTAGAAAAACAAGACACCATCCTTGACATCACTATCTGCGAGCTTCAAAAAGATATGGAAGTTTATATTTGTCTTGACGGCATGGATGATCCTTAAGTTCACGTTGCTCCAGTTTTTGATCTTTCTAGTGTGTTTTGATGATGTTTCATTGACTTTTGGTTTCTCTTCAACCTTTCCTTTGTTACGCCTATATTTTTTATTGTCTCTTTGTTTATCTCTGTTCAGACTACTATTTTTTGGTTGGTTGGGGGATCCCTGTAAAACCCTCTTTTTCCAATATCTAATAAAAATAAATTATAATTATATTTGTAAGATTCACAGTATAAAGATACATAACACAAGTTGTCAAAAATACCTAAGATACACCATAAGTGTTTATGATTCAAAATCCCCATTCAAAATAAATTTTACACTTTAACCGATCAAATTTTATTTGTATGGCCTACCTTACTACAACTATATTGACATGCAATGAATTGTGACATTTAATTATTATGGTGAACATTCTACCTTACCATTAGACCATAGCCCATTAAATAAAACTACATTTTAATTTTTATATAAAATCATTTTTTTCCCTTTTAAATTACACATTTAATAGACCTAAAAATTATGCGATCTATTTTTGTTTTTATTTTTAATGGAAGATAAAATGAATTTTAACATCTTTTTTCCCAAAATATTGTATAATATTTTTTAAATTGTATTTAATTATATTAATTTAAGATAAAATAAATTAAGTTGTGATTATAAATCATATCCATTTAAATTTTATTTGATTATAGATTAATTTAAAATTTTATGAATTAAGTTGTGATTGAAAATTATATCATGCAATTGTATTTAATATCAATATACATCTTATCCTTAGAAATAATAAGGCATATGTAGATTGATTATAATTCTTTTTATGATCTTTTCCTCACACAATTCAAGTCATTTTTTCTACTTTTGGTCAATAGCTAAGGAGAGTATTCCTCAATTCTCCTCTCTATAAAGATTGAGGTTTACTTTAATACATGGAGTGTCTTAGAAATCATAAGAATTCCCCTCCCTTCCTCCTACTCCAAGTGCAAATATCTAAACCAAGTGGTCAAATGTACTTTGTTTAGCACAAACATATCCTAGTTGGTTATAATTTGGTCGTGAAGGCATTCATAACAAGGGTCACGATTTAAAATACCCTTCCATTCCTTTTAAATTTGAGCTAAGTTGGTGGATGTATGGAACATAGTTGATAGACACATCAACATTGAGGTGGTGTGTAGTCATTTTCCATACAAGTGGCATGGTGGTAGATGTGGCGATCTAATTAATATCCACGTGGTGGTCAATTTAATGTCCACATAAATAATGTTATAACAAAGTTGGTAGTCCAAACACCATCCACATGGAATTCTAAGTGGTAGTCATGTAGTGACACATGGCAATCCATATAGATCCATACAAAGATGCATGGTAGTTTATATAAATATATGTACAATGATGTGGCAATGTATAGTTATAAGTACTCTAATTTTTGTTTGATTTTGTAGTTATACTTAGAACTAAAAAAATACATAACTTATACATCTAGATTTTATTTGAACTTTTTTTTAAAGTATTGGAGATATTTTTTCTAGCTCTTTGTTATGATATTGTTATTTTCAAGTTTTTATCAATGTTGTGATAAATTATCACTAGCAACTAGGGAGGTAATTTATGAGGTCTTATGTTAATGGTATGTAATTTTTAAGATATAATATCTTTAAAAATGTAAATAATAGTGAAAAAAATAGGATGAAGCATCTCACGTCTGCCTTTGCTTTTTTCTCTCCTGTAGATCTTTCTCCTCCTATATTCCACATTTTTACTCCTCTATTTGTAGCTGCAAACTTCTATGTGGAAGTGTTTTCCATTGGTGCATACCCATGGCCCTCATATGCCCCTTTGAGTCTTCTCTCCTTTAATAATATTTTCTTGTCTTGCCTTTTGCATCTATGAATTCATTCTGCAGTGTTAGATTTGTCCTCTTTGTTGGTGCACTATCTGATAACCAAGTTCTCTTCATTTTTTGTTTGATCCTGGAGCTACCTCAACTACATTATTTATATTATCTTATCCATCCATTCCTCCCTTGGATCACTCAGTCCACTTTGTTGGAAAAAAAGGCCCCTTCCTTATCCTTCAATGGTACCCTCATACCACCTACAACAGTCTATGATTTTCTTCTTCTTATCCACTTAGTTGTAGATGTTTCTGAGAAAATCCATGTCCTTGAGCATGGATAAGAATTTATTTATTAAGAGGCTTTATAGAGAAAGAATGGGTTTATTTTTAGATACAATGTGCTCTAGCCTATGCTGGTAGACCTACATGTGGGTTTCCTCTTATTGATTTCTCAAGAAATTTACATATACATGTGTACTAAGAGTTTCTTTATTTTGGAGTGTGATGTTGCTAAAGATAAGGATATTATCAAATCTAATCCCTAGTTCGGGAAAATGGACAATATTTCTTATGCTCTTATTTTGGTTAGACTCCGGAACTTTCTCCTTCATTTATAAACTCTTATTAAACTTATCATACATCGAGAATGCCCTATGAATGTTTCATTTTTTATGTAATGAAAATTTTTAGTGACATTTCACTACATTCTTGATATTTTTTTGTGCAAGCCATTCCAAAATATAAATAGTTTAAGGTGGAGGGTTATGTTTAGAAGCAAAAGTTTAACTACACTTAAATGGCATTTAGTTGTAGAGCTTTATTTTTCCATGGGCACCTTATTGCTGACTTCTCTAAAAGGCTTATTTAAAAATTGGTCAATATTAGTGATTTTAAAATAAAAATTTAATAATAAGGGTTTTTACCCAGTAGCATGGAGTTGAGGCTTGCCATCATTTGGTGGGGCTAATTTTTAATTCCTTATATGTTTAGGTTGAGCCTTCTCTCTTAAAATAGAGGAGGATATCACTTCTTTGATTTTGAGGCAAGTGGATTAGGTTGCCCTTAAAAAAAAGGTATCTTATTAACGGGTGTCTTATGTCTCTCCACCTTAACTTTAAAAGCTCAAAATTAGGACTTCTCTTCAAAATCTAGATATTTTTTCTTCACCCCAACTTTAGGAGGTCATAGTTTGAGTTCCTTCTAAACATTCAAATGTTGCTTTGGCATCCTTCCCTTTTGGCTTCAAGACCCCTTGCAACCTCTCCTAGAAAATTATACTCAAATATAAAGGAGTTCATAAAACTTTCTTTTTTCTAGTTATAATAAGATCTAAGAATATGTAACATGTTGATGGGATGTTATTATTTTAAGTGAAAGTAGTTTTATAGTACATAGCCAAGCTTCTTTTACTCTATTTACTTTTTTTTTCTTTAAATTATTTTTCCACAAATCCAAAGATGAGGCCTCAATAAAAACTTCTAATTTATTTATTAAAATTTTGAAATAATTATTTTTTCAAAACTTTAAAAATATAATTATTATAATTAATTTGAGTTGTTTTTGGTAAACTTGAAGACTAAAGCCTTTCAACATGTTCCTTAGTTTTTATTACCTCTAATTTTAAATTCTTTTAGATTTGTATCACGTCTACATATTATAATGGCATTTGATTCTTTTTCATATCATTAATCCAATAAACATTCTTATAAATTATTTTTCCTTTCTCTTAAGTCATACTATTCTTAATTAGGTTTAATATGCTTAAGCATTCTTAACTCAATATAAAGGAAAAACATAATTGGAATATATCTTTGCATTGAGAATTTAATTAGAAAAGAGAGAAATTGATTGAAGTAATAATATAATTTAAAATAAATAAGATTTTAAATATAATTATGGGGATTATTTTTATGTAAAGGAAGGATACTTTAATGATATTTTACCAATTTATCCAAGCATACGATATGTATTATTAAATTACTAAATCAAACATTTATTTTTAGTATAGTAGCAAAATATGCAATTTAAACGAGATTAATCACAATTAATCATTGTGCTTAGCGGAAAACGCTTGTTTAAACTTAATTTTTTTGTATTTTTTTCAGCAAATCAATCCTCAAAGCCTCATATGATGTGGCAATTTGAAATGTTGTCTACAGTTTAAAAAAACTTAAACACACCCAAAAATTTAAAAAACCTAAACCTAACCATAACCCTCCTCTGTGGTAGGTGTTATATTTGACATTCATTTGAATATATTTAATATTTTTAGTTGTGAAATATGGTGGAATTATTTATCATTATAACTCTCTAATAATCTACCATTGGATTAGTACCTCATGGGCCAAATACAGACATATGATACATCCATGCCTTCTTTAGCCCTTGTCCTACACATGGAACACAAACCATGATAGAGAGTACATGTTGGAAAAATACTATTCACGAGCCAGTAAAGAAGACAATCTCCAACTTTTGTTACTACTCTAGCTTGTTGTTTAATGTGGCCAAATTTCCATATTGACAAAGTATGGTGGATGCAATTATAGTTGTAGGTTTTGGGTTCACTGCCCCAACATACGAGGCTTTACAGATTGATTTATTAAAGGATGTTGTATAAGATACGAGTAATTTTCTTGCAAAACATTACAATGAATGACAAAAATTAGGATGCACTATCATGTCAGATGGATGGACAGATGGAGATGCACACTCATCAAACTCCTTGTGTCATGTGACATTGACATAATTTTCCTTTAAAATGTCGATGCATTTAAGATGATAAAATTGGGAAAGACACTCTTACATAAATTTGATGATGTTGTGATTGAGGTGGGGCCACAAAATATGGTCTAACTCATTACAAATACGATTGTTACTTGCGTGGCCATTGGGAGGTTACTTGTGGACAAATATGGAACTATGTTTTTAACTCCATGTGTGGCACAATGTCTAGATTTGACCTTCGATGAAATAAGAAAAAATCCATGTTTGAAAGAGGTTTTGAAAAAATCCCACACAATTACTGAGTTCATATACACACAAGGGTGCTTAGTATAATGTACACATTCACAGGTGGAAAAGAACTTCTTCAGCCAGGGGTGACAAGGTTCAAAACCCATTTCCTCGTGTTACAATATCTTTGCCAACAATAAATGAATTGAATACAAACGTTCATTTCAACTAAGTGGGTGGAATCTTCCTAAGTGAAACATATGGAGGGAAAAATGGTGGCTGACAATATTTTCTCACCATCTTTTTGGGAAGAGGCAAGAAAATTATGTTATTCTCTGAGCCTCTAGTTTGAGTTTTGAGAGTCATTGATGGGGATAAATCCCCTATGGCTTATATTTATGAGGTAATTGATAGGGCCAAAGATGTTATTAAGAGCAAATTTAAGAATAACAGGGCCAAGCACATGCTTTATAGAAGATAATTGATAAAAGATGTGATCGACAAATGTTTTATCCCCTCCATACAACTAAATATTTATTGAATCCAACATTTTTCTTTAGTATCTCATTTTGATATGTGCAGAGGTCATAGAGGGATTATTTAAGTACATGGAGAGAATGTTTCTTATGGATATTTTGAGGTAACTATGGGAGAGTTTTAGATGTATAAGTAGGAAAGGGGTTTCTTCTCTAGTAAGGGAGTCATCACAAGAAGGAAGACCTTAAAACTAGGTAAACATTTTTTCTACATACATACAGTGAAAGTGTTAAAATTTTACTAAATTGTGCATGTTACAATGTAAAAAAAAATATTTTTTCAGCATAATGGTGAGAATTATTTGGCAAAAAAATTGAACACCTTCGATGGATAGCAATGTACATTTTGAGCCAGACATGCAGTTCATCCACTTACGATCATAATTAGAGTGTGTTTGAGCATATACATTCCAAAAAATGTAATCGGCTCACTCAAGAACAAATGAATGATTTGGTATTTTTCCACCACAACCTTTGCCTAAAGATGAAATCTCAAGGTTAAGAAATGTTGCACATCTAATTCTCAATTCATATGGAAAGTTGATTTATATTCTTGTAAAGTATTGTTTGTCAAAAGTCACTAACATATGCATTCTATTTGATAATGTTATGTACCATTGAGGAAGATTATCAAATTAATCTTATAGAGATCAATCCAAAATTTGAATGGCTTGAAAATAATGATGAGCCTATTTATGATGAAATTGATTTAGACTTGTTGGAGAAGGTTGGGTAGGACACTGAGGTCATCACTTAAATCAAGAAAGGCTCTAACCTTAGGTTTTCAACATCTAGACATATTTATCTCTTAGTCTACCCCATTACCATTGGCTCCCTTCCCTTTTTCTCTTTGTAAACATTAATAGTATGTATTTTGAAATGTAAACGTAATGAAATTTTAATAGTATGGAAATTAATGAAAGAAAATAGTTGGCTAATTTAGATGGCATATAATCTCATTTATCTTCCAGTCATAATATATATCTACTCTCTATAAAATTGAAATGATTAATATGTATTTCTATACAATAGAAATGCCTTTAATTTTAATAAAATATTTTTTTCTCATTTTCCACCTTTTTTGTCAGTTTTATGTATATATTTTTTCGATTAATCGTAATTTTTTGAAGAACACTTACACTATTTTGTGGCTAAGAATGTGGTCCTAGATATTATCCACCCATTTGAACATGTTTTTAGTACCATTTTGAAGCAAAGAAGCACTTAAAATGGAGTTTTTGAACAACATCTTAAGTTTTAACAATATTTATTTTCAGTGTTTCTGCCCTCCTTCATAGTAGTGAAAATGTATTTTTGGGTGGAATTGGATGTCAAGGTCATGAAAACATGTGTAATTAACACACACACACACACACACACACACACACACACACACACACACACACACACACACACACACACACACACATCTCTCTGTGTGTGTGTGTTAAAAGTGATATATTTTCACTTGGGGTTCACAGTGGTAAAAATATGTGTTGGAGCTTGAGAAGTTATCTCTTCACTACTAAAAAGTTGGATTTTAGGACCCATCACTGTAACTTATGCCATGAATTGATCTCAAAGGTTAAGCCAAAGTGATCTGGGATGAAAGAAGAGTTTTTAGACATGAAGATGAAGGATCTTATGGTTCATTTAAATTATTTATGGTTTTCATTATATACACGTTTGAAGTTAAGGCTAAAATTATACATTTTTCTTGTATTGGGAAAGTCATTCTTGAGGCCAGAATGGGTGGTAGGTTTTTCGATTGGGTGTGATAGAGGCCAAGAACATGGTCATAAAATATATATACCCAATAAAATTTGTTATAAGTTCCAATTTTCATCTAATAATTACCATAAATTTATTTATCGAACATCTCGAGTTTTGACAAGATTCATTGTTAGTGTTTCTAGCCTCCTAAACAGTAGTGAAAATAGATTTCCATTTGGACTCAGACATCAAGGTCATGGAAACATGTGTAATTCACCTATAAAAACATGATACAAGTGATATATTTTCAACTAGGGGTCCAAGAGGTAAAAATTCATGTTAGAGATCGAAAAGTTGTCTCTTCATTACCAAAAAGTTGCATTTTAGGACCCATCACTGCAACTTATGCCATAAATTGCTCTCAAAGGTTAAAAAAAAAGTGATATAGGGTAAACGATTATTTTTAGACATGTAGAAGAAGGATATTATGGTTTATTAAAATGACTTATAGTTTCTATTCTATGCACGTCTTAAGTTAGGCTAAACTTTTTCATTTTTCTTGTATTGGGAAGGGCATTATGCCTTTAATTTTAATAAAATATTTTTTTCTCATTTTCCACCTTTTTTGTCAGTTTTATGTATATATTTTTTCGATTAATCGTAATTTTTTGAAGAACACTTACACTAGTTTGCATCAGTCAAGCTTTTAGCTCCACAACCTAACATATGTCTCTTTCAAGGTAGTTGCCAACCTTTCTAATATACCTTATTATTGTTTGTTTCCCTAACACCCAGCCCTGATGCTGTGTTAGCACCTTCAAACCCTCCACAGTCTTACATGCAGGCTGAAAATGCCTTCCAAAAGGTTCACTAACCCTTTCACGCTATTGATGATGGTTTAATGCCATTTAAATTGATCTTTGAAGCTAAAATGATAATTTTGAAGCCCAAACGTGGTCTTTGAATGAGAACACTAGTTGAGTATGAAGGGTTTACGTACTTCAATACAAAAGCAAGTGAGGGTTTCCATCCTCCAACCTAATTATTCAAGCAAGTGTGATTGATACTAATAAATTTGATTACGTGATAATAGATAGATCCCAAAATTAGATCTCCCTATCTCCCTTTATACGCCGTTTCCCTCTAATATACTTTTTAAATTAAGATCCGACTTATATCAAATTAGAGAAGTACCCATTGTTTATTATAACTCAATTTAGAAATAAGTTTCTAACATATTAATTTTCAAAACTTGAATAAGAACCAAGTTTCCCTTGTATTCCCTTTTCGCCCACAGAAAGTCAAATTGGGCCATAGGTCTCCTTAGCGATCTAGCATTGAAAAGGGGACATTATAGTAACCCTGCTACATCATGCACCTCGTATACATAATGAGGAAGTGAAGGTTTCCAAATTCAAGTTTGTCTTAAGGGATAACCACCTGTCTGATGTTAATCTAACTAATCCTTCTACCTTGTGCCAGGTAGTGGAATTTGCCTACAAAGTTGAAGAAAAAGATAATGCATGTTTCAAGGCTACATAGAAGCTTAAACATAAGAGTAGACAATAAAGGCTTGCTACAAGTCATAAAAATTTAAAAAATACTACTAAGCCAATTTTTTTTTTTTTGACAAACCAGGAAATAGTTCCAAAATATAGAAAATAAAAGCTAGGAATAAATTTTGAAATTATCAAAAGCATGTTGGGATTGCTGGTACACCTACTAGAAGGGTAAATAAAGTGTCCACTGATACCAAAGGACCTATTGGATGCTATTGGACTTGTAGTGGGGATCACTTATTAACATGGTTATGTATGCATGTAAATATCACATGCTAAACTACACACTCAACTCCCCAAGGTTTGATCGAGGTAGTAGAGGTAATGGATAGTATATGGGTTTGGTTGGTTGTTAGGTGGAATGAGATTTGGGATAGGCGGTGGTAATGGGTTCTCGTGATAGAACTAAAAGACCTCAAAAATGTATTGATGCTCATTGAGAGTATCAAGTTGTGCCTAAATAGAGATCCAAGGTTCTTCAATCTCTAATATAATAAGAAAGCAAAACTCTTGGTCAATACTAGGACTAGGTAAATGAGGGAGATCAGGTTGAATGAATTATGGGAAAAGGTCTACTCTATCAGGTTGGCTATGCCTGATCAATGTCATCCACTAAATGTGAATGACATAGGATGAGACTAGATCCAAGGAAAAGATAATGGTACATGTGATAAACTACATCTAGATGATGTTGTACTAATGTCTTATGTTTTGGAAAAAGATGATGATGGGTGGATTGATAATTCACTCTTGTTTGTCTAATATGGTCAAAGAGTCTACTATGAGATGAGGGGTCAAAGTGGAGTGTAAGACCTCACGTCTTAACTTGGTATTAATGTTAGACTGTGTAACAATTTTAGGATCAGGTGATTTAACCCTTGAGAATAAAACATGATGGACAAGACCTAATGTCTCAAGAAGGGTCATTTGAAAGAGGTTAGGTAGAATCTAAGGGAAAAATGTATGAGTTTGTTTAGGCAATGCTTTGTTATTCATACTTGTTGAGATGTTGAAGCAAGGATTTGTATATGCTTACACGGATAGGAAAGGATTGGATTGAATGAGTTTGCTTTCATGTGTTGGCAAGGCTTTTAGTAAGATCTGGGTGCTTGCATGTTAGCAATAATTCTTGATACAATTTTTTTAAAGTTTTTGTTGTTTTTAGTTTTTCTTGGTTTTATGGATATGAATTCTTGTTTGCTAAAATTGAAATAATGAAATTAAAGAAAAGACAAAACTGAAAGTAAAATAAATCAAAACTTATTTTTTTAATCTTTTTCCAAAGTTTACATTGCATGCAAACAAGAGAAGAAGAAACCTATACTATTATGAAATATGCCGATTTTTCTTAGTTTTGTTTGTATGCAAACTAGATGATGATGATTTTGTTTTGTTTGTATGAGATGGATTTAGTATGCAATTTGGGCCTAGATATAAAAGCAATTCAAAAATAAATCTAATCTAAAACAATAACAACACAACACTTTCTTTTGATTTTCTTTGTTTACAAACAAGCTAGACAAGCATTTCAACTTTTCTAGTTTGTTGTGAACAAGATTTTTGAATGATTTGCTAAGATACAAACAAGAAATGCAATTTCTAATTTTCTATTTTAAATATTAAAATAATAATGCTTTTAACTCACTAAATCAAACAAAATTAGAAATATACTAGCTTTGTTTATGCCCCTATGATTGTCTAGGCTTTATATGATTGACTAGGTGATGGTTTGTAATGCAAGAAACTTGTTTAGATATTTGAAATAAAATGATATATAGGCTGGAAATATCTTGAGAATTCACTAAGATCTTCCTAAAATAGTTTATGATTTTTTTTGATAATTGAAAGAAAGCTAATCTATTGGAATGCAAACACAAATAGAGTTAACTACCTTTTTTTTGTAACAAAGACAATGAAAAGAATCACATCTCTCTCCCTATCAAATTTGCTCTTTTTCTAAATAATGAAACTAATCTATTATGACTACACTAATATAATCTAACAAAGAAACAAATACTATAAATCAAAAAGAATTCTAACCTGACCAAAACATAGATCATCTGAGTGCATGTGATATGTTTATAAAAGAATCCTTAGTATGCTAGCTCCTTTTGTCCTTGTCTGAATTATAGAAACTCTCTAACTAGAGAATGTAAAATATATATAACAAGATGAGAAAAAGAGGACATATTACCATAAATGGAGAGTGATTAAACTGGGGCTGGCCAATGTTCTGGTTTGTAAAGTCTAAGTTGCTAAACCAATAACACTTTTTCACTTGTGGCAATATAGTCGACTTGAAAATAATAGAGATTGGATCTTCAGATAATTAATAGTAGGATTGTGGTTGCAAAAGCTTCATAATAACAACATCTAATGGCAATTTTCAGATATGAAATCAGACCAAAAATAGCCATCTTCTAGAAAGAGTTGGGAGCTTGCATGGAAGAGTCCAACAGAGAGTCCAACCTGAGAGGAACTTGAAATGATCAAAAATAGAAGAGGGAGTGGGCTGGGTCTGATTAGAAATGAACACAAGGTGTTAAAATTAAGAAACACGACACTAAACATGTAAAACATATTAAAACTAGAGTTACAAGAGATAATTTTAGAAGATGATTATAAGGGGACAAAACAACCACTTTATGCAGGGGTAGTTGTGAAACTACCTCTTTGAGTAACAAAAGCATTGCTATAATATATAAACTGCCCTTGTTTTAAGATAAAATTGTTGCTTAAATGCAAAACCATTGTCTAAATTATAAAACTATCATGGTAATTGTGTAATTGAAGGGACGATTTTGTAATAGAGAGGGATGGTTTTGATGCATGATGTGGCTGTTTCGTCACATATGGTCAATTTTTAAAAAGAGCGAACAAGAGCTGTGGAAGTTAAAACAAAGGGGAACAAAGGGGTAAAAGGAGTAAGAAGGTAGGAGGGGAAAGAGCTAGAGATTTCCCTATAGAGTAAAAAAAAATAGATCATTATATCATCATCATATTTGTATCAGAAGTGTCACACAGTGTAAATTTTGGGTGCATATATATTGCTCCCTTGGGAGGATGCCTTGTCATGAATTGGCAATGTGTAGTCCTGAGTAAGGCATGCATAAAAGAAATAACAAGTTAAGAGTACTTACACTACCTACCTAAGCGGTGGGGCGAAGCCAATCGAGAATCTGTGCAACCATACGTGCAATAAAAATCATACCCCCAAAATTGTCCTTTCAGGGGACTGAATCTAGTGTTAGGTCATTGTGTACCTACAAAACCATAAAACTTGTTACAAAGAATAGAGATGCTATTAAAATATTAGTTGTGAAATCTAGGAGAAATATGAGATAAACACAAGAATAAGTATTAAATAAAATAATATGCCAAAATTAGAAAACCTTTGAACTAAAACATGACTAGTTTGCAACCTAATATATTAAAAAATGTACAAAAATAATTCATTTATGCCATTTATTTGAAAGATTTTTAAGCTTTGGATTGCCTATGTTTGTTTTGAGTGTGAAAGTAGTCAACGAGATGAGGATGACGAGAGGATGGTGAACGTACCATCTGGAGGAGTTCCCATGCACAATCATGTAGGTTTTGTTGACTTTTTTATTTTTGCCCCAAATTTAGAATTTTGATTAAAACTTAGCTAAAATCCATTAAATTTTGAAAATTTCAACTTTGAAGTGATTGCTAGGGGGTAGATTGGGTTTTTTTGAGTGTTTTTGTGATTTTGAGTGAATTTTATGGGTTTCGAGGGGATTTAGGAGGGCACATCACTAATGGATCGAATAACTATTAACGTGATGGAATTATCACCCTGTACACGGTGGCAGTTACATAATAACGATGATCATAACATAATCACCACAATGCGGTTATGCCATCACCAACCTAGGGTAGTTATAGAACTGCCTGAGACAGTTGCATAGCTACCGCAAGATAGTTTCATAACTGCCATAGGGTAGTTTTGTAACCGTCATGTGTAAATGAGGGTGTACCTTTTTACCACAATATGAAAAATAGCAATTGTTCTTTTTCAAAAAATGAATTTACATAAAAAAACTTGCACTCAGATGAACAATTGGGACAAATATGGAGACAATTATTTGTTTCTTTGATAATTTGGATGTGGTGGTGAGCTTTGATGTACTCTTAAAATCTCTAAAATGTACTTGCAAATAAAAAGACATAAAGAGGAACGAACCCAGCCCACCCCCCCCCCCCCCCCCCCCCCCCAAAAAAAAAAAATTAGAATTTCTTGTACACCTTTCTGATTCTCAAGACCATCTAAAGAGGATACAAGATAAGAGCATACTTAGCAAGGTAAGAGAATACTAGATCTCTGGATCCCTAAGAGGCTACCCAAAGGCTCTTACCCTACTCTGATACTATATAAGATTTGGGTAAGATAGGTTAATAGGATTCTAAGGCCTAATTGAAGCACTCTTATGCAAGAGATTGAACTTGAAGAATAAATTATATTCTATAAAGGAATGTCAAAATCATACAACACAAATGTAATGAAATGGAGTTGATTCAATCAGAATCAATGGTTCCACATTACATTTTACATTACATTCTATATTCGCATTATTTCGCATTTCACATTATAAATGCACTACTAAAGCGCACAATACATAGGAAAAAGAGAGTGGGGTAGACAACCCATAGTTGGTATGTCAATACTATGTGTACACACTAAAGTGTAGGACAAAGTGGTAGACAACCCATAGTGGGGTGTGGTCCACTCATAGTGGAGTGCCTAGATTGTGCACATAATTAAGCATCTAATTATGCACTATATATGTATGCTATTAAGTCTTAAGTAAGCTTAAAGTGAATAAGTGTGAAAGGAATCCAAAGATAAAATTAGTTTGGGTGAGAACCCTTTTCACACCAACAGGGTCTAATTTGTTGGTTTTTTCATTTGTTGTGTGTCAACATGCAATCTAATAGGGTCCTAATTTGAATTCAAAAGGGCTATAAATACACAAGTGCCTTAGTACAATTAAGACATACATTGTGTGAGTACAAGAAATCAATTCAAGCACTCTAAAAAGGAATTCAAGAATCTAAGGAAATTTGAAGAGAATATTGTATTTAATAATGCATTTTAGAAGAAATCTATCATCCATTGTAGTGTTGAAATTCATAGTAGATAAAAATTACATCACACCAATCTACCTCGCCAAGTCGCATTTTACTTGACATGTTGTCTTTGATCATGTATATCATTGAGAGGTCTAATAAATACTCAGTTCTTAAAACCCCTAGTGTCCCTAAGCACATGCCCTAAAACAAATAGTTTTCCTTATTCTTTGTAGTTTCACTTATCCCATTAAGATTTGAAAAAGAAGATCAATTTTCTAGAGATTGACACAAAATTTTAGAAAGATGAGAGGTGTTTTTGGCAATCAAATTCCACTTCTCAATTGTCTACTAAAAATATACTGTGTATGACTATAGAATTATAAGAAGATGTTCAAATGACTATTGAGTTTTTTGAATTGTCACTCTTTATATTTATATTTTTTTCATTTTATTATTAGATTATAACGAATAATTCCAAATTACATGAAAATCTAGATACTCTCTAAACCCTTTCCTTATCAATTATTATGATAAAAATAAAAATATTTTTAAATATAATTTTATTATTTCACATTTAATTGGTAACTTGTCCAGCCATTCAAATAAACCACCCAACTGTGACAAACAATATGTACTCCCTCTTGAGATATTGAACTTGCACACTATCCATGTGACATTGATTCTTTTTTTACTTAAAGCAAAGCATCAAATAGATCAATGTATCTTGCATGACATTTGCCCTATTTGGATCAGTGAGGGTGACGCCATCTGCCTCACGTGGCTTTCATGGCAGAAGGTACTGTCAAAACATATCAACAACGAATCCTCCCCATATCATGCTTTCTAAATACAGTAACTCAATCCCAACTTTCCTTTCCTTTATTCCAGATTTCCCATTGTCAGACGATTTGAAGCCTTATCAATATTCAAATAGTCATTGAATTTGATTGTTTTGATCATTCTGTCTGTGTGCAGGAGGAGAAGACTCCGTTCTTGGCATTACAGAAATAATAAGCTGTATTGTAAAGTCATAAAGCTGCAAATATGTTAAGGTTAGGCCGATTGGGAGGGAATGTTGCTCTGGCGTCTGTTCAGCAAAAGGCAGCAATGTCTCAAAAGCTTGCCTGGTAATTGTTGTCTATCCTTAAATACAAGAATGTTACAAGAAATATTAGAAGAATGTTATTTTTCTGTGATTAATAGATATATGGATGAATTCTAATAAAAATTGTTTTGAATGGATTTAATTGTGCAGGTTTGCATCTGAGAAAAAATCGCCTGCAGGGTCAAAAACTAGTGGAGGAGGTGGTGAAAACGGTAAGCCTAAATGGTGGAGACCTGATCCTGTAACAGGCGTGTGGGTTCCTGAAGAAGCCAAAGGGCAGATTGATGCGGTGGAATCGAGAGAACACTGTCGCTTTCGTAACGAAGCCACAGCCTCGCTAGATGAGCAGGCCTGGTGGTCTTCCATGGATGGAAGTTCGCGATAGACTCAACCGATTGGGAAGAGTTTACCAGCTACCTCAGATTGTAGCCAGCCACTGTCATACCAAGTTAGGGACAAAATCCTTTTTTATGTTAAGAAGGGATTTGTATTTTGGTGAATGGATATAAATATATGATTATAAAATTATATATGTGAGATGAGAAGTTATTTTTAATTAATTTTAAATAAAATATTTTTATTTCATATTTTGTAAAAATTTTATTGTTGAGCAATAAATTTTATTATTGACAAAGAGATAATTACATAATCAAAGTGGGGAAAAACTCATTAAAGGCTATACAAATAATCTACAAGAATAGAAATCTCATGAAAAATTAAGTGCTACAAAGATAATCCATATAGGTTTGCTAAAGGGAAAATATTCAATATACTCATTATCTTAGTTTATCAAAAAAATTAATAAAATGTTATTGTCTACAACTTTTGTATGCACTTAAAAATAATCCATATACGTTTTTTAAAGAGACAATATTCAATACATTTATCAAATAAATTAATAAAATATTATTGTCCACAACTTTGACATGCACTTGAAAGATAATCCACATAGACCTTTTAAAGAGACAAGATTCAATACACTCATTACCTTAGTTTATTAAACAAATGAATAAAATGCTATTGTCCACAACTTTCACATGTACTTGGGGGGTGGTTGTAGTATATTAACAATGCAATGAGTCAAAAGTTTTTTTGACTACTCTCAATAATATATTTAGAAAGTTTGGTCTGATTGTCTTGAACTTAACTAGCATTCATAAATTGTATGAGGTATATACTCTCTAATAATCATAAAATCTATATTAAAAAGTGTTACATATTTAAAAATTATGATCAAAGAGTTTGAGATTGCTAGATAAGTTTTACGTGTTGTATTTTGTTCAATAACATGTAATTTTTTTGCATATATTATGAGAAATTGGACAAATTTTTCATTTTAAATTAAAACAATTTGATATTAATATATGTCCTTCCATGTGAAACATGGTTCCCAAATTGATTTTCTCATAAATGGTTGGATTTTTTAGAAGAAAGATAATAAGTCTTTTAAAGAGACAAGATTCAATACACTTATTACTTTAGTCTATCAAACAAATTAATAAAATGTTATGGTCCACAATTTTGGGATGCATTTGGGGGTGGTTGTAGTACATTAACAATGCAACGAGTTAAAATATCTTTTGACTACTATCAATGATACATGTTCATAAAGTTTGGTTTGATTGGCTTGAACTTAAATAGCATTCACAAATTGTGTGGAGTCCATACTCTCCACGAACCATAAAATCCATACTAAAAAATGTTAAACATTAAAAAAATTATGATTGGTTGTCCAAATAAAATCAAAGAATTTAAGAGTGTTAGATAAGTTTTATGTGTTGGATTGTTTTCAGTAGCATGTAATCTTTTTGCATGCATTATAAGAAATTGTACAATTTTTTTATTTTAAATTAAATATATTTCGATATTAATAAATGTCCTTTCATATGAAGCATGGTTCTGAAATTGAGTTTCTCATATATGGTTGGATTTTTTTGAAGAAAGACAATAAGCCTGCTAAAGAGATAAGATTCAATACACTCATTACTTTAGTCTATCAAAAAAATTAATAAAATGCTATGGTCCACAACTCTGGCATGCAAGTCAAAATATCTTTTGACTACTTTCAATAATATGTTCCAGAGGTTTGGTTTGATTGGCTTGAATTTAATTAGCATTTACAAATTGTGTGGGGTCCATATTCTCCACGAATCACAAAATCCATATTAAGAAGTGTTAAATATTAAAAAAATTATGAATGATTGCCCAAATAAAATCAAAGAGTTTGAGAGTGATAGATAAGCTTTACATGTTAGATTGTTTTCAGTGACATGTAATCTTTTAGCATGCATTATGATAAATTGGATAAATTTTTCATTTTAAATTAAATACATTTCAATATTAATATATGTCCTTCCATATGAGGCATGGTTCCCAAATTGTTTTTTTCATAAATGGTTAGATTTTTTGAAGACAGATAATAAGCCTGCTAAAGAGACAAGATTCAATAGACTCATTGCTTTAGTCTATCAAACAAATTAATAAAATGTTATGATCCATAACTTTAGCATCCACTTGGGATGATGATAGCATATTAACAATACGATCAGTCACAAGACCTTCTGACTATTTTCAATGATATGTTAAGAAAGTTTTGTTTGATTGATTTGAATTTAATCACTACTCACAAATTGTGTGGGGTCCACACTCTTCACGAATCATAAAAATCATATTAGAAAGTATTAAATATTAAAAAAAATTATAATTAATTATTTAAATAAAATTAGAATTTGAAAATGTTGAACATGATTTCAAATTTAATTTTCTAATAAATTATTTATTTTTTTAAAGAAAAATAATAATATTTTATCTTTGTAACTCTTCCAATTTAATTTTTTTTGATGTACAGATAAAAAATGTGCAAATTATACAATGATATTCTCTTTTTACATATTTCAGATAATTTAAAACAACATTCCAACTATAATACCCTATCACAATATAGATTCAAATAAAGACCCTTGTCGATTTGTAAGATTTGCTATATAATTTAGTCCTAACTATTGTTACAAGTATTGGATTTCTCTACTTTAGGATCATTTCTTATCTTAGTTTCATCACATTGCAATTATTTATTTGTAGTAAATGCATAAATCTATTCTCGATCGAGGAGTGTGTCAATATGGTTTTTAATTTTTTCAAAATAAGTTCTTTACTAAAATGTTCTTATGAAATTGTCCTAAATAAATTTCAATTGTCATTTGTAATATGTTAAAAAAAACTACCTTTGGACAATGACCATATGTTTTATAATCTCAGTTAATAAAATAAAGATAGAATCATTTTTTTTAAATTTATTATATAATTTTTTTAATAAGTTGTGTTGTGGAGCCTATTTCTAAATTACAATGTATTTTAAATATTATACATTTAAAATGTATTGTAAACTCTATATGTATTCTCGTCGGGGTTTGGGGTTGGGTCAGGTTCTGAGCAGGGGCCCTCTGACGAATGGGAGTTCGAGAGTGGTAGCTCCTGAAATTTTTTTTTGGATCCTTTTAATGGAGAACCGTTTTGAGTAGACTTGGCCCATGGTTTTGTAAACCGCTATGTTGATGTATTATGTATAGATGGATATTCAGTAGGTAATACATCACGAGAACAAGGGTTTGAGAAGGAAGAACAGAGTGTGTGAATTTAGGGAGGTTTGTTGAGTACAACTCTAAACAATATTTGTACATTGTAATTGTGAGAAGATAGATCTGAGAATAAATTATGCTCTTATGGCTTGTAATAAAATCTGAGCAAGTGTTTCTTAATGGATGTAACCCATATTGGGGGAACCACATTAAATATGGTCTTCTTATTTTACATATTTATTTCTGTTCTTTCTACATCTCTGTTCATATCTATCATTATTGCAATTATGTGAAATTTTTCTACATCAATTTTTGTTTTATTCCTAACATAAGTGAAATGAATTAAATAACCCTAATTTATTAAAAGTATAACAATTATAATATTTATTTGTAAAAAAAATATTTTTATGTTTAATATATTCTATTAAAAATGAAAATATTACCTTTGTCCACAAATTTTGTTCAATCTTTTTATTTTTTATAAAGATTTATTTTTCAAAGAGAAACAAATTGTAATACAAGCTTTTACCTCTTGGAAATAGTAAAGGGAAAATACATCAAGGTTTTAATACTTTATAAACTAAGCTATGATACTATGCTAATCTATATAAACAAGCTTATAATTAAACAATTAAATAGTTAGATAATTTAAAATAGAAGATAACATTAATATATAGTGGTGTTAATAGATATTTTATAAAATAAATAAGATGATTGAATTAATATAATTTATTGATATTTTATATGTCTCTAATAAATATATGATATAGTTAATGAGATGTGGGAGAGTTGGTTGTTTCAAACTCCACTTAGATTCAAATCTATAGAAAGGTTTATGAGGTTGGTTTTGGCCGTTTGTTATTCTTGAGGCTAGTGTATCTAGCAGACCAATCCATGCTTTAGTAAAAAACCGTCATTAATCATATGTGTGTATGTGTATGATATAAAGATAGGTCAATCTAATGTAAAAAAATGACCCTACCGTAAAAGATTCATCCTTCAGTGGTTGTGCTCATGGTCCTCTTTAACACTCAAATTCTTATGGTCCCTCACCCTTCCGCATATCTTTTGGGGCATCTGGTTGGAATGTAACGATCGTATCTTTAAGAATAGGAAATCTTATTTTTCCAAGGTGGTAGCCAAAATTTCCATGGCTATCAAAGATAACTAATGTGTCTTTAACAATCTCTCCAATTCCCCTACTTCTATCTCGAAGATTCTTATTCTTCAAAGATGGAATCTCTTGTTAGTCGAGGGGAATTCATCTCTTAACCTGAAGATTGATAAGAAGCACATGAGATGGAGGAAACCACTGTTGAATTGGCTCAAACTCAACTTTGATGGTGTCACTAAAGGTAATCCAAATAATGTCAGGGTGATGGTCTAATTAGAGATGCTCATGGAACTTTAGTGGCAGACTATGTTGGGTCAATGGGATATCAATCTAGCCATGTGGTGAAAGTCACTACCACTCTCTAGGGCATCCAATTAGCATCTGATTTATAATTTATTAGCATTGAATGAGACTCGATGAGCATTATTAAAAAACTTAAAGGATCCTTAGTCCCAATTTGGTCCATCTCCATTATATAAGCAATACTCAAGAATCATAAAGAACTTTGAGGAGATCCAAATTCTTCACAGTTACCAGGAAGACAAGAGTTTTGTTGATTAGCTAGAAAATTAAGGGGTCAATACCCAAAATCTCACTAGTTAGGCCCAACTAAACCAAATGCCTTCCAATTTATCTTTCAGGTTCAATGAGGAATTTAGACTTGTAAATTAAGGACTATGGTCCCTTGACCTACAACAAAACTCTCAGTCTCATGAGAATCAATGGTCATATTTTAAACATCACTAAGGCCAAGTCTAATGTGGCTACTTTGCACACATTTTATGATGATGACTCCACTTCCACCTTGATTCATATTATTTTTATCATGATGATTAGGCATTATCTCATTTATAATTTTTCAAATCATATTAATAAAACTTGTGGCGAGAGGCATATCAACCTAGTTAGTAGTAATTATATTATGCTCAAATTCTCTACAAATCTAACTTTGACTCTCCACAAAGGCAACAAGGGGGCTCTAAATTCTATAAATAAAATGGGAGGTGCTAGAGTTAGGGTTGAACCTCTTTCATGCACCAACATTAAGGAATGCACCACTTTTTGGCTCAAACTAAAATAGGGATGTCTCACCCTCTTTATTGAGCATATCCATGGCTATAATCATTACCTCACTCTTGAATTTGTAAAGTCCTAGACTGGCATGACTGTTCAGATGAAGGGATTCATGTTGGAGGTTTTTGAAGCTAAAATTGCATTAGTGACCAATATGGCGATAAAGGGGGCTTGATCCTTTCAAAATAAAAGTAAGAAAAAGGAATATGGTTCAATAATTTTTTAAGGTCGAGGAGCATATTCATCACTCTGGTGTTGGCTTCCTCAGAACAACCCTTCCTTACCCTTGGGATGAGATTTTCCTCTACCTCATGAAGTTACTCACTCTTGAAGGCAAATGTCATGTCATCTACTCACATCATTTTCTTTTGCTAAACCATTTCAAGAACAATGACTACATTAGCCTTCCTTTTTTCCTGCTCATGTCTTTTGAGAGTAATATTACAAACTACTATGAGGAAAAAACTAATATCTTGCTCCATCAAGCCCTTGTTTTCCTTTTCATTAAATCTACTATCCCCATGGTCAAGCTGGTCATTACAGCTAATGATGGTGAGGATGGGTCAGCTGATGGGGATGACCATTCTCTTAGTCCTGATGGGAGCCCTAACAAAAATGATTGAGAGGATGATGAGACCCTAGCCCAATTCAATAAAAACATCAATCACATAAATCCTATGAAATACACTAAGAAAGGTAAATCCATCCTAGGTGACATTTCTAAAGGGCCTAGTAGCTCCAAATTAACCCCCATCATTCTGGATGGGAATAAGAGGCTTGAGACCAACACCCCTATAGATAAAGTTTCTAAGCTTAAAAATGCCCTCCTTACTCAACTCAACCTTCTCAAGGACCTGGTGAATGAATTCAAGAAATCCAAGCAAGCCATTTTTGAAATTCAACTCAAGATCGAAGGTCAAGATAAAGATTTAAAGTAGGACATTTACAAAAATAACTAAGCACTCCTCTAATCCCAAGAAGTTGTGTTAAAAAATATGGTGTAAATTAATGAAATGTAGAATAATACTAAAGCCGAGGTGGTGGAGGGCTTGAACACTCCCAGGGTGGTTGAAGCAAAAGGTAAAAATAGTAAGAAAAAAGTCTTAGAGACATAAACAGTGGAGGAAAATATTGATAGGCCATGTAAAAGAACTCATGGTAAGAAGAAAATTCAAGAGGACACCCCTCTAGAAAAACAAGACACCATCCTTGACATCACTATCTGCGAGCTTCAAAAAGATATGGAAGTTTATATTTGTCTTGACGGCATGGATGATCCTTAAGTTCACGTTGCTCCAGTTTTTGATCTTTCTAGTGTGTTTTGATGATGTTTCATTGACTTTTGGTTTCTCTTCAACCTTTCCTTTGTTACGCCTATATTTTTTATTGTCTCTTTGTTTATCTCTGTTCAGACTACTATTTTTTGGTTGGTTGGGGGACCCCTGTAAAACCCTCTTTTTCCAATATCTAATAAAAATAAATTATAATTATATTTGTAAGATTCACAGTATAAAGATACATAACACAAGTTGTCAAAAATACCTAAGATACACCATAAGTGTTTATGATTCAAAATCCCCATTCAAAATAAATTTTACACTTTAACCGATCAAATTTTATTTGTATGGCCTACCTTACTACAACTATATTGACATGCAATGAATTGTGACATTTAATTATTATGGTGAACATTCTACCTTACCATTAGACCATAGCCCATTAAATAAAACTACATTTTAATTTTTATATAAAATCATTTTTTTCCCTTTTAAATTACACATTTAATAGACCTAAAAATTATGCGATCTATTTTTGTTTTTATTTTTAATGGAAGATAAAATGAATTTTAACATCTTTTTTCCCAAAATATTGTATAATATTTTTTAAATTGTATTTAATTATATTAATTTAAGATAAAATAAATTAAGTTGTGATTATAAATCATATCCATTTAAATTTTATTTGATTATAGATTAATTTAAAATTTTATGAATTAAGTTGTGATTGAAAATTATATCATGCAATTGTATTTAATATCAATATACATCTTATCCTTAGAAATAATAAGGCATATGTAGATTGATTATAATTCTTTTTATGATCTTTTCCTCACACAATTCAAGTCATTTTTTCTACTTTTGGTCAATAGCTAAGGAGAGTATTCCTCAATTCTCCTCTCTATAAAGATTGAGGTTTACTTTAATACATGGAGTGTCTTAGAAATCATAAGAATTCCCCTCCCTTCCTCCTACTCCAAGTGCAAATATCTAAACCAAGTGGTCAAATGTACTTTGTTTAGCACAAACATATCCTAGTTGGTTATAATTTGGTCGTGAAGGCATTCATAACAAGGGTCACGATTTAAAATACCCTTCCATTCCTTTTAAATTTGAGCTAAGTTGGTGGATGTATGGAACATAGTTGATAGACACATCAACATTGAGGTGGTGTGTAGTCATTTTCCATACAAGTGGCATGGTGGTAGATGTGGCGATCTAATTAATATCCACGTGGTGGTCAATTTAATGTCCACATAAATAATGTTATAACAAAGTTGGTAGTCCAAACACCATCCACATGGAATTCTAAGTGGTAGTCATGTAGTGACACATGGCAATCCATATAGATCCATACAAAGATGCATGGTAGTTTATATAAATATATGTACAATGATGTGGCAATGTATAGTTATAAGTACTCTAATTTTTGTTTGATTTTGTAGTTATACTTAGAACTAAAAAAATACATAACTTATACATCTAGATTTTATTTGAACTTTTTTTTAAAGTATTGGAGATATTTTTTCTAGCTCTTTGTTATGATATTGTTATTTTCAAGTTTTTATCAATGTTGTGATAAATTATCACTAGCAACTAGGGAGGTAATTTATGAGGTCTTATGTTAATGGTATGTAATTTTTAAGATATAATATCTTTAAAAATGTAAATAATAGTGAAAAAAATAGGATGAAGCATCTCACGTCTGCCTTTGCTTTTTTCTCTCCTGTAGATCTTTCTCCTCCTATATTCCACATTTTTACTCCTCTATTTGCAGCTGCAAACTTCTATGTGGAAGTGTTTTCCATTGGTGCATACCCATGGCCCTCATATGCCCCTTTGAGTCTTCTCTCCTTTAATAATATTTTCTTGTCTTGCCTTTTGCATCTATGAATTCATTCTGCAGTGTTAGATTTGTCCTCTTTGTTGGTGCACTATCTGATAACCAAGTTCTCTTCATTTTTTGTTTGATCCTGGAGCTACCTCAACTACATTATTTATATTATCTTATCCATCCATTCCTCCCTTGGATCACTCAGTCCACTTTGTTGGAAAAAAAGGCCCCTTCCTTATCCTTCAATGGTACCCTCATACCACCTACAACAGTCTATGATTTTCTTCTTCTTATCCACTTAGTTGTAGATGTTTCTGAGAAAATCCATGTCCTTGAGCATGGATAAGAATTTATTTATTAAGAGGCTTTATAGAGAAAGAATGGGTTTATTTTTAGATACAATGTGCTCTAGCCTATGCTGGTAGACCTACATGTGGGTTTCCTCTTATTGATTTCTCAAGAAATTTACATATACATGTGTACTAAGAGTTTCTTTATTTTGGAGTGTGATGTTGCTAAAGATAAGGATATTATCAAATCTAATCCCTAGTTCGGGAAAATGGACAATATTTCTTATGCTCTTATTTTGGTTAGACTCCGGAACTTTCTCCTTCATTTATAAACTCTTATTAAACTTATCATACATCGAGAATGCCCTATGAATGTTTCATTTTTTATGTAATGAAAATTTTTAGTGACATTTCACTACATTCTTGATTTTTTTTGTGCAAGCCATTCCAAAATATAAATAGTTTAAGGTGGAGGGTTATGTTTAGAAGCAAAAGTTTAACTACACTTAAATGGCATTTAGTTGTAGAGCTTTATTTTTCCATGGGCACCTTATTGCTGACTTCTCTAAAAGGCTTATTTAAAAATTGGTCAATATTAGTGATTTTAAAATAAAAATTTAATAATAAGGGTTTTTACCCAGTAGCATGGAGTTGAGGCTTGCCATCATTTGGTGGGGCTAATTTTTAATTCCTTATATGTTTAGGTTGAGCCTTCTCTCTTAAAATAGAGGAGGATATCACTTCTTTGATTTTGAGGCAAGTGGATTAGGTTGCCCTTAAAAAAAAGGTATCTTATTAACGGGTGTCTTATGTCTCTCCACCTTAACTTTAAAAGCTCAAAATTAGGACTTCTCTTCAAAATCTAGATATTTTTTCTTCACCCCAACTTTAGGAGGTCATAGTTTGAGTTCCTTCTAAACATTCAAATGTTGCTTTGGCATCCTTCCCTTTTGGCTTCAAGACCCCTTGCAACCTCTCCTAGAAAATTATACTCAAATATAAAGGAGTTCATAAAACTTTCTTTTTTCTAGTTATAATAAGATCTAAGAATATGTAACATGTTGATGGGATGTTATTATTTTAAGTGAAAGTAGTTTTATAGTACATAGCCAAGCTTCTTTTACTCTATTTACTTTTTTTTTCTTTAAATTATTTTTCCACAAATCCAAAGATGAGGCCTCAATAAAAACTTCTAATTTATTTATTAAAATTTTGAAATAATTATTTTTTCAAAACTTTAAAAATATAATTATTATAATTAATTTGAGTTGTTTTTGGTAAACTTGAAGACTAAAGCCTTTCAACATGTTCCTTAGTTTTTATTACCTCTAATTTTAAATTCTTTTAGATTTGTATCACGTCTACATATTATAATGGCATTTGATTCTTTTTCATATCATTAATCCAATAAACATTCTTATAAATTATTTTTCCTTTCTCTTAAGTCATACTATTCTTAATTAGGTTTAATATGCTTAAGCATTCTTAACTCAATATAAAGGAAAAACATAATTGGAATATATCTTTGCATTGAGAATTTAATTAGAAAAGAGAGAAATTGATTGAAGTAATAATATAATTTAAAATAAATAAGATTTTAAATATAATTATGGGGATTATTTTTATGTAAAGGAAGGATACTTTAATGATATTTTACCAATTTATCCAAGCATACGATATGTATTATTAAATTACTAAATCAAACATTTATTTTTAGTATAGTAGCAAAATATGCAATTTAAACGAGATTAATCACAATTAATCATTGTGCTTAGCGGAAAACGCTTGTTTAAACTTAATTTTTTTGTATTTTTTTCAGCAAATCAATCCTCAAAGCCTCATATGATGTGGCAATTTGAAATGTTGTCTACAGTTTAAAAAAACTTAAACACACCCAAAAATTTAAAAAACCTAAACCTAACCATAACCCTCCTCTGTGGTAGGTGTTATATTTGACATTCATTTGAATATATTTAATATTTTTAGTTGTGAAATATGGTGGAATTATTTATCATTATAACTCTCTAATAATCTACCATTGGATTAGTACCTCATGGGCCAAATACAGACATATGATACATCCATGCCTTCTTTAGCCCTTGTCCTACACATGGAACACAAACCATGATAGAGAGTACATGTTGGAAAAATACTATTCACGAGCCAGTAAAGAAGACAATCTCCAACTTTTGTTACTACTCTAGCTTGTTGTTTAATGTGGCCAAATTTCCATATTGACAAAGTATGGTGGATGCAATTATAGTTGTAGGTTTTGGGTTCACTGCCCCAACATACGAGGCTTTACAGATTGATTTATTAAAGGATGTTGTATAAGATACGAGTAATTTTCTTGCAAAACATTACAATGAATGACAAAAATTAGGATGCACTATCATGTCAGATGGATGGACAGATGGAGATGCACACTCATCAAACTCCTTGTGTCATGTGACATTGACATAATTTTCCTTTAAAATGTCGATGCATTTAAGATGATAAAATTGGGAAAGACACTCTTACATAAATTTGATGATGTTGTGATTGAGGTGGGGCCACAAAATATGGTCTAACTCATTACAAATACGATTGTTACTTGCGTGGCCATTGGGAGGTTACTTGTGGACAAATATGGAACTATGTTTTTAACTCCATGTGTGGCACAATGTCTAGATTTGACCTTCGATGAAATAAGAAAAAATCCATGTTTGAAAGAGGTTTTGAAAAAATCCCACACAATTACTGAGTTCATATACACACAAGGGTGCTTAGTATAATGTACACATTCACAGGTGGAAAAGAACTTCTTCAGCCAGGGGTGACAAGGTTCAAAACCCATTTCCTCGTGTTACAATATCTTTGCCAACAATAAATGAATTGAATACAAACGTTCATTTCAACTAAGTGGGTGGAATCTTCCTAAGTGAAACATATGGAGGGAAAAATGGTGGCTGACAATATTTTCTCACCATCTTTTTGGGAAGAGGCAAGAAAATTATGTTATTCTCTGAGCCTCTAGTTTGAGTTTTGAGAGTCATTGATGGGGATAAATCCCCTATGGCTTATATTTATGAGGTAATTGATAGGGCCAAAGATGTTATTAAGAGCAAATTTAAGAATAACAGGGCCAAGCACATGCTTTATAGAAGATAATTGATAAAAGATGTGATCGACAAATGTTTTATCCCCTCCATACAACTAAATATTTATTGAATCCAACATTTTTCTTTAGTATCTCATTTTGATATGTGCAGAGGTCATAGAGGGATTATTTAAGTACATGGAGAGAATGTTTCTTATGGATATTTTGAGGTAACTATGGGAGAGTTTTAGATGTATAAGTAGGAAAGGGGTTTCTTCTCTAGTAAGGGAGTCATCACAAGAAGGAAGACCTTAAAACTAGGTAAACATTTTTTCTACATACATACAGTGAAAGTGTTAAAATTTTACTAAATTGTGCATGTTACAATGTAAAAAAAAATATTTTTTCAGCATAATGGTGAGAATTATTTGGCAAAAAAATTGAACACCTTCGATGGATAGCAATGTACATTTTGAGCCAGACATGTAGTTCATCCACTTACGATCATAATTAGAGTGTGTTTGAGCATATACATTCCAAAAAATGTAATCGGCTCACTCAAGAACAAATGAATGATTTGGTATTTTTCCACCACAACCTTTGCCTAAAGATGAAATCTCAAGGTTAAGAAATGTTGCACATCTAATTCTCAATTCATATGGAAAGTTGATTTATATTCTTGTAAAGTATTGTTTGTCAAAAGTCACTAACATATGCATTCTATTTGATAATGTTATGTACCATTGAGGAAGATTATCAAATTAATCTTAAAGAGATCAATCCAAAATTTGAATGGCTTGAAAATAATGATGAGCCTATTTATGATGAAATTGATTTAGACTTGTTGGAGAAGGTTGGGTAGGACACTGAGGTCATCACTTAAATCAAGAAAGGCTCTAACCTTAGGTTTTCAACATCTAGACATATTTATCTCTTAGTCTACCCCATTACCATTGGCTCCCTTCCCTTTTTCTCTTTGTAAACATTAATAGTATGTATTTTGAAATGTAAACGTAATGAAATTTTAATAGTATGGAAATTAATGAAAGAAAATAGTTGGCTAATTTAGATGGCATATAATCTCATTTATCTTCCAGTCATAATATATATCTACTCTCTATAAAATTGAAATGATTAATATGTATTTCTATACAATAGAAATGCCTTTAATTTTAATAAAATATTTTTTTCTCATTTTCCACCTTTTTTGTCAGTTTTATGTATATATTTTTTCGATTAATCGTAATTTTTTGAAGAACACTTACACTATTTTGTGGCTAAGAATGTGGTCCTAGATATTATCCACCCATTTGAACATGTTTTTAGTACCATTTTGAAGCAAAGAAGCACTTAAAATGGAGTTTTTGAACAACATCTTAAGTTTTAACAATATTTATTTTCAGTGTTTCTGCCCTCCTTCATAGTAGTGAAAATGTATTTTTGGGTGGAATTGGATGTCAAGGTCATGAAAACATGTGTAATTAACACACACACACACACACACACACACACACACACACACACACACACACACACACACACACACACACACATCTCTGTGTGTGTGTGTGTTAAAAGTGATATATTTTCACTTGGGGTTCACAGTGGTAAAAATATGTGTTGGAGCTTGAGAAGTTATCTCTTCACTACTAAAAAGTTGGATTTTAGGACCCATCACTGTAACTTATGCCATGAATTGATCTCAAAGGTTAAGCCAAAGTGATCTGGGATGAAAGAAGAGTTTTTAGACATGAAGATGAAGGATCTTATGGTTCATTTAAATTATTTATGGTTTTCATTATATACACGTTTGAAGTTAAGGCTAAAATTATACATTTTTCTTGTATTGGGAAAGTCATTCTTGAGGCCAGAATGGGTGGTAGGTTTTTCGATTGGGTGTGATAGAGGCCAAGAACATGGTCATAAAATATATATACCCAATAAAATTTGTTATAAGTTCCAATTTTCATCTAATAATTACCATAAATTTATTTATCGAACATCTCGAGTTTTGACAAGATTCATTGTTAGTGTTTCTAGCCTCCTAAACAGTAGTGAAAATAGATTTCCATTTGGACTCAGACATCAAGGTCATGGAAACATGTGTAATTCACCTATAAAAACATGATACAAGTGATATATTTTCAACTAGGGGTCCAAGAGGTAAAAATTCATGTTAGAGATCGAAAAGTTGTCTCTTCATTACCAAAAAGTTGCATTTTAGGACCCATCACTGCAACTTATGCCATAAATTGCTCTCAAAGGTTAAAAAAAAAGTGATATAGGGTAAACGATTATTTTTAGACATGTAGAAGAAGGATATTATGGTTTATTAAAATGACTTATAGTTTCTATTCTATGCACGTCTTAAGTTAGGCTAAACTTTTTCATTTTTCTTGTATTGGGAAGGGCATTATGCCTTTAATTTTAATAAAATATTTTTTTCTCATTTTCCACCTTTTTTGTCAGTTTTATGTATATATTTTTTCGATTAATCGTAATTTTTTGAAGAACACTTACACTAGTTTGCATCAGTCAAGCTTTTAGCTCCACAACCTAACATATGTCTCTTTCAAGGTAGTTGCCAACCTTTCTAATATACCTTATTATTGTTTGTTTCCCTAACACCCAGCCCTGATGCTGTGTTAGCACCTTCAAACCCTCCACAGTCTTACATGCAGGCTGAAAATGCCTTCCAAAAGGTTCACTAACCCTTTCACGCTATTGATGATGGTTTAATGCCATTTAAATTGATCTTTGAAGCTAAAATGATAATTTTGAAGCCCAAACGTGGTCTTTGAATGAGAACACTAGTTGAGTATGAAGGGTTTACGTACTTCAATACAAAAGCAAGTGAGGGTTTCCATCCTCCAACCTAATTATTCAAGCAAGTGTGATTGATACTAATAAATTTGATTACGTGATAATAGATAGATCCCAAAATTAGATCTCCCTATCTCCCTTTATACGCCGTTTCCCTCTAATATACTTTTTAAATTAAGATCCGACTTATATCAAATTAGAGAAGTACCCATTGTTTATTATAACTCAATTTAGAAATAAGTTTCTAACATATTAATTTTCAAAACTTGAATAAGAACCAAGTTTCCCTTGTATTCCCTTTTCGCCCACAGAAAGTCAAATTGGGCCATAGGTCTCCTTAGCGATCTAGCATTGAAAAGGGGACATTATAGTAACCCTGCTACATCATGCACCTCGTATACATAATGAGGAAGTGAAGGTTTCCAAATTCAAGTTTGTCTTAAGGGATAACCACCTGTCTGATGTTAATCTAACTAATCCTTCTACCTTGTGCCAGGTAGTGGAATTTGCCTACAAAGTTGAAGAAAAAGATAATGCATGTTTCAAGGCTACATAGAAGCTTAAACATAAGAGTAGACAATAAAGGCTTGCTACAAGTCATAAAAATTTAAAAAATACTACTAAGCCAATTTTTTTTTTTTTGACAAACCAGGAAATAGTTCCAAAATATAGAAAATAAAAGCTAGGAATAAATTTTGAAATTATCAAAAGCATGTTGGGATTGCTGGTACACCTACTAGAAGGGTAAATAAAGTGTCCACTGATACCAAAGGACCTATTGGATGCTATTGGACTTGTAGTGGGGATCACTTATTAACATGGTTATGTATGCATGTAAATATCACATGCTAAACTACACACTCAACTCCCCAAGGTTTGATCGAGGTAGTAGAGGTAATGGATAGTATATGGGTTTGGTTGGTTGTTAGGTGGAATGAGATTTGGGATAGGCGGTGGTAATGGGTTCTCGTGATAGAACTAAAAGACCTCAAAAATGTATTGATGCTCATTGAGAGTATCAAGTTGTGCCTAAATAGAGATCCAAGGTTCTTCAATCTCTAATATAATAAGAAAGCAAAACTCTTGGTCAATACTAGGACTAGGTAAATGAGGGAGATCAGGTTGAATGAATTATGGGAAAAGGTCTACTCTATCAGGTTGGCTATGCCTGATCAATGTCATCCACTAAATGTGAATGACATAGGATGAGACTAGATCCAAGGAAAAGATAATGGTACATGTGATAAACTACATCTAGATGATGTTGTACTAATGTCTTATGTTTTGGAAAAAGATGATGATGGGTGGATTGATAATTCACTCTTGTTTGTCTAATATGGTCAAAGAGTCTACTATGAGATGAGGGGTCAAAGTGGAGTGTAAGACCTCACGTCTTAACTTGGTATTAATGTTAGACTGTGTAACAATTTTAGGATCAGGTGATTTAACCCTTGAGAATAAAACATGATGGACAAGACCTAATGTCTCAAGAAGGGTCATTTGAAAGAGGTTAGGTAGAATCTAAGGGAAAAATGTATGAGTTTGTTTAGGCAATGCTTTGTTATTCATACTTGTTGAGATGTTGAAGCAAGGATTTGTATATGCTTACACGGATAGGAAAGGATTGGATTGAATGAGTTTGCTTTCATGTGTTGGCAAGGCTTTTAGTAAGATCTGGGTGCTTGCATGTTAGCAATAATTCTTGATACAATTTTTTTAAAGTTTTTGTTGTTTTTAGTTTTTCTTGGTTTTATGGATATGAATTCTTGTTTGCTAAAATTGAAATAATGAAATTAAAGAAAAGACAAAACTGAAAGTAAAATAAATCAAAACTTATTTTTTTAATCTTTTTCCAAAGTTTACATTGCATGCAAACAAGAGAAGAAGAAACCTATACTATTATGAAATATGCCGATTTTTCTTAGTTTTGTTTGTATGCAAACTAGATGATGATGATTTTGTTTTGTTTGTATGAGATGGATTTAGTATGCAATTTGGGCCTAGATATAAAAGCAATTCAAAAATAAATCTAATCTAAAACAATAACAACACAACACTTTCTTTTGATTTTCTTTGTTTACAAACAAGCTAGACAAGCATTTCAACTTTTCTAGTTTGTTGTGAACAAGATTTTTGAATGATTTGCTAAGATACAAACAAGAAATGCAATTTCTAATTTTCTATTTTAAATATTAAAATAATAATGCTTTTAACTCACTAAATCAAACAAAATTAGAAATATACTAGCTTTGTTTATGCCCCTATGATTGTCTAGGCTTTATATGATTGACTAGGTGATGGTTTGTAATGCAAGAAACTTGTTTAGATATTTGAAATAAAATGATATATAGGCTGGAAATATCTTGAGAATTCACTAAGATCTTCCTAAAATAGTTTATGATTTTTTTTGATAATTGAAAGAAAGCTAATCTATTGGAATGCAAACACAAATAGAGTTAACTACCTTTTTTTTGTAACAAAGACAATGAAAAGAATCACATCTCTCTCCCTATCAAATTTGCTCTTTTTCTAAATAATGAAACTAATCTATTATGACTACACTAATATAATCTAACAAAGAAACAAATACTATAAATCAAAAAGAATTCTAACCTGACCAAAACATAGATCATCTGAGTGCATGTGATATGTTTATAAAAGAATCCTTAGTATGCTAGCTCCTTTTGTCCTTGTCTGAATTATAGAAACTCTCTAACTAGAGAATGTAAAATATATATAACAAGATGAGAAAAAGAGGACATATTACCATAAATGGAGAGTGATTAAACTGGGGCTGGCCAATGTTCTGGTTTGTAAAGTCTAAGTTGCTAAACCAATAACACTTTTTCACTTGTGGCAATATAGTCGACTTGAAAATAATAGAGATTGGATCTTCAGATAATTAATAGTAGGATTGTGGTTGCAAAAGCTTCATAATAACAACATCTAATGGCAATTTTCAGATATGAAATCAGACCAAAAATAGCCATCTTCTAGAAAGAGTTGGGAGCTTGCATGGAAGAGTCCAACAGAGAGTCCAACCTGAGAGGAACTTGAAATGATCAAAAATAGAAGAGGGAGTGGGCTGGGTCTGATTAGAAATGAACACAAGGTGTTAAAATTAAGAAACACGACACTAAACATGTAAAACATATTAAAACTAGAGTTACAAGAGATAATTTTAGAAGATGATTATAAGGGGACAAAACAACCACTTTATGCAGGGGTAGTTGTGAAACTACCTCTTTGAGTAACAAAAGCATTGCTATAATATATAAACTGCCCTTGTTTTAAGATAAAATTGTTGCTTAAATGCAAAACCATTGTCTAAATTATAAAACTATCATGGTAATTGTGTAATTGAAGGGACGATTTTGTAATAGAGAGGGATGGTTTTGATGCATGATGTGGCTGTTTCGTCACATATGGTCAATTTTTAAAAAGAGCGAACAAGAGCTGTGGAAGTTAAAACAAAGGGGAACAAAGGGGTAAAAGGAGTAAGAAGGTAGGAGGGGAAAGAGCTAGAGATTTCCCTATAGAGTAAAAAAAAATAGATCATTATATCATCATCATATTTGTATCAGAAGTGTCACACAGTGTAAATTTTGGGTGCATATATATTGCTCCCTTGGGAGGATGCCTTGTCATGAATTGGCAATGTGTAGTCCTGAGTAAGGCATGCATAAAAGAAATAACAAGTTAAGAGTACTTACACTACCTACCTAAGCGGTGGGGCGAAGCCAATCGAGAATCTGTGCAACCATACGTGCAATAAAAATCATACCCCCAAAATTGTCCTTTCAGGGGACTGAATCTAGTGTTAGGTCATTGTGTACCTACAAAACCATAAAACTTGTTACAAAGAATAGAGATGCTATTAAAATATTAGTTGTGAAATCTAGGAGAAATATGAGATAAACACAAGAATAAGTATTAAATAAAATAATATGCCAAAATTAGAAAACCTTTGAACTAAAACATGACTAGTTTGCAACCTAATATATTAAAAAATGTACAAAAATAATTCATTTATGCCATTTATTTGAAAGATTTTTAAGCTTTGGATTGCCTATGTTTGTTTTGAGTGTGAAAGTAGTCAACGAGATGAGGATGACGAGAGGATGGTGAACGTACCATCTGGAGGAGTTCCCATGCACAATCATGTAGGTTTTGTTGACTTTTTTATTTTTGCCCCAAATTTAGAATTTTGATTAAAACTTAGCTAAAATCCATTAAATTTTGAAAATTTCAACTTTGAAGTGATTGCTAGGGGGTAGATTGGGTTTTTTTGAGTGTTTTTGTGATTTTGAGTGAATTTTATGGGTTTCGAGGGGATTTAGGAGGGCACATCACTAATGGATCGAATAACTATTAACGTGATGGAATTATCACCCTGTACACGGTGGCAGTTACATAATAACGATGATCATAACATAATCACCACAATGCGGTTATGCCATCACCAACCTAGGGTAGTTATAGAACTGCCTGAGACAGTTGCATAGCTACCGCAAGATAGTTTCATAACTGCCATAGGGTAGTTTTGTAACCGTCATGTGTAAATGAGGGTGTACCTTTTTACCACAATATGAAAAATAGCAATTGTTCTTTTTCAAAAAATGAATTTACATAAAAAAACTTGCACTCAGATGAACAATTGGGACAAATATGGAGACAATTATTTGTTTCTTTGATAATTTGGATGTGGTGGTGAGCTTTGATGTACTCTTAAAATCTCTAAAATGTACTTGCAAATAAAAAGACATAAAGAGGAACGAACCCAGCCCACCCCCCCCCCCCCCCCCCCCCCAAAAAAAAAAAATTAGAATTTCTTGTACACCTTTCTGATTCTCAAGACCATCTAAAGAGGATACAAGATAAGAGCATACTTAGCAAGGTAAGAGAATACTAGATCTCTGGATCCCTAAGAGGCTACCCAAAGGCTCTTACCCTACTCTGATACTATATAAGATTTGGGTAAGATAGGTTAATAGGATTCTAAGGCCTAATTGAAGCACTCTTATGCAAGAGATTGAACTTGAAGAATAAATTATATTCTATAAAGGAATGTCAAAATCATACAACACAAATGTAATGAAATGGAGTTGATTCAATCAGAATCAATGGTTCCACATTACATTTTACATTACATTCTATATTCGCATTATTTCACATTTCACATTATAAATGCACTACTAAAGCGCACAATACATAGGAAAAAGAGAGTGGGGTAGACAACCCATAGTTGGTATGTCAATACTATGTGTACACACTAAAGTGTAGGACAAAGTGGTAGACAACCCATAGTGGGGTGTGGTCCACTCATAGTGGAGTGCCTAGATTGTGCACATAATTAAGCATCTAATTATGCACTATATATGTATGCTATTAAGTCTTAAGTAAGCTTAAAGTGAATAAGTGTGAAAGGAATCCAAAGATAAAATTAGTTTGGGTGAGAACCCTTTTCACACCAACAGGGTCTAATTTGTTGGTTTTTTCATTTGTTGTGTGTCAACATGCAATCTAATAGGGTCCTAATTTGAATTCAAAAGGGCTATAAATACACAAGTGCCTTAGTACAATTAAGACATACATTGTGTGAGTACAAGAAATCAATTCAAGCACTCTAAAAAGGAATTCAAGAATCTAAGGAAATTTGAAGAGAATATTGTATTTAATAATGCATTTTAGAAGAAATCTATCATCCATTGTAGTGTTGAAATTCATAGTAGATAAAAATTACATCACACCAATCTACCTCGCCAAGTCGCATTTTACTTGACATGTTGTCTTTGATCATGTATATCATTGAGAGGTCTAATAAATACTCAGTTCTTAAAACCCCTAGTGTCCCTAAGCACATGCCCTAAAACAAATAGTTTTCCTTATTCTTTGTAGTTTCACTTATCCCATTAAGATTTGAAAAAGAAGATCAATTTTCTAGAGATTGACACAAAATTTTAGAAAGATGAGAGGTGTTTTTGGCAATCAAATTCCACTTCTCAATTGTCTACTAAAAATATACTGTGTATGACTATAGAATTATAAGAAGATGTTCAAATGACTATTGAGTTTTTTGAATTGTCACTCTTTATATTTATATTTTTTTCATTTTATTATTAGATTATAACGAATAATTCCAAATTACATGAAAATCTAGATACTCTCTAAACCCTTTCCTTATCAATTATTATGATAAAAATAAAAATATTTTTAAATATAATTTTATTATTTCACATTTAATTGGTAACTTGTCCAGCCATTCAAATAAACCACCCAACTGTGACAAACAATATGTACTCCCTCTTGAGATATTGAACTTGCACACTATCCATGTGACATTGATTCTTTTTTTACTTAAAGCAAAGCATCAAATAGATCAATGTATCTTGCATGACATTTGCCCTATTTGGATCAGTGAGGGTGACGCCATCTGCCTCACGTGGCTTTCATGGCAGAAGGTACTGTCAAAACATATCAACAACGAATCCTCCCCATATCATGCTTTCTAAATACAGTAACTCAATCCCAACTTTCCTTTCCTTTATTCCAGATTTCCCATTGTCAGACGATTTGAAGCCTTATCAATATTCAAATAGTCATTGAATTTGATTGTTTTGATCATTCTGTCTGTGTGCAGGAGGAGAAGACTCCGTTCTTGGCATTACAGAAATAATAAGCTGTATTGTAAAGTCATAAAGCTGCAAATATGTTAAGGTTAGGCCGATTGGGAGGGAATGTTGCTCTGGCGTCTGTTCAGCAAAAGGCAGCAATGTCTCAAAAGCTTGCCTGGTAATTGTTGTCTATCCTTAAATACAAGAATGTTACAAGAAATATTAGAAGAATGTTATTTTTCTGTGATTAATAGATATATGGATGAATTCTAATAAAAATTGTTTTGAATGGATTTAATTGTGCAGGTTTGCATCTGAGAAAAAATCGCCTGCAGGGTCAAAAACTAGTGGAGGAGGTGGTGAAAACGGTAAGCCTAAATGGTGGAGACCTGATCCTGTAACAGGCGTGTGGGTTCCTGAAGAAGCCAAAGGGCAGATTGATGCGGTGGAATCGAGAGAACACTGTCGCTTTCGTAACGAAGCCACAGCCTCGCTAGATGAGCAGGCCTGGTGGTCTTCCATGGATGGAAGTTCGCGATAGACTCAACCGATTGGGAAGAGTTTACCAGCTACCTCAGATTGTAGCCAGCCACTGTCATACCAAGTTAGGGACAAAATCCTTTTTTATGTTAAGAAGGGATTTGTATTTTGGTGAATGGATATAAATATATGATTATAAAATTATATATGTGAGATGAGAAGTTATTTTTAATTAATTTTAAATAAAATATTTTTATTTCATATTTTGTAAAATTTTTATTGTTGAGCAATAAATTTTATTATTGACAAAGAGATAATTACATAATCAAAGTGGGGAAAAACTCATTAAAGGCTATACAAATAATCTACAAGAATAGAAATCTCATGAAAAATTAAGTGCTACAAAGATAATCCATATAGGTTTGCTAAAGGGAAAATATTCAATATACTCATTATCTTAGTTTATCAAAAAAATTAATAAAATGTTATTGTCTACAACTTTTGTATGCACTTAAAAATAATCCATATACGTTTTTTAAAGAGACAATATTCAATACATTTATCAAATAAATTAATAAAATATTATTGTCCACAACTTTGACATGCACTTGAAAGATAATCCACATAGACCTTTTAAAGAGACAAGATTCAATACACTCATTACCTTAGTTTATTAAACAAATGAATAAAATGCTATTGTCCACAACTTTCACATGTACTTGGGGGGTGGTTGTAGTATATTAACAATGCAATGAGTCAAAAGTTTTTTTGACTACTCTCAATAATATATTTAGAAAGTTTGGTCTGATTGTCTTGAACTTAACTAGCATTCATAAATTGTATGAGGTATATACTCTCTAATAATCATAAAATCTATATTAAAAAGTGTTACATATTTAAAAATTATGATCAAAGAGTTTGAGATTGCTAGATAAGTTTTACGTGTTGTATTTTGTTCAATAACATGTAATTTTTTTGCATATATTATGAGAAATTGGACAAATTTTTCATTTTAAATTAAAACAATTTGATATTAATATATGTCCTTCCATGTGAAACATGGTTCCCAAATTGATTTTCTCATAAATGGTTGGATTTTTTAGAAGAAAGATAATAAGTCTTTTAAAGAGACAAGATTCAATACACTTATTACTTTAGTCTATCAAACAAATTAATAAAATGTTATGGTCCACAATTTTGGGATGCATTTGGGGGTGGTTGTAGTACATTAACAATGCAACGAGTTAAAATATCTTTTGACTACTATCAATGATACATGTTCATAAAGTTTGGTTTGATTGGCTTGAACTTAAATAGCATTCACAAATTGTGTGGAGTCCATACTCTCCACGAACCATAAAATCCATACTAAAAAATGTTAAACATTAAAAAAATTATGATTGGTTGTCCAAATAAAATCAAAGAATTTAAGAGTGTTAGATAAGTTTTATGTGTTGGATTGTTTTCAGTAGCATGTAATCTTTTTGCATGCATTATAAGAAATTGTACAATTTTTTTATTTTAAATTAAATATATTTCGATATTAATAAATGTCCTTTCATATGAAGCATGGTTCTGAAATTGAGTTTCTCATATATGGTTGGATTTTTTTGAAGAAAGACAATAAGCCTGCTAAAGAGATAAGATTCAATACACTCATTACTTTAGTCTATCAAAAAAATTAATAAAATGCTATGGTCCACAACTCTGGCATGCAAGTCAAAATATCTTTTGACTACTTTCAATAATATGTTCCAGAGGTTTGGTTTGATTGGCTTGAATTTAATTAGCATTTACAAATTGTGTGGGGTCCATATTCTCCACGAATCACAAAATCCATATTAAGAAGTGTTAAATATTAAAAAAATTATGAATGATTGCCCAAATAAAATCAAAGAGTTTGAGAGTGATAGATAAGCTTTACATGTTAGATTGTTTTCAGTGACATGTAATCTTTTAGCATGCATTATGATAAATTGGATAAATTTTTCATTTTAAATTAAATACATTTCAATATTAATATATGTCCTTCCATATGAGGCATGGTTCCCAAATTGTTTTTTTCATAAATGGTTAGATTTTTTGAAGACAGATAATAAGCCTGCTAAAGAGACAAGATTCAATAGACTCATTGCTTTAGTCTATCAAACAAATTAATAAAATGTTATGATCCATAACTTTAGCATCCACTTGGGATGATGATAGCATATTAACAATACGATCAGTCACAAGACCTTCTGACTATTTTCAATGATATGTTAAGAAAGTTTTGTTTGATTGATTTGAATTTAATCACTACTCACAAATTGTGTGGGGTCCACACTCTTCACGAATCATAAAAATCATATTAGAAAGTATTAAATATTAAAAAAAATTATAATTAATTATTTAAATAAAATTAGAATTTGAAAATGTTGAACATGATTTCAAATTTAATTTTCTAATAAATTATTTATTTTTTTAAAGAAAAATAATAATATTTTATCTTTGTAACTCTTCCAATTTAATTTTTTTTGATGTACAGATAAAAAATGTGCAAATTATACAATGATATTCTCTTTTTACATATTTCAGATAATTTAAAACAACATTCCAACTATAATACCCTATCACAATATAGATTCAAATAAAGACCCTTGTCGATTTGTAAGATTTGCTATATAATTTAGTCCTAACTATTGTTACAAGTATTGGATTTCTCTACTTTAGGATCATTTCTTATCTTAGTTTCATCACATTGCAATTATTTATTTGTAGTAAATGCATAAATCTATTCTCGATCGAGGAGTGTGTCAATATGGTTTTTAATTTTTTCAAAATAAGTTCTTTACTAAAATGTTCTTATGAAATTGTCCTAAATAAATTTCAATTGTCATTTGTAATATGTTAAAAAAAACTACCTTTGGACAATGACCATATGTTTTATAATCTCAGTTAATAAAATAAAGATAGAATCATTTTTTTTAAATTTATTATATAATTTTTTTAATAAGTTGTGTTGTGGAGCCTATTTCTAAATTACAATGTATTTTAAATATTATACATTTAAAATGTATTGTAAACTCTATATGTATTCTCGTCGGGGTTTGGGGTTGGGTCAGGTTCTGAGCAGGGGCCCTCTGACGAATGGGAGTTCGAGAGTGGTAGCTCCTGAAATTTTTTTTTGGATCCTTTTAATGGAGAACCGTTTTGAGTAGACTTGGCCCATGGTTTTGTAAACCGCTATGTTGATGTATTATGTATAGATGGATATTCAGTAGGTAATACATCACGAGAACAAGGGTTTGAGAAGGAAGAACAGAGTGTGTGAATTTAGGGAGGTTTGTTGAGTACAACTCTAAACAATATTTGTACATTGTAATTGTGAGAAGATAGATCTGAGAATAAATTATGCTCTTATGGCTTGTAATAAAATCTGAGCAAGTGTTTCTTAATGGATGTAACCCATATTGGGGGAACCACATTAAATATGGTCTTCTTATTTTACATATTTATTTCTGTTCTTTCTACATCTCTGTTCATATCTATCATTATTGCAATTATGTGAAATTTTTCTACATCAATTTTTGTTTTATTCCTAACATAAGTGAAATGAATTAAATAACCCTAATTTATTAAAAGTATAACAATTATAATATTTATTTGTAAAAAAAATATTTTTATGTTTAATATATTCTATTAAAAATGAAAATATTACCTTTGTCCACAAATTTTGTTCAATCTTTTTATTTTTTATAAAGATTTATTTTTCAAAGAGAAACAAATTGTAATACAAGCTTTTACCTCTTGGAAATAGTAAAGGGAAAATACATCAAGGTTTTAATACTTTATAAACTAAGCTATGATACTATGCTAATCTATATAAACAAGCTTATAATTAAACAATTAAATAGTTAGATAATTTAAAATAGAAGATAACATTAATATATAGTGGTGTTAATAGATATTTTATAAAATAAATAAGATGATTGAATTAATATAATTTATTGATATTTTATATGTCTCTAATAAATATATGATATAGTTAATGAGATGTGGGAGAGTTGGTTGTTTCAAACTCCACTTAGATTCAAATCTATAGAAAGGTTTATGAGGTTGGTTTTGGCCGTTTGTTATTCTTGAGGCTAGTGTATCTAGCAGACCAATCCATGCTTTAGTAAAAAACCGTCATTAATCATATGTGTGTATGTGTATGATATAAAGATAGGTCAATCTAATGTAAAAAAATGACCCTACCGTAAAAGATTCATCCTTCAGTGGTTGTGCTCATGGTCCTCTTTAACACTCAAATTCTTATGGTCCCTCACCCTTCCGCATATCTTTTGGGGCATCTGGTTGGAATGTAACGATCGTATCTTTAAGAATAGGAAATCTTATTTTTCCAAGGTGGTAGCCAAAATTTCCATGGCTATCAAAGATAACTAATGTGTCTTTAACAATCTCTCCAATTCCCCTACTTCTATCTCGAAGATTCTTATTCTTCAAAGATGGAATCTCTTGTTAGTCGAGGGGAATTCATCTCTTAACCTGAAGATTGATAAGAAGCACATGAGATGGAGGAAACCACTGTTGAATTGGCTCAAACTCAACTTTGATGGTGTCACTAAAGGTAATCCAAATAATGTCAGGGTGATGGTCTAATTAGAGATGCTCATGGAACTTTAGTGGCAGACTATGTTGGGTCAATGGGATATCAATCTAGCCATGTGGTGAAAGTCACTACCACTCTCTAGGGCATCCAATTAGCATCTGATTTATAATTTATTAGCATTGAATGAGACTCGATGAGCATTATTAAAAAACTTAAAGGATCCTTAGTCCCAATTTGGTCCATCTCCATTATATAAGCAATACTCAAGAATCATAAAGAACTTTGAGGAGATCCAAATTCTTCACAGTTACCAGGAAGACAAGAGTTTTGTTGATTAGCTAGAAAATTAAGGGGTCAATACCCAAAATCTCACTAGTTAGGCCCAACTAAACCAAATGCCTTCCAATTTATCTTTCAGGTTCAATGAGGAATTTAGACTTGTAAATTAAGGACTATGGTCCCTTGACCTACAACAAAACTCTCAGTCTCATGAGAATCAATGGTCATATTTTAAACATCACTAAGGCCAAGTCTAATGTGGCTACTTTGCACACATTTTATGATGATGACTCCACTTCCACCTTGATTCATATTATTTTTATCATGATGATTAGGCATTATCTCATTTATAATTTTTCAAATCATATTAATAAAACTTGTGGCGAGAGGCATATCAACCTAGTTAGTAGTAATTATATTATGCTCAAATTCTCTACAAATCTAACTTTGACTCTCCACAAAGGCAACAAGGGGGCTCTAAATTCTATAAATAAAATGGGAGGTGCTAGAGTTAGGGTTGAACCTCTTTCATGCACCAACATTAAGGAATGCACCACTTTTTGGCTCAAACTAAAATAGGGATGTCTCACCCTCTTTATTGAGCATATCCATGGCTATAATCATTACCTCACTCTTGAATTTGTAAAGTCCTAGACTGGCATGACTGTTCAGATGAAGGGATTCATGTTGGAGGTTTTTGAAGCTAAAATTGCATTAGTGACCAATATGGCGATAAAGGGGGCTTGATCCTTTCAAAATAAAAGTAAGAAAAAGGAATATGGTTCAATAATTTTTTAAGGTCGAGGAGCATATTCATCACTCTGGTGTTGGCTTCCTCAGAACAACCCTTCCTTACCCTTGGGATGAGATTTTCCTCTACCTCATGAAGTTACTCACTCTTGAAGGCAAATGTCATGTCATCTACTCACATCATTTTCTTTTGCTAAACCATTTCAAGAACAATGACTACATTAGCCTTCCTTTTTTCCTGCTCATGTCTTTTGAGAGTAATATTACAAACTACTATGAGGAAAAAACTAATATCTTGCTCCATCAAGCCCTTGTTTTCCTTTTCATTAAATCTACTATCCCCATGGTCAAGCTGGTCATTACAGCTAATGATGGTGAGGATGGGTCAGCTGATGGGGATGACCATTCTCTTAGTCCTGATGGGAGCCCTAACAAAAATGATTGAGAGGATGATGAGACCCTAGCCCAATTCAATAAAAACATCAATCACATAAATCCTATGAAATACACTAAGAAAGGTAAATCCATCCTAGGTGACATTTCTAAAGGGCCTAGTAGCTCCAAATTAACCCCCATCATTCTGGATGGGAATAAGAGGCTTGAGACCAACACCCCTATAGATAAAGTTTCTAAGCTTAAAAATGCCCTCCTTACTCAACTCAACCTTCTCAAGGACCTGGTGAATGAATTCAAGAAATCCAAGCAAGCCATTTTTGAAATTCAACTCAAGATCGAAGGTCAAGATAAAGATTTAAAGTAGGACATTTACAAAAATAACTAAGCACTCCTCTAATCCCAAGAAGTTGTGTTAAAAAATATGGTGTAAATTAATGAAATGTAGAATAATACTAAAGCCGAGGTGGTGGAGGGCTTGAACACTCCCAGGGTGGTTGAAGCAAAAGGTAAAAATAGTAAGAAAAAAGTCTTAGAGACATAAACAGTGGAGGAAAATATTGATAGGCCATGTAAAAGAACTCATGGTAAGAAGAAAATTCAAGAGGACACCCCTCTAGAAAAACAAGACACCATCCTTGACATCACTATCTGCGAGCTTCAAAAAGATATGGAAGTTTATATTTGTCTTGACGGCATGGATGATCCTTAAGTTCACGTTGCTCCAGTTTTTGATCTTTCTAGTGTGTTTTGATGATGTTTCATTGACTTTTGGTTTCTCTTCAACCTTTCCTTTGTTACGCCTATATTTTTTATTGTCTCTTTGTTTATCTCTGTTCAGACTACTATTTTTTGGTTGGTTGGGGGACCCCTGTAAAACCCTCTTTTTCCAATATCTAATAAAAATAAATTATAATTATATTTGTAAGATTCACAGTATAAAGATACATAACACAAGTTGTCAAAAATACCTAAGATACACCATAAGTGTTTATGATTCAAAATCCCCATTCAAAATAAATTTTACACTTTAACCGATCAAATTTTATTTGTATGGCCTACCTTACTACAACTATATTGACATGCAATGAATTGTGACATTTAATTATTATGGTGAACATTCTACCTTACCATTAGACCATAGCCCATTAAATAAAACTACATTTTAATTTTTATATAAAATCATTTTTTTCCCTTTTAAATTACACATTTAATAGACCTAAAAATTATGCGATCTATTTTTGTTTTTATTTTTAATGGAAGATAAAATGAATTTTAACATCTTTTTTCCCAAAATATTGTATAATATTTTTTAAATTGTATTTAATTATATTAATTTAAGATAAAATAAATTAAGTTGTGATTATAAATCATATCCATTTAAATTTTATTTGATTATAGATTAATTTAAAATTTTATGAATTAAGTTGTGATTGAAAATTATATCATGCAATTGTATTTAATATCAATATACATCTTATCCTTAGAAATAATAAGGCATATGTAGATTGATTATAATTCTTTTTATGATCTTTTCCTCACACAATTCAAGTCATTTTTTCTACTTTTGGTCAATAGCTAAGGAGAGTATTCCTCAATTCTCCTCTCTATAAAGATTGAGGTTTACTTTAATACATGGAGTGTCTTAGAAATCATAAGAATTCCCCTCCCTTCCTCCTACTCCAAGTGCAAATATCTAAACCAAGTGGTCAAATGTACTTTGTTTAGCACAAACATATCCTAGTTGGTTATAATTTGGTCGTGAAGGCATTCATAACAAGGGTCACGATTTAAAATACCCTTCCATTCCTTTTAAATTTGAGCTAAGTTGGTGGATGTATGGAACATAGTTGATAGACACATCAACATTGAGGTGGTGTGTAGTCATTTTCCATACAAGTGGCATGGTGGTAGATGTGGCGATCTAATTAATATCCACGTGGTGGTCAATTTAATGTCCACATAAATAATGTTATAACAAAGTTGGTAGTCCAAACACCATCCACATGGAATTCTAAGTGGTAGTCATGTAGTGACACATGGCAATCCATATAGATCCATACAAAGATGCATGGTAGTTTATATAAATATATGTACAATGATGTGGCAATGTATAGTTATAAGTACTCTAATTTTTGTTTGATTTTGTAGTTATACTTAGAACTAAAAAAATACATAACTTATACATCTAGATTTTATTTGAACTTTTTTTTAAAGTATTGGAGATATTTTTTCTAGCTCTTTGTTATGATATTGTTATTTTCAAGTTTTTATCAATGTTGTGATAAATTATCATTAGCAACTAGGGAGGTAATTTATGAGGTCTTATGTTAATGGTATGTAATTTTTAAGATATAATATCTTTAAAAATGTAAATAATAGTGAAAAAAATAGGATGAAGCATCTCACGTCTGCCTTTGCTTTTTTCTCTCCTGTAGATCTTTCTCCTCCTATATTCCACATTTTTACTCCTCTATTTGCAGCTGCAAACTTCTATGTGGAAGTGTTTTCCATTGGTGCATACCCATGGCCCTCATATGCCCCTTTGAGTCTTCTCTCCTTTAATAATATTTTCTTGTCTTGCCTTTTGCATCTATGAATTCATTCTGCAGTGTTAGATTTGTCCTCTTTGTTGGTGCACTATCTGATAACCAAGTTCTCTTCATTTTTTGTTTGATCCTGGAGCTACCTCAACTACATTATTTATATTATCTTATCCATCCATTCCTCCCTTGGATCACTCAGTCCACTTTGTTGGAAAAAAAGGCCCCTTCCTTATCCTTCAATGGTACCCTCATACCACCTACAACAGTCTATGATTTTCTTCTTCTTATCCACTTAGTTGTAGATGTTTCTGAGAAAATCCATGTCCTTGAGCATGGATAAGAATTTATTTATTAAGAGGCTTTATAGAGAAAGAATGGGTTTATTTTTAGATACAATGTGCTCTAGCCTATGCTGGTAGACCTACATGTGGGTTTCCTCTTATTGATTTCTCAAGAAATTTACATATACATGTGTACTAAGAGTTTCTTTATTTTGGAGTGTGATGTTGCTAAAGATAAGGATATTATCAAATCTAATCCCTAGTTCGGGAAAATGGACAATATTTCTTATGCTCTTATTTTGGTTAGACTCCGGAACTTTCTCCTTCATTTATAAACTCTTATTAAACTTATCATACATCGAGAATGCCCTATGAATGTTTCATTTTTTATGTAATGAAAATTTTTAGTGACATTTCACTACATTCTTGATATTTTTTTGTGCAAGCCATTCCAAAATATAAATAGTTTAAGGTGGAGGGTTATGTTTAGAAGCAAAAGTTTAACTACACTTAAATGGCATTTAGTTGTAGAGCTTTATTTTTCCATGGGCACCTTATTGCTGACTTCTCTAAAAGGCTTATTTAAAAATTGGTCAATATTAGTGATTTTAAAATAAAAATTTAATAATAAGGGTTTTTACCCAGTAGCATGGAGTTGAGGCTTGCCATCATTTGGTGGGGCTAATTTTTAATTCCTTATAGGTTTAGGTTGAGCCTTCTCTCTTAAAATAGAGGAGGATATCACTTCTTTGATTTTGAGGCAAGTGGATTAGGTTGCCCTTAAAAAAAAGGTATCTTATTAACGGGTGTCTTATGTCTCTCCACCTTAACTTTAAAAGCTCAAAATTAGGACTTCTCTTCAAAATCTAGATATTTTTTCTTCACCCCAACTTTAGGAGGTCATAGTTTGAGTTCCTTCTAAACATTCAAATGTTGCTTTGGCATCCTTCCCTTTTGGCTTCAAGACCCCTTGCAACCTCTCCTAGAAAATTATACTCAAATATAAAGGAGTTCATAAAACTTTCTTTTTTCTAGTTATAATAAGATCTAAGAATATGTAACATGTTGATGGGATGTTATTATTTTAAGTGAAAGTAGTTTTATAGTACATAGCCAAGCTTCTTTTACTCTATTTACTTTTTTTTTCTTTAAATTATTTTTCCACAAATCCAAAGATGAGGCCTCAATAAAAACTTCTAATTTATTTATTAAAATTTTGAAATAATTATTTTTTCAAAACTTTAAAAATATAATTATTATAATTAATTTGAGTTGTTTTTGGTAAACTTGAAGACTAAAGCCTTTCAACATGTTCCTTAGTTTTTATTACCTCTAATTTTAAATTCTTTTAGATTTGTATCACGTCTACATATTATAATGGCATTTGATTCTTTTTCATATCATTAATCCAATAAACATTCTTATAAATTATTTTTCCTTTCTCTTAAGTCATACTATTCTTAATTAGGTTTAATATGCTTAAGCATTCTTAACTCAATATAAAGGAAAAACATAATTGGAATATATCTTTGCATTGAGAATTTAATTAGAAAAGAGAGAAATTGATTGAAGTAATAATATAATTTAAAATAAATAAGATTTTAAATATAATTATGGGGATTATTTTTATGTAAAGGAAGGATACTTTAATGATATTTTACCAATTTATCCAAGCATACGATATGTATTATTAAATTACTAAATCAAACATTTATTTTTAGTATAGTAGCAAAATATGCAATTTAAACGAGATTAATCACAATTAATCATTGTGCTTAGCGGAAAACGCTTGTTTAAACTTAATTTTTTTGTATTTTTTTCAGCAAATCAATCCTCAAAGCCTCATATGATGTGGCAATTTGAAATGTTGTCTACAGTTTAAAAAAACTTAAACACACCCAAAAATTTAAAAAACCTAAACCTAACCATAACCCTCCTCTGTGGTAGGTGTTATATTTGACATTCATTTGAATATATTTAATATTTTTAGTTGTGAAATATGGTGGAATTATTTATCATTATAACTCTCTAATAATCTACCATTGGATTAGTACCTCATGGGCCAAATACAGACATATGATACATCCATGCCTTCTTTAGCCCTTGTCCTACACATGGAACACAAACCATGATAGAGAGTACATGTTGGAAAAATACTATTCACGAGCCAGTAAAGAAGACAATCTCCAACTTTTGTTACTACTCTAGCTTGTTGTTTAATGTGGCCAAATTTCCATATTGACAAAGTATGGTGGATGCAATTATAGTTGTAGGTTTTGGGTTCACTGCCCCAACATACGAGGCTTTACAGATTGATTTATTAAAGGATGTTGTATAAGATACGAGTAATTTTCTTGCAAAACATTACAATGAATGACAAAAATTAGGATGCACTATCATGTCAGATGGATGGACAGATGGAGATGCACACTCATCAAACTCCTTGTGTCATGTGACATTGACATAATTTTCCTTTAAAATGTTGATGCATTTAAGATGATAAAATTGGGAAAGACACTCTTACATAAATTTGATGATGTTGTGATTGAGGTGGGGCCACAAAATATGGTCTAACATATTAAAAATATGATTGTTACTTGCGTGGCCATTGGGAGGTTACTTGTGGACAAATATGGAACTATGTTTTTAACTCCATGTGTGGCACAATGTCTAGATTTGACCTTCGATGAAATAAGAAAAAATCCATGTTTGAAAGAGGTTTTGAAAAAATCCCACACAATTACTGAGTTCATATACACACAAGGGTGCTTAGTATAATGTACACATTCACAGGTGGAAAAGAACTTCTTCAGCCAGGGGTGACAAGGTTCAAAACCCATTTCCTCGTGTTACAATATCTTTGCCAACAATAAAAGAATTGAATACAAACGTTCATTTCAACTAAGTGGGTGGAATCTTCCTAAGTGAAACATATGGAGGGAAAAATGGTGGCTGACAATATTTTCTCACCATCTTTTTGGGAAGAGGCAAGAAAATTATGTTATTCTCTGAGCCTCTAGTTTGAGTTTTGAGAGTCATTGATGGGGATAAATCCCCTATGGCTTATATTTATGAGGTAATTGATAGGGCCAAAGATGTTATTAAGAGCAAATTTAAGAATAACAGGGCCAAGCACATGCTTTATAGAAGATAATTGATAAAAGATGTGATCGACAAATGTTTTATCCCCTCCATACAACTAAATATTTATTGAATCCAACATTTTTCTTTAGTATCTCATTTTGATATGATGCAGAGGTCATAGAGGGATGATTTAAGTACATGGAGAGAATGTTTCTTATGGATATTTTGAGGTAACTATGGGAGAGTTTTTGATGTATAAGTAGGAAAGGGGTTTCTTCTCTAGTAAGGCAGTCATCACAAGAAGGAAGACCTTAAAACTAGGTAAACATTTTTTCTACATACATACAGTGAAAGTGTTAAATTTTTACTAAATTGTGCATGTTACAATGTAAAAAAAAAAAAAATTTCAGCATAATGGTGAGAATTATTTGGCAAAAAAATTGAACACCTTCGATGGATAGCAATGTACATTTTGAGCCAGACATGCAGTTCATCCACTTACGATCATAATTAGAGTGTGTTTGAGCATATACATTCCAAAAAATGTAATCGGCTCACTCAAGAAAAAATGAATGATTTGGTATTTTTCCACCACAACCTTTGCCTAAAAATGAAATCTCAAGGTTAAGAAATGTTGCACATCTAATTCTCAATTCATATGGAAAGTTGATTTATATTCTTGTAAAGTATTATTTGTCAAAGTCACTAACATATGCATTCTATTTGATAATGTTATGTACCATTGAGGAAGATTATCAAATTAATCTTAAAGAGATCAATCCAAAATTTGAATGGCTTGAAAATAATGATGAGCCTATTTATGATGAAATTGATTTAGACTTGTTGGAGAAGGTTGGGTAGGACACTGAGGTCATCACTTAAATCAAGAAAGGCTCTAACCTTAGGTTTTCAACATCTAGACATATTTATCTCTTAGTCTACCACATTACCATTGGCTCCCTTCCCTTTTTCTCTTTGTAAACATTAATAGTATGTATTTTGAAATGTAAACGTAATGAAATTTTAATAGTATGGAAATTAATGAAAGAAAATAGTTGGCTAATTTAGATGGCATATAATCTCATTTATCTTCCAATCATAATATATATCTACTCTCTATAAAATTGAAATGATTAATATGTATTTCTATACAATAGAAATGCCTTTAATTTTAATAAAATATTTTTTTCTCATTTTCCACCTTTTTTGTCAGTTTTATGTATATATTTTTTCGATTAATCGTAATTTTTTTAAGAACACTTACACTATTTTGTAGCTAAGAATGTGGTCCTAGATATTATCCACCCATTTGAACATGTTTTTAGTACCATTTTGAAGCAAAGAAGCACTTAAAATGGAGTTTCTGAACAACATCTTAAGTTTTAACAATATTTATTTTCAGTGTTTCTGCCCTCCTTCATAGTAGTGAAAATGTATTTTTGGGTGGAATTGGATGTCAAGGTCATGAAAAAATGTGTAATTCACACACACACACACACACACACACACACACACACACACACACACACACACACACACACACACACACACACACACACACACACATCTCTCTGTGTGTGTGTGTGTGTGTGTGTGTGTGTGTGTGTGTGTGCGTGTGCGTGTGCGTGTGCGTGTGCGTGTGCGTGTGCGTGTGCATGTGCGTGTGCGTGTGCGTGTGCGTGTGCGTGTGTTAAAAGTTATATATTTTCACTTGGGGTTCACAGTGGTAAAAATATGTGTTGGAGCTTGAGAAGTTATCTCTTCACTACTAAAAAGTTGGATTTTAGGACCCATCACTGTAACTTATGCCATGAATTGATCTCAAAGGTTAAGCCAAAGTGATCTGGGATGAAAGAAGAGTTTTTAGACATGAAGATGAAGGATCTTATGGTTCATTTAAATTATTTATGGTTTTCATTATATACACGTCTGAATTTAAGGCTAAAATTATGCATTTTTCCTTTTATTGGGAAAGTCATTCTTGAGGCCAGAATGGGTGGTAGGTTTTTCGATTGGCTGTGATAGAGGCCAAGAACATGGTCATAAAATATATATACCCAATAAAATTTTTTATAAGTTCCAATTTTCATCTAATAATTACCATAAATTTATTTATCGAACATCTCGAGTTTTGACAAGATTCATTGTTAGTGTTTCTAGCCTCCTAAACAGTAGTGAAAATAGATTTCCATTTGGACTCAGACATCAAGGTCATGGAAACATGTGTAATTCACCTATAACAACATGATACAAGTGATATATTTTCAACTAGGGTTCCAAGAGGTAAAAATTCATGTTAGAGATCGAAAAGTTGTCTCTTCACTACCAAAAAGTTGCATTTTAGGACCCATCACTGCAACTTATGCCATAAATTGCTCTCAAAGGTTAAAAAAAAGTGATATAGGGTAAAAGATTATTTTTAGACATGTAGAAGAAGGATATTATGGTTTATTAAAATGACTTATAGTTTCTATTCTATGCACGTCTTAAGTTAGGCTAAACTTTTTCATTTTTCTTGTATTGGGAAGGGCATTCTTAAGGCCAGATTGAGTGGGTTTATCGGTCGAGCATGAAGCGAGGCCAAGAACATGGTAATATATGATATCCACCCATATAGACATGTTTTTGGTACTATTTTTTAGTAAATAATCACTATAAATGGAGTTCTCAAACAATAACTCAAACTTTTTGCCTTCCTAAATAATAGTGTTTCTATGCTCTTGAACAGTATTGAACAATCTCATTAGTCTTTATGTATTTTTTCACATTAATTTTCATCTTGGGATTCAAACTATATCTAGTTTTTTATTAATTGGACATGCACACTCTTTAAGTTCAATATGTGTCTCCCCCAATGAAGGATCTATGCCTTTTACTTCACTAAAAATTATGGGGAAAACATCTTCATAATATCATTTAAGGTTAAAATAATCCATTTAGATATATTAAATTATATATAAAAAAGTAGTGAGGAATGTTCTTGTTAGTTAAGAATACCATTGATAGCCTTGATGAGATATTTCTTAATGCAATCAATATCCTCTTGTAAAGATATACTTATAAGTAGTCACTAACTTCTTAGGTCTGATCCTCTCTTTGAAAAATTATTATTGTAGGTCACTTTGTATAAGTCTTAAAAAATATTTAGGTTTTAAAACATAAAATATATATTTTTATTATATAGGACTCTAAGAGGTTAAGCTCTCATTCTCAAATTTTGTCTTTTCAAGTTCTAGGTCTCTAGGTCTAGTTTGGAGCTCTAATAGGACAATTTCACAAAATAGAGTTTGTATCACTTAAGGGTTAGGTTTATATTATTGTTTTACCATGTATAAAAATTTATAACCCTTATCAAAAAAGTTATCTCAAAACAATAAAAAACTCATCTTACCTCATACGCAAACTTCTCAAAAATTGTCTTCTATAGGTGTATAGAAAAATAGTTCTCTATACTTGCAATTCTAGGGTTATATTTGATCTCAAATAATTTATATCAGGCTGTATATGTCCTTTCCCAAATTATCACAAATTTTTAGTTCATTTATCAAATTATTTTAGGATTTAAATACATTTTAGTAATGAAACCTTGATTGTTAGTTTACACAGAATGTTGTAGGCTGGGAGCTATTTAGTAATTGTTTATAAAGATAATTGGAGTTTTTAAAATATAACACCTATATATTGGTCTTAGATAAATCATATACCATCTATAATAGTCAAAACCAATCCATACATTAACCTTCATGTGTAACTAGGCCTCTAAAATTGACTGTAGATGCAAAAACACATAATTATGAGGGTTTTAAGGATTCAAAATAGTTTTTAAGCTTGAAGATAATATAAAATAACTTAAATTACATGAAAAAATATAAAATACACTTTAAAACATATTATAAATCTCTGAAATCTTTATTATTTGCAATAAAAAAGCTTCTACACAGTCCTTGCTTTCTTGAGACGAACCTGCCACTTACTCCAACCTTGTAAACTGATTATTATTGTCCTTCTTAAGCTAAAAACTGACCTTGTATAGTTATTATAGATTAAAAATTATAATTATCACTTTTTTTTATTTCAAGATAAGTTTATAAATTAACCAAACTTACTCATATTCTCTCTCACTCGCCTAGTTTCATTTTAGTAAACTGGCCTCATATGTAGGTCTTTATGGTTACATTAGCTATTTAAGACAAAAGTGATAATTATGACCTATATAAGGTTAAGAGACTTATAATACATTACATAATTGTTCCTAATAACCTAATATAACTTTTTATACTCTTGATATATCCTTACAAAAGTTACATTTACTCATGGACTTACACTAAGAACATTTGAAAATACAAATTTGGCATTTTGGATGGAAACTCTTCAAACACTAGAAATGAATCTAAACATACTTATAATGCCCAAATAAGGACTTATTGAGACTTAATAGACTTGTAATAATATTGACAAGACCTTATTTACTTATTTCTAGGATGCACTTGCATCAACCATCCACATGGGTCTCTAACTTCATGACAACCTTTAAAACAATTCAAATTAACAATATTACAATCTTAACTAATAGATGAATCGAATAACTATATTAATACACTTTCACTTGTTCTCTCAATATAATCAATATCTATTACATCGAACTGATAACTATTATGAATCTCTAACTGTGTGGGTGGTCACATAGAAGGTGACTTGCATGATCCCATATTCTAGATCCGAGGGGATATCTGAGATATTTTAATTATACAATCCATTGTAAATATTTTATCTACAATACTAGAGATTTTTGTGTAGGATATGATACATAAGGAAATGTTTTGTCTTAAAAATCTTATATCTTAGGATCTATATTAATTTTATATCAACTCTCTTTGGGCTATGCACATATGGAGTATAAGGTTATTTTGGTATCATTTATGGCTTATTCTTATAAATTTTCAAAGGTATGATGATACAAACATTACCTTGATGTGCTTCTAGCCATATTTCCATTATATTGATGGTCATGTGATCATCATAGTTTGATTTATTCCTAATTAGATAAGGGTAGTGAGTTTTATCAATATTGATTTTAAATAACCTAAAACTCCCCACACAAACTCAGGTCATCTACTTTTATTTCTAAATATTCAATCCTTTCAATAGGATCAACACAACCATAATTTTCAAAACTCAATGTGATAGGACTATAGCTTAGAGGTGGCCTTTATATGGTTTCCCAAGTGGACATGGGAATCATATTTATAGTGATCCCAAAGAAAAATATTGCATTAAGGACTTCATAGATTATGAGCTTGATATCCATCCTTGTGTCCACATCTAATGACTTATTAGTATTTACATACTAGACTATTCATTATGATATTTTATACCCTTTATTTACAGTTTCTAGTAGATTATATAATAAATTTGTGATATTTTTAGAAATATATTCATTGTGAAAAGTAATTACTAGTTTTAAGAGGTCTATTAGAGCTATGAATATGCATTCCTATCACATTATTCACACTATTTTATCATACATTAGGGCCTCGATAATCATAGGATATCCTTCACTCATATATTTATTTTGGATTAATGAAAAAATGGGCTACTTCATTCATTAAGAGATTCTATCTCACATGATTTGAATATCTATCCTCATGTACCTTCTAAATGGTAAATTATATAGGCATCTCTAAAGGTGGGATACATTTTTCCCTGTATTAGTTTTATATGATAACACAGATGATATATTTCCAGTCTGGGTGAGTGATTACCTTATTCACATTGCATAGCTTATTATCTTTCCTATGATTTTATAGCATTGGATAATCCTTCATATTACATTATATCCTGTGACTTTATAACAAGTCCAATAAGTTACCAATTAAGGATTACATGGGAAGTTTCATTTGATATGAATTACCTCCCCACATAAATAGAAAGTGATTGGACATCTATAATATATGTTCCATTTCCTGTGACTTTGGTAGCTACCAGGATAACGTCCCTATCTTTGGGGTGATCTCATCACTATTATTGATTAGAATACCCACCATACTATCTCTAGTGATATGGAGGTGCATAATTAGATTGATATTTATACATATGGGTTACCTAATTGGGTTATTATTGATGTGAAAGTGGAGCCCATCCCTACAAATACTAAGGTGATGGTGTTATTTTTCGAAGCTAATACTATGGAGAGTGAGGGGCCTATCCTAGTGAATGTTTTATAGCTAGGAGACCCTATTTTCCTTGCTGTGCCATTTTGACATATTAAACTAGTACACATGGATTAAAAAAAATGAGGTTGTTACATTATTATTACAAAAATATTTCTAGTAATATCATTGTTCAACTCTTTTAGAGTCCTACAATTTTGTAATCACACTTTATTGTTCAAATCACCTAAAATATCAAATGTGGATCAATGGTCAAACGTTACAATTCATTATTGATAGTGGAAGTCAAAAAACCTCATTTCTCATAAATTAGTTTTATAATATAATAATAAAATCCATAAAGGCTTACAAAATAAAAACATAATAGAATATCAGGTGAATGCCATATAGGCACAAGTACAATGTCAATAATACATAGATTTCCATATAGGCATACAAAAAATACGTACATTGCCATATAGACATATAAAAAATTACATCATGTAAAATGTGATATAATCTTCAAATTGTCTTCCTCTTATTGCCTTCCTTGAATAAGACCCTCCTTGGGATGCCATGCTAGTAGATGAAGATCCCTCCAATGCCTTGGATTGCTCAAAGGTATAATTTTGGATCTTACACTCATAGCTCACTTGCATCTGAACTTGTTTAAAAACAAGTATTGTTAGAAAATTAACATAAAATATGTATGCAACCAATTTAAAAAATTAATTTTAAAATAGAATTAAAAATATTTAAAAATGTACTTGCTATAATCTCGTAGTTTTATTCAATCTAATTTTTGATGCTTGATTGGGTCAATGGTAGGTTGATCTACATGAACAAGCATTTAAAATGAGGATGAAATATGATATGTTTCCATACTAACCATTTGTATTGGACTATCATATGTCATGGGACAACACTGCATACACAATACATTTATATGAGTTATATTTGTCTAGTAAGTATGTAGCAAAATTATTAAAAAAAATCTATTTTATAATTCAAAATTACACGTTAATATGTACCTTTATGAGGGCTTGTGTAGATGACATCATTTTAGTAATGCCTATGTTTATCTCCACTTGTAGTGATGGAGGAGTGTCTACTCCAGACATCAACTAAACAAACAAGGTCTCACTTAGTTTTCTATGAAGTATCAAAGATACATGGAAATTTTTTGTCCTAAATATTAAAACAAAAGAGTGTAAGATGTACTCAAAATTTTACCTCTATATAATTAAAAGCTATCTTGCTAACACAGGTAGCTATAATAGTGAATGGCCCAGTAGCCAGGTTTGTATATGTAAATAATGGTTGTGTAATATCTAATCTTGAAAATTTAGACTATGATGATGAAGGCACTGTCTCCTTCTAGAACATAAAAAATTATATATATATATATATATGTATATATATATATAATTCATTTTCTATTCAAATTAATTGTTAGATTTTAAATTTTCAAATATAGCTTAAATTTGACATGACATTTATATAGAATATGCCTGCATCCATGTAGTGGCTGATGATTGCATACCAAATGAACATTCCAAAAACTCTTCATTTAAGACTATATCATCCAACCCATCTAAAACACTAGTGTTTCCATCATTAGAAGGTCCAGTACATATAGATCCATAAGATCTATAAGGATGGGGTTGGGTATGCACCCTAGGTGGCATATCTCCAACATCAGTAATCACACTAAGTACATACAAAGTGTTGATCTCCAAGACCTACTTCACTCAGGGGTATCTTAGGATGAAGTGGATTTTGGGTAGTGATAATTTCAATTTGATTAGGTGCATGACGTGAACTTGGTCAATCCTACATAGAGCCTTTCCTTCAGCCCTAAAACTCACTATAATCAAAATAATTTGTAATCTCATTGAGGATAAAGTCATAGTATAGTTTCCTCAAAAAATACAATGGAACCTCATGGTTTTTACATGGTGGATAATCAAACACCATCCACAATTAGTCCCATAAATTGGCTTTGATCAAATTATGTTGGCACCCATGGATTCGAAAACATTTAGTAGTTATTAGAAATGGTGCATTGGTGACTAGGTTAATGAATAATGCAAAAAAGTCAGATTTGGATATTTGTTTATTTGTCACCTATCATGATGAAAATTTATTATCATAATAATCCTTACAAATATTTTGATAAGATGCCCATATATTAATTTGACTCGTTATTGAGTCAACTTGACCTAATAATGACTCTAGGTTATTAGCTAGATAGGTGCGATGGGTGTTGGTGGATGTGCGATCCCTCATTCTCCTGATTACTCACTCAATTTCAATTTTGTTTTCTATAATGTGTGAATCTATATCCTCCTGGATGCTTAGGGGATCTTATGAAATTGTAGGAGGGTTAGGTGGAGGAATATGAGGGTTAGGTGAGGGCTATCAAGTGGATTAATAAGGTTAGGTGGAGGGTTAGCCACAAGAATAACATGGTTAGTTGGAGGGTTAGGATGATGGTTATGGTCTCTTGCAGTGGACCAGTCTATTTAAAATAGATAATCTACAAATTAAACAATGTAATTTTATTAGGGTAAAATACAAGGTTAATAGGTGTAGTTTTTTATCACTTACCTCATCTATGTGGTAGCATCATGAAGTTCAAGATGTGTTGATATTTCCAATGGAATTTTGATGATTTTTGAGACCTAATTGATGAGAACACAATTGTGAAATGACCTAGCACAAATGATAATTTAAGAATTAGAAGTGACAGGTTTTAAAAAACACACAATATAACACATACATGTCATAATGCCTACGTGTTTTTATATAATGTGTATGTATTATGGATCAATAATTAATGATCCATGTTTCAAATAATGTGTATGAATTATGGGGTATGTCCATAAAATTATCCCCCAACTCCATGCACATACCCATATATATGTATGTGTGTGTGTGTGTGTGTGTGTGTGTGTGTTTATATGTATGTATGTATGTATATATATGTATATATGTGTGTGAATGTATGTATGCATTCATGTATGTATATATGTATAGTCATTGAAATCAACATTTTATGCTTAAAAAAAGTACTTGTGACCACCCATTCCACACAATTAGCCTATACTTAGTTCCATGTTATAAACCACTATTCATCTATTTCTATGGACAATCCTTATCATTAAGAAATTTTAATACTTTATATTCATATTATTCATTGCATTAGCCTAAATTCATCATTAGACTGATCCACACTTTCATTCTAACTATATTTACTCATCAGATAAGGCCGCTCCTTCAAGAGAATCTCACTCGATGGTATTCTTTGAAGTCATCAGCTTCATCCTTTTACAAAATAATGGGTAATTTATTGAATTAAAATTCACCTAATAGGTCCTACCCTCACATTTCACAAGTCTCACATGAGGAAATTCTACAAAAAACCACTACATAAGCATATTTCCCATTCATTAGTTCATTAGTTCGTAAAAGGCTTCTATATTGCAAACACTGAAATTATTCTAACTACACATTAAGAGGAAAACACCTTTTCTTTAAAATTCTAAGTCCACATAGCCCAGGTATTTGTGATCTAAGTTTGAATATACCTCTAAGGTCACAAGTCATTTTTGAATCACATAATTATACCAGGATTGCACCTTCATATAACATTACACTAATATTTCACACACAACACCATAACATGTGAGAACTATATGGAGTTTGATCTCACTTCAGAGTATTGGTATATAGTTAACACTCAACATATTGGGTATTGAGGTAAATCAGAACTTCATCCACTAACCCATATTACCCATTCATTGAATTTGTCTTTCATTGTCTATTGGGTTAGGGTTCTAAGTAAAGAAGGTACATGATGGCTTCTATAGTGAATCAAGTGACCTAGATCACACACATAAGAAATACAAGTGAAATTTCACTAATCTAAATGTACATATAGGAAAAAAAAATCTACTAAATGTTGGTGCACCCTATAGATGATAGTGTAATCTAACCTTATTTAAATAACACAACCTTATTCTAATTCAAACAGATCCCTGATCCTAATTCATAGCAACCTCACCAGTCTTTGTTACAATCCTTCAGATCTAACTGCCAGCTAAGTTATCTATATTTATTACTTTCCCATTTTAACATATTTACATAAATAGTAATTTCCAAATCATTTTTGATTATTTATTTCATATTTTACACATTTTGATTTTACTCTGCAGTTTATAATAATTAGATTAGCATTTCTCAATTCACTAATTTTGATAAAATAGTATGTATGTATGTATGTATCTATGTCTGTGTGTGTTCCTATTTTTACATGTTTGTTACGTGAAAATTGTGGCCATGGTAAACTAAAACTAAGTAACTTAAGATCATCATAGTTAATTTCTTGCCAAATATTATTACATTGTTTATTCCCCAATTTTAAATCCACAAAATCAAACCTTTACCAAAAATTGTTCTCATATATCTATGCATTCTAAAAATATTTTAAAATAATGCTGATACTGAGAAGTGTGAAATTCCAATTCAAGTAAATATTGTTTCAAGTGATAAATTTAACAAGTACATGATACCATGCATACTAATGGCATTTTATCAATAACAAAGTTTAATATCTATTTAGTTCCTGTATACCCATTAAAAAATATTTTCTCTAGATGTTTTGTCTTATTACCATATCATAAGTTACACTTGTGAACAATCATTTTGTTCTTTAAGAGTATAGATCATTGAAACTAAGGTAAAAACATTGTAAAATGTGGCCAAAGATATCAACACAATCACCATAATATATTTTATGTTACCAAAATTATATTTCAAAAATGAATCTTCTCTAAGCACTTTCCAAATATTGACTTGAAACACTTAATACTTATACCAATAAGTTTATTGTGAAGATAAAATTATTAATTAGTTTAAACAAAAAACATTCATAGTTAATAACCACTATCCCATCACATTTTAGTTGTATTTCAAGGGAACACACATAAAATTTTATGATCAAGAAAAGGAGATAAAAGCCTAAAATTTTATTTAACAAATATTTGTATCTAGGTCATACAACTAAACATCATTACCATGCATTAAAATTTCATGATAATCTAACTACTCTTCCTCTAAAAGACTTCAAACAAGGTTAAGTATTTAGGTTACTAAACATATTTGCATTTTTTTAATTATTGTGAAAGGGAGATGACATGATTTATGTAAGCCATGTAATATATATCAAACTCTTGTTAAGGTATTTCATACTGAAAATCCAAAATTGAGTAACTTAGATCATCATAATGATGCAATATTGTGCAACCATACATGACATGAATAAGACCATTCATCCATTTCTAGAACAAGTACAAAGGTGAATTACAATAAATCCTTCTACATTGGTCCAATAGTGTCTATAACCACAAAACATACATACACCCTTATAATATTAAGTGAAACTTGAAATATCATACGATAAAAGAAAACCATTCAAACATATATGAAAGCCATAATTGGATGCAACATAATATTGTTTAAAATAGGATTAATTATATTCCCAATATTTTACTAGATCATTTCAACACAAGGAAGATGAAAAAAATTGTGTTACAAGTAGAGATGATAATTTTTTGCAACAAAAAACTAATGTCCAATGCCAAAATACTTCCCCTTTAGAAAAAAAAATGAGCGCAGATTTTAATTGGATAACTAATCTGAAAGAGTAGTGTTTAGACTGCCATCACAACCTCATAAAGGTGTCAAGTCAATCCTTCTCAAAGATTTTTTGACCACTTTTGTGAAGTTATCTAAAATATAAAATGGATAAATTAATATTACAACTGAACCATCATTCAAAGTCAACTAGCATAAATTTATCTTTTTGATCATGGTTCTCATTATTTACATAGCATCAATATGCCTTTTATGGCTTAGGGAATTTGTTACCATAATCTATTTCCAATTGATATATCTTATGTCAACATTGTATTCAATCAAAAAATATAGCCATAACCTTTGATAGTAATTCAAGTTAGGTTGTGTGAATATGTACTAATACCCAAGTGGTTAGCCTTAAGTTAAACATGATTTCCAAGGATTGAATGTCACTAGATTTGCATTGTATGAATAATGGATTCCAGCTCTAGGTTTTGTGGGGAATAATTTCATTCATTAGTATTTATAATATTAGACTCATAAGCCACCAATTTAACATTTTGCATAAAAAATATTCCAATTCCTTCACCAAAAGCATATATGATAACTTAAAAAATTACCATTGGGATCATGAATTTTTAGTACAACTATCATTGTCAACTACATCTATAGGGTTTGGAATGAGTTCTTACACTTTTTAGTCCATTCAAAATTCCTCTCTTTTCACTAGAGAGTGGTGATTTGGTTGCCTATCTTATAAGACCATCCTAAAAATTATCTCTAGTATCCCACCAAAGCCAAGAAATTTCACACTTGGTGCACATTATTCAAAATTTTACACCCCATAATGGCTTTTAATTTTTTTTGATTCACTATATTCCTTTTGCGTATATAATATGTCAAATATAATAAATACTTCTCTAAAATAAAGTAATTTTTGAAATCTTTTCATTAAGCTTATGCTCCCTTAGTCCCTACATTACACGCCTTAAATATTGCAAATGTTCTTCTGATGTAGAGTATAACAAATTGTCATCCCAAAAGGCAAGAACAAAAGGATCTCAATAATCCTTGAAGATATTATTCATGAGATTCATGAATGTTATAGGGAAATTTCTATGTCCAAAATGAAATAGTTTGAATTCATAGTGCCCATACCAAGTTTAGAATGTTGTTTTTGGCACATACTCTTCCTTAATCCTCAAATAGTTATACCCAATATCAAATAAATCTTGAGAATATATTTATCCTTACATTTGATACAAGAAATCATCTATGTAGAGGAAAGAACATCAATTTCTATGTTTTTTTTTCAACATATGATCATCATTGCAAATACTTAAAGTTCTATCCTTATTAATGTATACCATTGGATCACCCAATGGAAAAACACTAGTTTATTCAAACACTTATAAAACATATCTAGAGATTGAAAATTTAACTCAAATAATTTTATGGTGAACACACACACACACACACACACACACACACACACACACACACACACACACACACACACACACACACACACACACACACACACACACACACACACACACAATGGATTAGTTCTAGTAATAATATCAATGGAGAAGTCAAGCTCCCTTTTTAGACACCTAATTTTGATTTGAGGGTAGTTTTAGATGCCAAATTTCATTGATTTAGGGTATGTGTGTGTCTATCAATTATGATATCATATAAGGCTCTTGCTTTTGCATGTTTCATATGTTTTAGGCCTATTTTGCCTTTATTTCCTCTTATTTATCTCTCGTCCATAGGTTTTATGTCTTCCCATAGCTTTTTTGTTATTTTTTTGACATTTTCACTTTGTCTAAGAATGTAAAAGTATGTTCCATGTTGACCCAGAGTGTGATACTACAGTCATTTTCTTTCTATTTATAAGGTCCCTTGAACCCTTCCCTTTCTCTTCTTTAGGGTTTGTGGTTCTTTTTATCAACTTTTTAGCCCCTTGTATTTTAGATTACATGCCAATAGGGTTCTAATTTAAATTTGAGAAGTTTATATATACATAGGTACATTAGTGAATATAAATAAATAGATTTAAGTGAATAATAATATTTCCAAGATTAGTTCAAGAGTGATAATAATAGTTATAAAATTTAATTTGAAAATAAAAATTTCATTTGGAGTCTTTATATTTCATCATTGCCAATTGTTCATGTAGGGAAAATACATATAAGGATTAGGGCTTGCATCACTATCATTGTTTGATAAATTATATTTGGTGTTATTTTCTAACTTTTGCAAGGATAGGGATCTAATTGAGACAACCTCCTAAATTAATACACCATTTTTTAATGTTTGTAAGGTTTTTGAGTTTATTATAGTTTCAACATAGGAGAAGAATTTACTAATGAAATTTATACAAAATTAAACAAGGTTTTTGGATCTCGAGAGTATATGATCAGAGTTATAAAATTTATTTAAAAAAAATTAATAGTTAACTAGGTGTTTACAATTGAAAAGGGGCATATAATATAAATAAGAGCATAACACTCCACTCCTAGTAAAAAATTGAAATGAGTAAATGATTTTTGCATTTTGTTTGTCTTGGTTCCTAGACCTATTTCTAACTTATTTTATAATCCTTAGCCCTAGCCCTTGCATGCTATCTTTAAACCCTAGTTTGTTGTGATTGTAATTTTAATCCTGTTGGGTGAATATTTTGTCGTCCAACTAACTGGTGACCAAAATAGTTCCTATCACCAGAGCATAGGGAGATCAGTCAGCCAGATGTGCAGGTTTATTGCATCAGCAGGGGACAAATCTCTCCTCTCATCAAGGGGAGGTTCCTTATAGATATGTAGGAGATGCAGGAGGCTATATACTATTTTTTATATATATATATATATATATATATATATATATATATATATATATATATATATATATATATATATATATATATATATATATATATATATGCAGAAAGTAAGACATAGGGGGTAGGATAAACCATCCATCTCTCTTCTTTTAGAGATGATGCTGACAAATAGAAGAGAAATACTGGGTGATGGGGAAGGTGCTTCTCTTCTTTCAGAAGCAACTTTCAGCCAAGAGCCAAATTCCTTCCTAAATAGTAGAAATCCTGGTGAGGCAATAGAAGGCACTTCTCTTCTTTCAGAAGTGCTTGTTCTTGCAAATAGTAGGACTCTTTCTGGTAGCAAGTAACCAATAATAGGGGTGTTGAATGACCAACAACCTAAGAGAGAAAGACACGAAGAACAATGGGGGCACAAAATCATCCCAAGGCTCTTTACACAGGAAAGGAAAATGTAAACACACTGAAGGTACTTATGGGGGCATAAAGTCTCTCCACAGTGGGCCTTCAGGACACCTTCCTGCTCACCTCCACTAGTTCTGCTTACCAAATTAAATGAATAAGGACACCTCCAGATGACACAAGTCAAAACAGTAAAAAGTCTGGAAAAACCTGCTTTCTTATTCAAATAACAAGGAAAATGAAATTACAACCTGAGCTCAAAGTCTCAGTAATGCCTTTCAAAATGGGTAGAGTTTTGCTTCTTGGTACGGGGAAGATCTCTCTTACAACAAATGAGAGTTTACAATATATAGCCCCCCAAGAAAGACTTGGGCGCTTGTTTTTCATATGTCAGCCCATGCCGTGCATTCAATGCCTTGAAGGCATTTTCAGTTTTATCAAAGGACTACATTAAAAATAGGGCAACTGTCTTAACTATGGCATGCCATTTCATCCCATATGTCTTCTCTCGAGTTTGGATCATCTGGTCTGTCCCCTCTGATGTCTACATAGCCATCCATTCATCTTTACTTCATGGAAGAAAACAGGCCATGTCCTTGGTTTGGTGCGCTCAAAAGTCTACTCGATCCACTGTTTCACCTACTGGAAATAACTCTTTTGAAGATATTTTTGATCTTTTGGTCTCACTCCTCTCTCCATTGCTTAAGTGCTTCTTTGCTCTTTATATCCCTTCTTGCCTAGAGTCTTCGAGGGGGGGTCCTTTCTACATCTTTGACAAGTGGCAAGCTCCGTTGTCATGAAACTCATTAGAAACTCATGAAAAAATGGAGTCCACAACACATTTTTCCTGAGAAACTCAAAAGGGGAACACAGATGCAAACACTTGTCACATTCGCTGCACTTGTCTTTTTCCATCGGGCACTTTTTCGCGGGCTTTTCTCTTCTTGCTACAATTTGAGTTATAGGGCTATCTTTCCAGCCAGTCGCTTGGTTCTTCTTTTGAGTTTTGTGCTTTATTTGAATTTCAATGGATATTCCCTTACCTTAAATTTGATGTTTGTGGGGACATCATTGGTTGATTGTTGCTTGAACCATGTTGAACTTTGAACCTGTTGAACCACTGCAAGTTCATCAGCTCATTTGTTCATTCTGTCTCTTTGTTTTATCGCTTTCTGGTTCAATCATTTTTACGTTCCTTGGTTGAACCATCCATTGAACCACTTGTGTGCCACTTTTCCTTTGACTAAAGCCACGTTTGAGCTTTTGAACCATGTTGAACCATTGAACTTTGAAATCTTTCAGTTCAAAGTTCAATCGGTTCATTGGCTTATTCTGTGTCTCGCTTGAACATTGCTTCCTTTATCTTTCTAAGATTTGGTTGAACCTTTGAACCTTGAACCCATTGAACCATTGAACTTTGAATTCATTGAACCTGTTGGTTCAATGGTTCATTCTTTGTTATTTGTCAAAGTCCTTTATTCTTTTGCACCAAGCGCGTTGAACCAAACCTGGAAACCACTAAGTGCTGTAAACTTGTTCTTTTGACTGAACCTGCCTGTAGAAGCTTTTTTGAACCTGTGAACCCCCTTTATGAAAAGAACTTAAAAATGAGGAATTTAAATGCTTAGAACAAATTTTTTAAAAAGGGAAGAGACAATTTTGATCTGTAGGTTGTCCCAAAAATGAGTGGCATTTTTTGGGGACAATAGCTGGCTCCAGTTGGGGAACTTCCTTCTATTGCAAAAATCGATTGAAGGGAGTAGAATCCAGAATCTCCAGTGCCTTGAAGTGTGCCATTGGGGTATGGATTCATGTTACCCAAAAATAAAGGCTCCAAAAGTGAAAATGGAATGAACAAAACAAAGCTAAAGACTATACAAATATACAGGTGAATTTATTTGGTACTTCAAGAATTGAAGCACCTCAAATGCTGCCCCTTTAGAGGCAGTGATGATGACACTCTATCCTGATAAACTAGCAAGATGCCATTTTCTCCCCATAATTGATGATGTGTGAATGGAACTCTCCACTAGGAAAATATTTCCTGTGCCTTCCCTTTTGTTTTCTCCTCTTGCCCCACAACAAGACTTGTCTTTTGATCCAAAAACCATGAATATTTATTTTCTTGGAGAAGAGCTCCTTTTCCTGATCATGATGCATAGTAGCATGGTCAGCTACCATAATTGGTTGCTCTTTTGGTTCCATCCAGCACCTGATTTGATTATCCTCATTTGACACCTACCACTAATTAGCACTATCAGGGCCACTTGTCGTTGTTTCCTCTGAAACAATTTTTTGGTTAGCATTCTCAAGGGCTTTAACAAGCTCTTCATGAACCTCTTCTATGGTCAAAAAATAATTACCCCTGCCTGAGGACTCAAATAGAATTTGAGCCGTAGGGGCTGACATTTGGGTGACCACGTACTTTGCCTCTCCCTCAGGAAGCAACCTCTGCATCATGCCTTTCACAAGGAATCTTGCCTGGGACAAGTCCATGCTCGATTCTCCTTTGACATCCTTGCAAAAGTTCCATCTAAGCAGAATGCCATATGAGGCTAGGATGTTAGCTACCAGAACTGTCATCTTGATCCTCTTGTTAGGGAATGCTGTAAATGCAAATTAGGCATCTTTGATTTTCCCCAATAGTGGTACTTATTTTTTCTCCATGGAGAAACATCTCCCAAAAGTTTTAGTCAATGTGAGACCAAGAGATTCTGCCACTTTAGTAGGCATGACGTTGTCAGATGTGCCAAAATCGATGATGCAGTTGCTTAGCTTGCAACTGTTTATTAATATGGAAACATAGAAAGGATCTACTTTCCCAGAGGCAGCAGGGGGAGAAATGACAAGGTTATTTCAGGTGGATACATTCTTTGGGGGATCATGAGTTACCCTCAGAATTTCTTGTCCTACAGAGATGGCTGTACCTTTCACACATTCCACCAACCTATCCAACTATTCAGGATGGGCTTGTAGAAATTCAAATTCAGACATTTGAATTTTAGTCTTTTTGACATGCCCAATTATGTCAAATGTCTGAATCGGACTAGGCACAGAGGATGGGAGTTCACTCTTTTGGTTTTTGGAAGGGGGAGGGATGGTTTGTGAAGTTGAAGTAGAGGGTGCAGAGATGCTTGGGGTACATACCTTTCCAACAGTCACCAAGTCCTTTGGTTGGAAGGGCAGAGTGGTTCCCCGCTTGGCAATCAAAACTACTGGCTGAGGTTGCTCCTCTTTCCTTTCTTTATCAGCTTGTTGAGCTGACTGATTCTGGGACTGAGTGAATATGGCATATGATCCCTCAGCGGCATTCCCCTCATTTTTGGGTTCATCTTGATAATTTAGGTAACCAATGATGGAGTCGCCAGCTAATTCTTCTTCCTGCTCTTCAAAGAGATTAGCATCATATTGCTGGTCCAACTCAGGTTGGAAAGGGGAAGCATGTTCCATTTCCAGATATCCAACCACTGAGTTGGTTGGAGGTGCTTCAATGGTGAGGTTCCTCTATGGGAGAGGAAGAAGATTTGGCTGCCCTTGATTCCTAGCAGCATTGCCTTGGTATGCTTGATTCTAAAATGTCCTCCTTGGCATATCCTAATTAGGAGAAATAGACATAACTTGGGCCATCTATCTTCTGAGAGCTAGCATTTCATTTGCTAACTTTTGTACCATCACGTCGGTGGTGACTGTAGGTGAATACTCAGAAGATGAAGAAGATTTACCTTTATTAGGGTCTCTCCTTATCTTTCTAGCCAAGATAAGGTCATCCTCCACTTCAGTGGCCAGGTCCTGAGCTTCAGCCAAGTCTTTTTTTCTAGCATGCCTCAATAGGAAACTCACTTTAGGAAGCTACGAGTTGATGAAGAAGCATTTGAGGTTCTAAGGTGTTGGTTGGGCAATTATAGGAATCCTATTCCTCAGCTTGTCAAACCTAGCAATGAAGTCCCTCATAGGCTCATGAGGCTCCTTATTCATCTGCGTGAGCTGGGCCAGAAGGGCATGTGCATCCTCTACAAGCTTAAACCTTGCTTTGAATTTGGCTTTGATCATGTCCCAGTCAGTCACTGACCCAACTTGCAGGTGATAGAACCAGTCAGTAACAACACCTTGTAGTGTTTCCACAAACAACCTGACTGCTATATCTTCATGCTCTACTCCAATCACGCCACAGGCTATGCTGAAGGCTACAAGGTGTTGATTAAGGTGAACTTTCCCATCACCTAGGAATTTGGGGAAGTTCTTCCTCGAGCTATGTGGAAACTCATGTAGAGGTGGAGTAAGGTTGAGTGGACCAAATGAGTTACCCCAGGGCCCCCAAGCTACCATGATTGGATTATGGAAAGTGGGGGTAACAAATCTGGATGGAATATTTATGGGTAGGGCTCTATTAATAGCAGGAAAAGAAGCTCTGCTTTGTGTTGGTGACCCGATAAGGTCAGGATGAAGACTCCTAGATCGTTGGAGGAAAGGTGGTGGAGGAAACAGATCAAAATTGCTCTACTGAGCCAACTCAAACACAAGATCAAAAACACCCTTAGATCTCTAGCTTCTTGTGTAGCATGGAGTTGCCATATTTCAAAATAAAAATGGAAAAGAGTAGGATCTGCTTCAGTTTGAAGTTTGGGACTTCAAACTGTGCGCTCTTCCCTAGCGGCTCTGGTTTTGCAGACCATATAATATAACAGAGATGGAAGAAGATGGTAAGGCTATAATGATAATGGGTAAGACATGGAACGGAGTCGCCAAACTATGTAATGGATAAGGGTTATAATGATAGTGGGTAAGACATAGGTAATGTTTCAATCTGAAACATGAGGTTTCAAATTGCACAAAATAACTGTGTCCCCAGTGGAGTCACCAAAAACTATTGGGTGAATATTTTGTTGTCCAGCTAACTTGTGACCAAAATAGTTCCTATCACCGTAACATAGGGAGATCAGTCGGCTAGATGTGTAGGTTTACTACATCAGCAGGGGACAAATCTCTCCTCTCATCAAGGGGAGGTTCCCTATAGATATGCAGGAGATGTAGGAGGCTATATACTATATATATATATATATATATATATATATATATACACACAAAAAGTAAGACACAAGGGGTAGGATAAACCATTCATCTCTCTTCTTTCAGAGATGATGCTAACAAATAGAAGAGAAATATTGGGTGATGGGGAAGGTGCTTCTCTTCTTTCAGAAGCAACTTTTAGCCAAGAGCTAGATTCCTTCCTAAATAGTAGAAATCTTGGTGAGGCAACAGAAGGCACTTCTCTTCTTTTAGAGGTGCTTATTCTTGCAAACAACATGACTCTTTTTGGTAGTAAGTAACAGATAATAGGGGTGTTGAATGACCAGTAACTCGAGAGAGAAAGACATGAAGAATAATGGGGGCACAAAGTCATCCCAAGGCTCTTTACACAGGAAAGGAAAATGCAAACACACTAAAGGTACTTATGGGGGCACAAAGTCTCTCCACAGTGGGCCTTAAGGACAACATCCTACTCACCTCCACTAGTTCTGCTTACCAAATTAAATGAATAAGGACACCTCTAGATGACACAAGTCAGAACAGCACAAAGTCTAGAAAAACCTACTTTCTCATTCAAATAACAGGGAAAATGAAATTACAACCTGAGCTCAAAGTCTCAGTAATGCCTTTCAAAATGGGTAGAGTTTTGCTTCTTGGTAAGGGGAAGATCTCTCTTACAACAAATGAGACTTTACAGTATATAGCCCCCCAAGAAAGACTTGGGTGCTTGTTTTTCATATGTCAGCCCATGCCATGCATTCAATGCCTTGAAGGCATTTTTAGGTTTATCAAAGGATTGCATTGAAAATAGGGCAGCTGTCTTAACTATGGCATGCCATTTCATCCCATATGTCTTCTCCCAATTTTGGATCATCTGGTTTGTCCCCTCTAATGTCTGTGCAGCCATCCATTCGTCTTTACTTCATGGAAGAAAATAGGCCATGTCCTTGGTTTGGTGCGCTCAAAAGTCTACTCGATCCACTGTTTCACCTATTGGAAATAACTCTTTCGAAGATATTTCTGATCCTTTGGTCTCACTTCTCTCTCCACTACTTAAGCACTTCTTTGCTCTTTATAGCCCTTCTTGCCTGGAGTCTTCCGGGGGGGTCCTTTCTGCGCCTTTGACAAGTGGCAAGCTCCACTGTCATGAAACTCATTAAAAACTCACAAAAAATGGAGTCCATGACACGTTTTGCCTGAGCAACTCAAAATGGGAACATGGACGCAAACACTTGTCACATTCGCTGCACTTGTCTTTTTCCATTGGGTGCTTTTTCACAGGCTTTTCTCTTCCTGCTACAATTTGAGCTATCGGGCTATCTTCCCAGCCAGTCGCTTGGTTCTTCCTTTGAGTTCTGTGCTTTATTTGAATTTTAATAGATATTCCCTTACCTTAAATTTGACATCTACGGGGATATCATTGGTTGACTGTTGCTTGAACCATGTTAAACTTTGAATCCATTGAACCACTGCAAGTTCATCGATTCATTTGTTCATTCTGTCTCTTTGTTTTATCACTTCTTGGTTCAATCACTTTTACGTTCCTTGGTTGAACCATCCATTGAACCACTTGTGTGCCACATTTCCTTTGACTGAAGACACTTTTGAGCTTTTGAACCATGTTGAGCCATTGAACTTTGAACTCTTTCGGTTCAAAGTTCAATTGGTTCATTGGCTTATTCTGTGTCTCACTCGAACACTGCTTCCTTTATCTTTCTAAGCTTTGGTTGAACCTTTGAACCTTGAACCTGTTGAACCATTGAACTTTGAACTCGTTGAACCTGTTGGTTCAACGGTTCAATGGTTCATTCTTTGTTATTTGGCAAAGTCCTTTATTCTTTTGCACCAAGCATGTTGAACCAAACCTGGAAACCACTGAGTGTTGGAAACTTGTTCTTTTGATTGAACTTGCCTGCAGAAGATTTTTTGAACCTGTGAACCCCCTTTATGGAAAGAACTTAAAAATGAGGAATTTAAATGCCCAGAACAAATTTTTTAAAAAGGGAAGAGACAATTTTGGTTTGTAGGTTGTCCCAAAAATGAGTGGCATTTTTTGGGGACAACAAATCCAAAGACATCTTCCTTATTATGGTGTGATCCCTTCATAGAATTATATATTGTCTCTCTTCATAATGTTGTATTTTTATGGTTTTTTTATACCTTTTTATTCTTCATTCACCCTAGTTTATCCCTTGTTTGTTCATTCATATGATTTTTTTAGTGTAATATATTTATCCCTAGTCATTAATTATGTTGTAAAAGAATTATACCTATGTGTACCTTAACATTTTTTATAGATAGGAATATTCCTAGATGTGGTTCAATTATGTCATGATATTTAATGTTTTTATTTGTATGGTGTATTCCTAGCTTGTGCGTATTATTGTGTATCATGGTTTTGTTAGTGTACAAATGTTCATAAATGATTCAATATTTATTTATAATGGTATATCATAGAATAATAGCATGTGGTCTAAGATATGATAGGTGTGTGTGTGTGATGATGATAATGAATTATGTGTTGATACCCTTATTATTGACATACTTTCCTTAGTGCTTCTTATGGGCATATCTTACGTGAATTCAAGAATTTCCAATTGTATGATGATTTATTATGAGGTAGATCATGTTATTTTATAAGGAAGTCTAGATAAAATAATGTAATAGACCCTCATATTCATCCTAATTTTCCTCAAGCTCCCAAGATTTGAGTGCAAACCACTAAATATTATGATATTGTCAATCAACTCAAGAATACTCAAGAAAAGTTATCAATTCTAGAATTATTTACAAGATCCAATCTTTACAAAGATATTCTTTATAAGGCCTTATAAGGGACCAATTTTACAAATGATACTCAACATTTCAATTTGATTTTATTGTTATATATTTGATAGATAGTGAGAACTATATTGCCTTTGAGCATGATGAGTTACCTCCAATTAGTTTTTTGGATAAACATTTACCCTTCCACGTTCAAGTTATAATCATCAATCTAGGGATAAAAAGGGTTATTTTTATTGGGATTAAACATTTTTAGTGTCTCTTATTATGAAAATTTCAATTGGAATATTATCCATAACAAACTTGTAAATGATTATTAAGGACTTTGATGATCAACTAAGAAATTTTATTGGAGAAATGAATTTGAATTTATCCCTTAGACCTAGGGTTATATCCATTGAATGTCAAGTCATACCTAATGATGTGTGCTATAAAATTTTATTTGGGACACCACATATTCATGAATGGGATTTTTCCCATCCTCATTACATTAATGCATGAAATTCATACATAAGGGAATCATATAAACATGTCCTAAAAATGATGTACCATTTAGATATTGTAAAGTGATTGATCTTTAAGATATTGTTGTGCCTTATTTGAATTAAATTAAACTAATTATAGTAGCACATCTACAAGTTATTCCAATGAACCAAGTATAAACATTCAAATTTGGTGATTTTCATAATACTCAAAAATATATTGAATAAAATTATTACCATGTAGATGAAAATTTATCAAAGCTAAATTTTACACTAATTGGATCTGGAGAATATAGATATTACATGAGTGAATTTGACATTGGGAAACTCTATCTCACTCTCCAAGAGCAGTAAAGGGAAAAAAAAACTTCAATAAGTAAAAAAGTTTTAAAATTGAAGGTAAGGGCAAATAACTAATGAAGTATGATTGTTGTGTAATAACTATAAATGATGATAGTGCTAATCATATTCAAACATCTTTGAAATTATATGTATTTAGACTCAAGTGTGCATAAAATATGGGATATAATGGCAAAGCACTTGGGAAAAAAGATAAAGGTATTGTAGATCCTAGCCTTACAACTACTAATAAATATAAACAAGGAATCAATTGTAGTAATGATAACAAGACATAAATATTCCAAGTGTGGACATATGAATAATAAAGGGCATGCTATAACTAGTAATATATATTGTGATCAGAATAAAAAATATTTGGGTGTTCACAAATTTTGTAATGATAAAAAATATTTTCAATACATTCACAAGACAATATAACCCCTTGATGTCCACTTTAAGTATTCTACAATGAATCACTCTCAATAAATGGAAAAAAATAATTTATGTCTCACAAGAAAATGTGTATGGATGTGTGACTCACCATATGGTTAATTGTCTATCTCTTGTTATTGATATTGTTTTATACTAATTCACTTATGTAAATAATAGTGTATGAATTATTTATCATCGTACAAGATCTTCTAACCATATTGATATAGAAATGTATAATCCAAATGTTTTTCTTCCTTTACTTTATATGTGTCCATAGTTGCCTTTATAAAAATACTTTTATGCTATGATATGATTATATTCCTAGTTAAATAGGTTATAAATTGTTTACATGTGCTACTATTGGTATTATTGAGTTAAATTCATAATTTATAGATTTATTCATCTAATTATGGATTCACAACTGTCTATGGGCAACCTTCAAGCTACCTCTAGGGGAATCTTGGTGGATGGTTCCTAGCAATACTTCACATTCTATATTTCATGATTTCCATTATCATATTGAGCTTTCATGTGAGAATATATATATTTTCTAGTGTACACCTATGTGTGATTGATGTTTCTACATATGCTCATATTCCTATTATACTTGTGTTTTCAGTGTTTTTTTGCATTTGGTTATGTAAGTGATTTGTTTCCTATATGACTACCTTAATTATAAAGTTCTAGATATGTTTTCTTCATATGATTATTATTTAATGTGATTATCTTGCTTGCCTTATGCTTGATATGAGTGTTATTTGCTTTTATTATATACTTTGTGACACATTCTTGTGACTAATTATTTATGTGTTTTGATTGCTTTGCCATATCTATGTGTGAAATTTCTTGTATTGTCTACTTTGCATATGTGATGTTATTTACGTTGTTTGCTTTGAGTGTGTCATGACTAATTTATGTTTAGTTTTTTCTTTCTCTATTTATTTTTTGTTAATATATTATTATTGTCATGATATATATCATGCACAGTGTTTTTTTATTTTCCATGATCAATAACATGAAAATTTTCTTGTTTGCTTGCCTACATGTCCATGAATCCTATCATGCATCTATTAGAGTGAGGCCGAATGTGTTTGTTTTTCATTGATATATCTATTGATACACTAAATATATTTGTGCATGTTATTTTTTTTACTTCATTGATTATTTTTAACCTAATTTGGATTTTTTTAATTTGATATGGTAAAAATATTGGTTTTATAGGGACCAAAAAATAGATTATATAAAAGTATAGTAAAAAGGAACAAGCCCCACAGGATGAAAGATAAAATCATAAAATATAACTAGTGACTAACTAACCATGTGGAGGACAAAAAAAAGGAAAGTAAACAATAAACCTATTCTAGGAGGGGGGATCCATCCATAGGTACCTTTGTATCCTCTAACACCTTTTTCATGACCTATTTATTCTTTATGATTTTGGCCCTAGTTCTATTTCCCAGGCCTTCTGCATCCTCCTTAAGCAGGATCATTTTGGGTCTCTTCCAAAGCTATTCCTTTATAAGGGTCTTCTTGGTGGCAATTTTTTGGGGGAGCTTATGGGAATAAGTATCCACTTTATGATAATTTATTTCAAGGGGGTCCCTTCAGTCTTTTCTAGTTGAGAGAAAAACTAGATCATTTTGGTGACCTCCTTGTTCATGGAATTCCAATCATAGATTAAACCTACTAAACACATCCCTACCTCACAAAATTTGTTATTAAACCTTTCTAACTAATCCTTGTTGGTTTTAATATCCTCTAGTAGGGGGGTCTTGCCTTTCCCCCATGGTTCCCCTGAGATTCCTTCCTCTAGAAAAAGGGGTTTAGGATTGAAAATAGAGAATTTTAGGGGAGGATCCTTGATTAAGATTTTGGAATTGGGGTTACCATGGGAAACACTGGTTATCAGGTAATGAGAACCTAAGGTTTATTATTCCTTAAGGAAGTCTTCCTTAGAGGAGGACCCGTTCGATAGAACCTCCTTACCTCGAAGGGTCTCACCATGTTTTAATAGCAGGAGAATAAGGCCCTGGTGTATGATGAGATTGGTTTCATTGATCTGGTATGTGAGAGAAGTTCTCTTTAGGGATTTTATAAGGTAATAAGGAAGTCTAATTTCAAAGCCTTGCAAATGGTTTAGCAAGAGAAAGTGATGTGAAAAAATGAGGGTATACTTGCCTTCAAGGATGAGATACTTCATTATTTGCAAGCATACTTCAGGCTAATGACACAAAAGATTTGAGCGAGGAAACCCCTTTTAGCCATTTTAATGATCTTGTTGGTTCAAAAAAATCTCTATAGGAGTTACTTTTTTTTGATTGATCTTTAAAGGATTTTACTCCTTCACATGACATCCCTTAAGATTTACCTATCAACTCCTCTATTATAGAGATTTTAATGCCTCTTACTTCCATAACCCTCTTGTTACACACCACACCAAATTCCTTTGATAAGTTAGCATCATGATCAGTGACCCTCAACATAAATTTAGTAAGGCCCCCTTGGCATAGCTTCCTCCAAATATTCTTCATGCTTCTGACCTTCAAGCAGGAAGTTAGTTCAAGTCGGTCCCTATCTCCACCCATCTCAATAGTAGCCTAAAATCCAAAGATGGAATTTTCCAAGCCTTGGTAAAACTTAGAGATAACGACTTGAAATAAACTTGAAGTACACAATTTCTCCCACCCTTTGTTATTAATTCTCCAACTGGTGGAATGATGGTACATTATGATTTTTAAAATGCTTCACTTAAGATGTAATATCCACACTTGTGATAGCCACATCATCATCCTATATAGAAGTGACTTCATTTTGAATAGCTAACATGACAGTTTTAGGGACATGACATTAATGGGTGAGATTAATCTAATTAATATATAACTTTGAAATGTAATTCAAATCAATAGATATGACATTAAAACATACATTTTAATTTAAAATATTGAGATTAATTCTTTTGATTTGAAAAGTGGAATATGATAAATATATACATAACTAAGGAGATTAAGATACTTAGCTTTTATGGTTGATTTTTTGACTATAATTGCATTTTGGAAGAGAAAATAGGGGTAAGTAGGTTTATAGTTCATTCACCTATGGAATTGATTCATTGTCTATGTTGGGTTGGTTATATAAGATCATGTCAATGTAAATATTTGGTACTTACCTTATTATTAATACTAACATATGTGTAATTAGGGAACTATGACTATACAATCACCTGTGACTATATTTTATTTCTATGTTTTACAATCTTAAACCATAATGATGTGTACAACTCCAAAAATTAGTATCCTTTCCCTTGAAACCCTAAGTGTGATTTTGAGGAATATAAACCTATAAAATAGGGTAAAGTGTAATGGGCTAAGATAACCCCTCTCACTTCAATCTGATGATTACCTACTTCTCACATATCTAATACTCCAAGAAGGGAAAGTATGCCACATATAGTTCTCTTGTCTAATATGATTTTTAAACTATGATCCTTTTAATATATGTATATTGCTAATGATGTGGATTTCATACTTTATAATGCTTGTTTTGACTTGGATTTAAAGTTCTTAAAACTTGGATTTTGACAAATCCTAGTGATAGATTCATAATTTGGGAAAAATAGGTCAGATTTTCTCAATGTGCAATATCGTATAGATGTATATCAAATAAGTGTTCAATCCCTTTTGAAAGAAACCTTGATTTATTTATATATGGATATAATTGAATAATGTATCACCCCATAAACACACTATACTAATGCGTTGACCCTAAGAATGGGTTTGCTTTTAGAAAATAGTCATTTCTTGGAGTGAGTCTGTATTAAATAGTGATATTCATTGAATCTGATGAAATTGGTTTGTGTATAAGCATCTTACACAAAGAGTATAAATATGTTTGTGCAGGATATTTAGTAGGTTTAAAATAAACAGTGATATTTTTATAGGTATATAATAGCATAATGGAAGAGTTAAATCATAATATAACATGTAAGTGTGAGAGAATGATGGATTAGGACATTGTTTGTTTACTCAAGTCATACATGGTAAATTTGTGTCAATATTGTCATTGTAAACTATCAAAGACTATATTTTATAATCTACAAATGCTCCCATTTTAATCTAGTAATGAAAATGTTAGAGTAAAAGGATAAAATGTGCCTATATGTGTACAACAAACTTTGTCTTTATTTTAAAACTTCAATTATGAAGGTTTATTAATAACAAAATCTTTGTGTTGGTGAGAACCATACTTCCCTTATAAAGTTTTAGAGATGATTATTAATTTTTTAAGAATTAGAGAAAATGTGATTCCTTACAAAGGCACATGGAGTGTTTGGGTGATCATTCCCAAAAATTGTCTAACTATGCAGGATTTTAGGTTGGGAAGACAACATGCCATTAACCTCATGAATGTGGGGAAAAGTACACAATGTACTAACCAAAATAATTTTGTATTTAAATGAGATAATGGTAGGACATATTTTCTCAAATAAATAACTACATAATTAAATTAAATAATGATCAATCTTGGTTTACTCAAATATAGTGAAATAACCACTACATATGATTTATGGATTAGATTGTAATATTTTACTCAAGTCCAGTCCATGTAAATAAAAATGTATGATTGAAAGGTAATAAAAAAATTTCATTCACCTATCATGAATGTGTGTTTGATTATGTAGTTTCACTTAATGTAGAATACAATGCATGATTGAAATATAATGGACAATGTTCAGGCACCCATCATGACTATAGATATGATAAGTGTAAAATAGAATTACAACCAAATGTCATTCAACATGAATTTTGTTTTTGTGTATGTATATGAACCAGTATCATGCCCCTTAATATTTACTAATTTATATAGAATGATATTCATCTATATGCTAAATTTTAGAACCTATATCTCACATATATGTGTATGTGAAAACATGTAACCTTGTTCTTGTAAATTGTGTGCATATGCAACCAAGTATGTATGAATATGTGATCAAGTGTCTATAAAGTGTGTGAATATGCATGACATATTTACATATAATATGTATCAATGTGTCCATATTTTTCATGTATATGAACTTGATATTTGTTACATTCTAAACTCTAAAATTTGTACTCTAATCTGATTTTCTATTCATGGAAGCTTATTTATCTATGACAATCCCACTATAATGCCCCAATTTGAGATGAGGGATGTTTCTTGTAAGTAATCTTAAAATAATATTTTATTATATCATTTCATGTATAAATATAACATCATGTGAACATGTGGAGACTATGTCATCATAGTAATGTATGTACCAATCAAGGAATGTATGTAACATATGTAATGTAGGGCATGTAAGTGTCATGTATACATAGATATATCAATGAAGAACACAATACAAGTATAACTAAATGACACTACTTAGTAATAGTGCATGATATATAGAAGACACCACTCAATGTCAATAAGCTCAACAAGTGCAAGTGTGAGTTTCACACATAAGGCTAAGGGCCACATATAAGGGACATAAGATGTTATAAAAAATAAGTCCAAGATACATACAAGGGAAAATTAAAAAATGTCACAAATAAGGGACATCAGGGATGTTACATAAACCAAGATCAAGTATAACACACAATAGTCACACAAAAAATAACATATCATGTAAAAAAATAACATCACCAATGGAGCATAGAACAAAGAACTCGTGTATACCATCCATATGTATCAATGTAACATCACAATATAATGGCATATCATGTATCATTGTATAATAACTAATTAATTAGAAAGGCATGTGTATCTCAACATGGTATAAAGATCATAAAAATATATAACTAGTAATAGCAAAACTTATGGAACAAGATACCCCCAGTATCAACATGGCCATTGGGTAGAGGGAAAACCAACATATGTATGTCCATGTGTGTCCTACATAACACTCAAATACTATTAAATTCATGTGTATATGTAAATAGTATTCCATATATTAGACATGTGATAATTAATATATGTAAATAGTGTAATCTAGTAATCATGTCATGCTCAAGTCTTGATTTTATATTTTTTTGAATATTTGATTGTTTTTGTATTTTATGATTATTTTTAATTTTTATTTGTATTTTTGGAATATTTAGGATTTGGAAAAGATACCCAATGGTCATATAAATGGAAGGATCATGGTAAGGGCCTATATTAGGTGGTGGAGGGGTACTCTATTATATATGAAAGGTACCAACTATGGGTGGGTCAGGATATAATATGGAGCCATGTGGTGTACCATATTTATCATTTTCACTTTTCCTAGATCACTAAATTTGATTAGTAAATCTATGTGACCAAGGAATATATGGTGTCCATTTTAGTGGAACATACTAACTTGTCCATGGTACTAACTGAGTATGTGTTATAGGAGATAGCAGCCTCTATGGTCTCTAAGTCACTCTCTGACATGATTGACACTAAATAGATAGATTTATAGGTAGATCATGTATATGTGTAATAATAAAATATATATGTTGATCTTGAATATGTGTATCAAAAAAATCTAAATCATGATATTGGTTATGTATAAAAACCATCTATGAATGATGATATTGAATGAGTATCAACCATCTCTAGGTAATGAACCTGAGTATGTGTAGCAACCATATTTAAATGATGATCTTAAATATGTGTATCAACCATATCTAGAATATGATCTTAAATATGTGTATCTACTAATTGTAGGGGTGGTGGGGGTGGAGGAGGATATATCACAAACTATAGAAGATACTCATATCATATACCTAGAAATATGACTACTCTATTGTAGTATATCTACTTTAGGTATTATTACACTATAAAGGGAACTAAACAAAGTATATACATCCATGGGTGTCTTAAAAACATGTCGAAGATCCCATTAGTATATAAATCCAAGAATGGTGTGATTGATATGGTTGAGCCCACTTGAAGAGGTAATATTATGTGTCCCAAAGTATTATGTTTTTGCCTATATAATCCTTTAAATTATTTTGATGAATCTTGTAAATCATGTCATGTATAGCCAAGGGAGTGTCATCGTGAAAACAATCTCACTTGAACCATCTCTAATCATAACACTCTATATATGTTGTTCATCGATGTAATATTGTACAAAAAATGTATAAAAATCTCAATAATCATCAACTATCTCATTGTATTGAATATGTTTGTGGGCCACTAAAGCGGAATAAATTTAAGTGTACTAATGATAACATCTAGTGGATGATCATATGTCATCGGTAGAAGATGCATATTCTATTCATGATGTACTTCTAAAGTGTCCTTGGTTTATGTTATTTTGTGTTTAGGAAAAGGGTCACTAAAGATCTTCAATTTATAATTTTCATTATGTTTTGGTCTAGATTATTCTATGGGAGTGACCAAATAGATAATTTTGTCATCAAAATATCTTGTATCTTATTTATAAGCTTTAAACATATGTTCATTGAATGCCCCAAAATTTGATGGTAATAATAATATATATTATTATCATTTTTCATTGGTTTGGGCTTGATTGGATAGATCTCTTATGTAAGGAGTGTGATAATATTACACTCAAGTTACTTATTTAGTATCAGATGAGGAGGTGATGGTAATCATGAAAACTACCTCTTTGGTGGATCTATCAATTGTAACTGCTTTGTAGATTATAAAATTACATTGACTATAATCTTCACCTCATCTTGTTATCATTTGGTTTGAACTTATAACTTGGTTTGCTTTGTAATTTTGTTGTTTAATCATTCATAGGAGCTGATTTATATGTAAGTTTTTTCAAATTAATCAACTTAAATTTTCTATCTCTCACTATATGGCATAAATCATCAAATGAATTGAATCTCTTGAAAATAATTGACTCTTGGAGAGATGCTAGAAAAAAATGAATATATATTTTAATTAATTTTAATCCATAACATTGGTCATATTAGATAGCATGGTATTTTATCAAGCACATAGTCACTAATTGGTTCATTAGACCTTTACTTTAGCTTAGAAATTTGTGCATAAGATAATTTCTCATCAATGTTAATGGTAAAGTGAATTAGTAATTGATCAAACATGGGATTTAATATTCTTATGGATTCAAGAGGGAGATATTAGAGCCATCACAATGCATAGTCTTTAAGACCTCTTTGATATAATTTGGTCAATAGTTTGTCATTTATGTGTAGTATAAGCAAGTTTCTTCAAATGATCTAAGATGTTGTTCAGGATCACCTTTACCTTCATATAATGGGAGATTATGAGCTATAAATATTATTATTAAAGGGTAGGTTTCTATATCAATGGATAATGGGTTATGTATCAAAGTGTGTGAATTCCATGGAATGACTAGCTCTTGGTGTACCTTGCTCTAGCTACAACACCTTGGTGAGTAGAGTTATAAAAATATACTTAAGGGAGCATACAATAATCTAGGTTGGTAATGGAATATGTGTATCCATTAGGGGAGGGGTGAATATTTATTGTGTAATATTAGGTATTGAAATATTTTGAAGGCCTTGTGTTTCCATCAAACTTTGGGTGGATGTCATAGGTTATTATAGTTGTAGGCATAGTAATAGTACCAGTAGTAACAATCTGAATACCTGATATAGAAATATTAGCTTGAAATGATTGGCTAAATATGGTAAAGGGATATTGTTGAGGTAATTGAGTTGCAATGATCTTAGATTTGTGTGTGGCCTTAGATTCCAAGATCAAATGGAAAACTCTACCCACATATTTAGGACATTTATGGATTCCTTCATGAAAATTATGACTTTAATTTTATCAAGATCTACCCCAATAAGTTTATTAGGATCAATTATATCTTGAACCTCATAATTATATTGATCATTATGTTCATTTTTATCATCTTTATTATCATGTTCCAATAGAGGCATATCAAAAAAATCATCTATTTGTACATATTCATTAGTAATTTTATCATCAAAATAAGAAGAAACATTCATTGTACCTATTTTAGCTTAAAAATAGGAATATGATTATGCTCTATATTATTCCCACTTAATCTAGAATAGTGTCTTAGAGGTTCAAGGGAACTAGCCTTCTTGGTTATCATAGGATGGAATCATGCAAGTATGTAGAAGTTTTAGTCCAAAGGTGAAAATATTTATTATCTTTTGTTTGAGGAAAATTAGAGATCAAATCTGAAACCTTAGGACAAAAATATAAAAAGCCTAATAGGATGAAACCCTAAGAGAAAAACTAAGTTTTTTCACTTTTTGATATGTGTATGGGTTCACCAAAATGATTTAGCATAATTTAGATTAATGATTGAGATTAAAATAATTAAGATATAGTTTTTAAATGTAATTAAAATAAATAGATATGACACTCAAGTATACACATGAATGTAAAAGATTGATATTGACTCTTCTAATTTGACAAGTGGTATATGATATATTTATAAAGTACTAAGGATATCAAGATACTTATATTTTTTTGATGAATTTATGAGTATGAATATATTCTTAAAGTGAAATTTAGGGATAAGTAGTATTATAGTTCATTCAGTTCTTGAACTTATTCACTATATGTGTTGGGTTGGTTCTACAAGATTAAATCAATATTGCCAGTTAATATTGACCTGTTAGTCTATATTGACCTACATGAAAGTAGGGAATAATTACTATAGGGTCACCTTTGACTATATTTTATTGATCTATATTTTGTGATCCTAACCCCTGATGATGCACATAACTCTAAAAATCAATCTCCTTTGCCTTGAAACCCTAGGTGTGTTTGTGAGGGATACAAATCTAAAAAATGGGAGAAAGTATAATGTGTTAAGCTAACCCAAATAATCCCCATATGATGATTAAGTTTTCATATGTATCCAATACTCTAAGGGGGGAAATCAAGTCACACATGGTTCTCCCACCTAGTGTAATCTTACATTTGTGCTCCTTCACTATATGCATGTAGCTAATGATGTGAATTTAATATTTGACAATGCTTACTTTTAATTTCCTTTAGAGTGCTTCAAACTTGGCTTGTGACTACTCTTATTAATATATACATAATTTTAGAAGAATTGAGAAGATTTATTTAATGTGTAATAGTGTATAGATGTATATTAGATAAGTACCTAGTCCCTTTTGAATGAGACATTGATTTTTTAATGTGTGGATCCAATTGAATAATAAATCACACCACCAACATGATAGGTTGATGTGTTGACCCTAAGGATGGGTTTTATTTTATAAAATAGTAATTTTTGAGAGTAGATGGTCAGTATCAACTATAGATACAGACTGAATCTGGAAGAATTAACTTTTGTATAGGAGGATTGAGTTGAGAGTCTAGAGATGTTCGTGTAGGATATTTATCAAGTTTGAAATAAATAGTGAGATTATTGTAGGTGTATAATATCAGAATGGAAGGGTTGACTCATAATATATCACACAAATATGAGAGAATGGTGGATCAACACCTTGTTTTTGTGCTCAAGTCATATGTGGTAAATGTGTGTCAAGCTTATCATTGCCAACTATCGAAGACCAGATTTTAGTATCTACAATTAAAGTTTTCCCATTAAGGGCATTCTACTCATGTTTAAATTAACTAATAATATATATATATATATATATATATATATTCTTTGATATTGACCTAATCCTCAATAATGTTTCAATAAAAAGAGAGTGCACAAGTTAGATGGCTTGGGAAACCTTTTGAGGGGTTGTAGTTACATATCATTCATGCTTGGAACCAATCCAAAGTAGTTCTTGTTATTTATGAGTGTTATTCCAACCTAAGTTAGATATATGGTTTTACTTTCTCACCCTATTTAATCAAATTCAACTACATGCTCCCATTATAACATTCATTTGATACAAAAACTTAACACAAGATGAATGGTGGTATAATAAAATAAATGTGTATATTCCTTTTGATAATATGTGAGGACCTCTTGACAAGGCTTAATATTATGCATGAGATACTTGACTTATAAGATATTATAGAATATGAATCGATAATGAAATGATTAAGAATACACTTGTATATATCATCTCCTCAAGGGCACATATACACATAGGTTTATCTCAAAATATAGTAAAATGTCTCAATCAAGGAATAAAAGACCTATAAGTTAAGAGGTAAAAATATGGGTTGATTAATAGTTAGTAAAATATTTTGACACAATGTTTTGGACATTCCAGGAGCATTTGGGGTCATACAAAGGCAAATTAAGTCAATATGTATGTTTTAAAAAATTCTATATTGAATGGATACATTATCATTGGTAAAACTTAAATAAGAATTCAAGATATAGGAAAACCTAAGTAAATATATGATAATATGGGGCCCAAGACAAGGGGAAAGTGCATCAAAATTATATAATTGTGTGTATATGGACCAAGTGTGATAAGACATGACAAATACCTAATGGAAAAGGGTTTTATTTCAAAATTAGATGCCTACATAGTGACACACTTTGATGTGCATGCACATGAATGTTTTAGATTAAGGTAAAAATAGGTTTTGAAGGGACCCCAAAACCCTGAACAAAAGGAGAAAGATAAAACAGTAACGTCCATAGGCAAAGCCTAAAACCTACTTCACCAAAGTAACAAAACCAGGTTTACAAAGACTTGAAGCTAACAAATGAAAAACCAAAGATAGACCCCAGGTTTTACAGAGACCTGGAAACTCCATAGTAAAAAGAGTTCAAAAAACCAGGTACCAAGACTAGATATCACAGCCATCTAGCAGAACCAACTAAAAGAACTATTCTTCGAGTTCCAATATCATCTTCACTGCTTCCTTACCTTTCACAACAGTGTCCTGGATGGCAGCAGTCGCCTGCATAGATCCCTCTTGCATTGCTTTCTTTCTTGAGCTTTGTCTAGTTCTCTTGCTAGGCCACTCCAAAGTTTTGATTTCCTCATTTGCTCTTTTTCCAATGTTTACTGCAGCAGCACAAATGCTAGAGGTAAGCTCCTCCATCTTTGTTCTGCTTTCCTTTATGAGTTCCCTTAGGTTGTTCTCATAATCTTTGAGTTTTATGGGAATATCCCTCATCTGCTTTTCCATGTTATTGATTTTGTTCCAAACTGCCTCCTGTTTACCCTCCATTATTTCCATTTTCCTATTGATTTCCATTATCTCCTTATACGTCCATAAATTGAATTGAAGAGTAGCATCAGCTTTGTAATTGGCCAATCTAGTAGGTGGGTACCTTTCATCATTTTGCCTTTTGTCACTCCAGTCTTCTGTGTTCTTTTTAGGACTACTTCCAGCTTCTTCAATATAGTCCTTTGTTTCCATTCATTTCTATTCCTTAGTTTCAGCAGGGCTTACATTTTGGTTACTTACTTCCTTTACTTGATCTCCCATTTCCAATATTTGGTTAGCGACTTGAACTAGATTTTCCTTTTCATTGATCAGATCAGGGTCCACAGCTGAATCATCTAGATCTTTATCGATTTCCTCAAACACTTGCTGGTTTTCCTCAGACTCATGGTTGCTATTTTTAGACTTTTCCTCTATAATGACTCCTTTCTCATTCTTATCTTTCACTTCTTCTTCCTCACTGGAACTTGAATGCCCACTTTCTAATCCTCCCTCTTCCTCTAGACTCTCCTCCCCAGTGTTTTCAAAACTATCCCACTTTGTTTCCTCATCAGCAGTCTGGTTATTGAAGCTTGGGAGTTTGAATTTAGCTTTTTCATTCCCTTTTACTATTTCTTTCTTGTTACTCCATAGGTCCTTGTTTTTTCCCGAATGAGGATTATTTACAATGGCCTTATTCTTGTAATTCCCTTCAATTATAAGAATTAACCCCTCATGCATGATGGGACGAGATTCCTTTTTGCTATGAGCGAACAGACTTTGGAGCAAGGAAAAATGCAAATAAAAAGGAAAGGAGATTCTTACTTTGTGTTTGAAGTGATTTAGAAATACAAAGTGAAATTTGTGGACTCTTTTGCTTCTTCCATCAAGTATAAAGTACTCGCGGATGTAACATAAGACACCCCTCTAGATACCCTTAATCTGCTCTAATTCAAAAAAATCTCCACTTTTTTCTAGCTGCTGCTCCCAAGCATCCATTTTAGACACATGATTTTTGTATAAGACCCTTTTCCAAACTCTCTTTTACTTATTTTTTCAAATTTGTCCACTTCTATATATTTGGCTATTTTCAGGACATTTCCTACCCTTCACTAGTCTCTATAGCCTTTGAGTCTTCTAAATATATTTATCATTCATCATGTCCAATTTTAACCTTATTTTTATATATTTTAAGTTGCCTACACCCATTCTTGACATATATCTCTCCAAGAATAGGCTCAAAATATACATATGTACCATCAAAAATTCCCTTTTTATTTGTGTAGGTCCTTCCACCTTGGCCTAATGTCCCACACATTTGATTTCACATATCACACTTTTCTATGGTCAACCAATGCATGTGCAATGTTTTGAGGAGTTATATATATAAAAATAATTTATAGTCATTTACCAAGTATCATCTAAGTATTATTTTAATGGCTATAACATCTCCAAAATTCAAGTTAGAGATTTCATTGTAACATTTATTTCTACAATTACAAAGGAGTCTTCTAAATTGATACTTCAATCTCATTCAAACTATTATAACATCATTAAATTATACAAAAATAGGTTTTAAATGAATTTACATGTAGTTGAATCATCACTTCTATGGAAGAGGAGGTTGTATCCCTTGATTGATATGCCATTTACACAATGTTTTAACTTCATAGTGTATGTTTCCAAGCATGTGGTATATGCAGCCAAAAATCCATTGAGGTTTCTTGACCCATAGTATTTTTAATTTTTCATCATTGTGTATTTGAAGTAGACTAGGTCAAGAGAAGGATAAAAAATCATATCATACTTTCTACCCTTGAATTAAATAAACATAAGACATAGGAATGTACGACATATGATAATGCACCTGCATAAGAAAAATCATAATCTAGAACAAAACATATTATAGATTTTTATAGACACTAAAATCTGATTTATGTAGTAATCGAGTCTTGTACACTAGGAAAATATCCATCATGGCTATACCTTTTAGTTTTAGACCTACCCATTTATAAAAGGCTCATGTTCACTATCTCTTTATGCCTAAACTTCTTATCTATTAGACTGACCATTGTTATTCTTACGACTAGGCCTTCTATATTGTTTAAAAATCTCTAAATTTGATCATTATCCTTCACTACTAGTTTTAGACATTTACTTTTTTTATAAATTCTTGGACACTTGCATCCTAGATATACACCTACATAACTCAAGTGTATATGTTTCTTACAAAGTGTCTAGTCCTCAAAAGTCATCCAATTTGCAAATTAAATGTATCATAAAGGTTAGCCTAAGTGCTTTTGTATGAGATATTTCCAAAAGGGATTGGTATATATAAAAGATCAAACCTCATTCATTCTTCACCTAGATAATACCAGGAACTCACAAAGCAACTTATCAAGAAACACTCAATCAAGAATTTAAATATACAAATCTAACCTATTCATCCCTATTTATATATTAGTCATAGGATCAATATTCCTATGGATCTAAAGCATTCAAAAATTAGTTCATGATCCATAATATCCAAGTTACAAAATATGTCACTTTATGTTATTGTTTATCAAACATTACATCCTTGTGCACACATAAGCTAACACATAAGGGAGAATTATATAAGTTTGAGGCCCTCTTCAGAGTATTGGCTATGTAGGTAGTGCCCATTGATAGAGGCATCCTTGGTATAACTCAAAACCATGAGCCCACTAACCTATTTCCCCCATAGTATCTCTAAGGGTGAGGAAGCTAAGGTTTGATTATTTGATAAGAGTGATAGCCTATGCATGTGATCTGAGAACATCAAAAGAAAGGCAACAAAAAACATAGAAGGATCTAATTATTTTTATCTAAATCTAATCAGTATTATGTATAAGACACCTACATAAAAGTTAGACACCTATATCGATGCAACTATCTAGATTTGACATAAGCATCTAAGGCCACTTCCATCTTGTTCTAGACCAAACTTGCATGAACACAATAAACCAACTATCATTTATGCCTTATTTATTATAATATCTATCAATATTTATACCTTACTATTTTGAGCAATATTAATTATATAAATTTAAAATATTATTTATCTCAATTTTTATTAATTAACCTAATCATTAAGTTAGTTCACCATCCTTATGTAAAATCTAATCCAATACCCCTTAACCCCAAATATCTCTTTATCTAAATTTAGGGCTAAACAATTTGGTATAGTAGAATTTTTTTGTCATATATTTTAAAGGAACTTATTCAGTGATTAAATCTACCAAGGATATATTTAATGGTAGCATAGTAGGTATCAAATATATTCATACACATTAAACACACCAAATTTCACACATAGCTAACTCATCATTTCCATATCATTACTGCACTCTTAGAATCCTAACATTATTCCCAAGTGTTTTTTTTGAATTACTATATTTCATGTTTGGTTATTATTTCTAGTCACTAAGGTATATCTAAATTTACTAATTTTAAATATAATACATCATATCTGATTATGAAATTAGTTTTCCATATTATTAGTGTTAATTTAACCTAGTGTCTTAATTTGGTGAAACATAATTGGTGAACCCATTTATTCTTCAAACACATATATCTTTTGAGGTTTTCCCTTAGGGATTCATGACTAATTTCTAATTTTTCATATTTGATTCCAGATTTGTTTCTTATTTCACATGTTTTAGTCAAACTCTAGCTTCTTCTCATCTTTTATATTATGGGATAGTTATTTGCTAATTAGTTTACAAGATGGATTAATTATGTGACAACTATAATTTCTTATTCTATACATTATGGATATATATTTATTAGTTATGAATCATTAGTTTTGATATATATGATGACTTAGAATAAATACATACTTATTGTGAGGTGGATATAGGATTGATTCTTACCTCAAAGCTTGATAGAGGAAGAGCATCATCAGATAAGATGACATAGATGGAATGATTGGGGGATGACAAAAGAACTGCTAGTAACCTAGCACACACCACAGTAGAATATTTTAATTAGTTAGTATGTGTTTGAGTGTTTGTTAATTTTTTCAATGTTTATGTTTTCCATATATGCTTATGGTTGATTTAATTAAGTGATTGCATCATGCTACCACTTGCAGTTAGATTTGTATGATAATTTCTTTACGATTATTGTCTTGAATATGTTTGGATGAGTTAATGTTAAACAAATCAGTATTTGTATTCTTTTAACTATCTTTTGACTGGATATAGAATAGTAATAATGCCTTTAAAAATGTTATTGGACATTAAGTTAACCACTATTGATATTCGAGAATATCAATATAAGTAAAACTATTAAATAAGAATAAATAAAGAAAGATTTGTATATATAATCTATATATAGTGGTAATTAATTAAAATAGTTATTTTTTTATATATGGAATTATTAATCGATTTAGTTTATCTTTTTAAAGAGGTAATCACTATAGTTTTATTTTAATTAAGGAAATTTAATATCTTAAAAATACTAACTTAAAAGCTATGTCCAATGTATAGTTTATGTTGAGAATTGAAAGTATAAATATCATTTTATAAATGACTTAAGTGGACTTAGTTAATGAACAACTCAGACCTAAACACAAAGGTTAAACATGCATGATTTATGAAAATAAAGGAAGATCGAGTTAAGTTATGGTAACTAAGATTAGTTTGAAATGAAAAAATAATAGATTTATGCATGGAAAATTAAATATTTAACAAGGAGATTATAATAAGAGGAAGGGAGTATGGTGAGAGTACAATGAGAGAGGTGAGAGGATATGAAGAACAAAAGGGAGTGAGGTGAGAGGATAAACATAGAGAAGGAGAGTGAGGTGAGAAATAATGTAGAAGGGGAATAAATAAATTATGGTATGAATTTGGGAGAAGCGATTTGAAAGGTTGGTTATGTATTTATCTTTCTTCTGTTATTAAATTTTGGGAATGATTCATCCTGTAGATTTAAGAAATAAATTTGATTTGAATTGATATTTTAGGCTTAACTCATACAATATAAACCTATGATTTATAAACTTGATACATTAAAAAAATAAAGATATGAAAGAAGCTGTAGGATATAAAATAGATGCCTATACGGGGGTGATGCCAATAAGAAGTATATGTATCGACTTAGTTGGTAATATATCGATTGAATAGACATAGGTATATTGTAAAGGTTTAAATCTAAGTTGAAAATTAAAAAAAAAGAAATGTTCTGAAATAGTTAAGAAAAGAAAACTATTAGTCAATTTTTTGAATTTAAAGACAAGTTGATTTTATGAATTCTGGTTATATCCAAGAGACAGTCATATAAACCAAATATGTGTATTTAGAATAGCTTAACAAATCAACATAATCAATAGTAATTGAAGACTCTTATTACTTGAATATGTATGCATGATTATAGATGGTCTAAGAATATAAAATGGATTATGTATTTATATGAACTATGCATACGAAGATGGATTTCATACATTCATATTTGAACAAGGATCTATGTAAAAATATGTGTTAATGCCTGTGAGATTTGTAATGCAAGAAAAAATACATATACAAAGTCAAATTTGGATATGTATACTCAATATAGGATGTATAAATATAAACTTGTATACAAAATTAGTTGATTATACATATAAGGAAACCATGAAGTTTAGATAAGGGCACAAGACTTATATATTTTAAGTGTATGGATAGTAATCTATTATACTTTTAGCATGTGGACTAGTGTAAAAAATGTAACTATGTATGTTCTAAATATGGAGCATGGAATATTCATGTTTTACATAAAAAATGTATATGTAAAAACCATAGTTGTGCATTACATCTTTATTTATGGGGTACTAAAAAATCTAAGATTATACCATATTATATATGTATCAAACGTTAAAAAGTGATGAAGAAGCAAGACTTAAAATAGTTGAATACATCTAGTTGACTAAGTCAAATTAGGGATTAATCAAATGATGATTTTTATTTAAAGGTGTTTATATTATTTGATAGGCATGAAATATTTATTGGGAAATAACTATGAGTATTTAGCTGTGCATAGACTATTCTTGTGATATGGAAAGTGGTAATTAGCTGTGAGTTGGTTTTATTGTTATAGAGATATTATTTCAATTAAGTTAACTTATTTTCATTATATACATATTTTTTATAATAGTGTAATTTATTTGTTAATCTTAAGATAAATTAGGAAACTTGAATAATCTATACAGTTGTGTGTATCCTATTGTATTCTTAGAGAATACATACACCTCCTTAGTTGTGGTTGTAGAAGTTATGGTATATATATACTTGTGACTAGGATTTAAATGACTTAAAATTATAATTAGTATAGATTGATTAACCTTGATGAAAATATGGACACTAGTATACTTGTATGGTTGTATATACAACTTGTTGTGTGCTGTTAAACATACCCTATCTACCCTGGTTATGGAAAGACTTAAATTATTTTTCAAAAATAATTAAGGGCATACTCTTTTAGGTTATGATGAGGGCCAAACATATTATTTAATGATCAATGAATTCTTGTGATGATTATGTAATTATGAACTTGGCATGATTCATGTCCGGATGGTATGATCTTTGGATAATAATCGATTGTGTTCATTGTATTTGAAATGTCATTATATGTGAGATTTATTGAATGCATTTGATGGACGAAATTTATAGTTATGATTATTTCCCTTAACAAGTTTTCATATCTGATAATAGGATTAATATGTTTGAATCTCTGGTTTATACACTATGTTATATTTAACTAGTCTTGAATTGATAATACCAAATAAGTAGTGAGATGGACTTCACTAGCTTAGTAGGATCATGAATGCAAGATGAAGGTAATCAAATCAAGTGGTATGTACAAAATTAACTAATATTAGAGATCATATGTTATTTAAAAACTTTCACCAAAGTAATATTAGATAGACATTATAATTTCATATGTTTTATTTATGTGTTTGTGTGATATCATGTTAGAAATGTATTTTCTTTATGGTACACATCATGTAATAGAAATCTTACAGCACACAGATACTAGCATGTCTCTCTAGATTATCAAACCATCATTATCTACCCACCCATGAAGGGAGGGCCATTCCCTAATGGGAGATTGTATGGGGGATCAATAGTCCATGGTTGGTGTGGAAAATCACTCAGATGATGCTTTCCCTCTCCACTGTAGTACTTACTTAGAGACTACACTTGAGATTATTAGAGATACATGAGTTATATTGACTTGAGCTCCATGGAACATAGTATCTATTTATTATATTAAGGAAAAATACTTAATGGAAATATAATTGTACTATTTGTTATACTTAAATAATAGTAGTTATATTATTATACCAGTCATGGCTAAATTTTAAAGAGATTACTTTCCTTACAGTTATGTTATGTTCATAAAATGATAGTGATTGGAACTATTATTATTAAGTTTGAAAATATCTAATATGCTTTGGTAGTATTTTAAGAATCATTAATTAGATTCTCATGGTGTAATCTGATAAAAGAATAAACATTGAGTAAATGAATTAAAAAAAATTTACTGCACTATTATAAATAATCTTTGAGGGGTTATTTCATGCGGTATCAGATCCAATGCTCAAACTCTAAGACTTAATGAGTCTACTAACATTTTTTTATTTTTCTATTCAAAGAGAAAGAAAAATGGTGTGAGTAATAGCATTAGGTGAGGGTCATTTGAATGTCAATGACAATAACCCTCCAATTGATCCTAACCAATTTACCGCTAAATAAGCAACAAAGTTAGATCAGATTCTTGTATCCATGAATGATACCAGAGATCGGATCATAGCTATAGAATAGGAAATTCATGGCCATGGAGAGGAAAAACATCAATAAGAACCCAATGAGCATCTTTTTGAGTAGGAAAACCAATAAGATGAGAGAGTTTAGGTAGCTATAGAGTTGTTTAGGGACATGAAAAAGGTGAGTCCACCAAAGTTCAATGGAACTATCCTAGTGATGGAGATAAAACATGGAGGATAGATATGGAGAAGTATTTCAAGATTTGAAACTAATTTGAGATCACCAAAGCAATTTGGGGAGCATACCAGTTAGCTAGTGAGGTATCTATGTGGTGGGCCAATAAGAAGTTAGAAATAAACCTTAACTCAACCACCACTTCATGAAAGCAATTTGTGACATTTTTCAGGTCACAGTGGCTTTCATAGCTTTATTTTGATTAGAAGCTCGCATATATCTAAAATATGAAGTAGGGGGACTTATCAATGAATGAGTACTAGGAGAAGTTCACCAAACTTTTGAAGTACATACGTCAGTACCAAAAAGATGAGAGGTTTAAGATCAAAAAGTTTATCATAAGATTAAAACCCTAGATTGGTGGAGAGGTATATGTTCATGGACCTTCTACCATGGACTAGGTATTTGAGAAGGCAATCAAGCAGGAACATAAGTTGAAGTCTCTTGAACAGGCCAAAGATAAGTTTAAGAAAAAGTTTAGAAGTTCCAAGCTGACTTTCAAGAAGAAGAACTAGAAAGAAAGGAGTGGAGACTCGAAGAACTAGTTCAAGAATCATAATGCCAAATTCAATAATAAATCAAGTAATAAAAAACCAAGCAATTGTTTTAAAGGGGTTTCAAGGGAAACCCACAGACTGATAGGAAAAGACCACTTGGAGGCTATTTAATTTTTAGAAGAGACCATTTTTCTCATGAATGCACTTAGGACAAGTCAAAGAAAAAGGGTCCTATTCCTTAGTAGGGTAATTTGTAGCATCATATTCATGCAAAATTGATAACTAGCCAGCCAAATTTTAAGCATCACCCATAGAACTATCAGGTTTTTTTTTTGAACATCCAATTTCTATTTTGATAAATACAGGGGCTACTAAATGTTTTATAGCTCCTAGAATGCTTAGTAAATTTCCTAGAAGAGATAGAGTTATGACAAATGCATGGTTAGTATAGTATGAGAATGACTTAAAAGTCATGGTTGACAAGTTTTAGTTGAAGTAGAGATTAGGTTGCTCAAATTCACAATAGTAGTGGATATATTTATAGAACTACTAAGATCATATGATGTGATCCTAGGATTCAACTAGCTTGAAAAATATAAGGCCAAGGTTGACTAATAATTGAATAAAGTTGAGTGTCTGGATGATTTTGGATATTAAACATAAATTTAGGGTGAGAAAAGAGAGTTGAGAATCAGGTGGATTTCTATAATGAAAATCAAGAGGGCTTAGGGAAAAGGGTGCCAAGCATTTATCATCAAGATAAATGAAATGGAGGAACATAAGGAATTATCTTTCAAATATTACCCATTTCTTAGAGATTTCCATGATTTCTTTCTAAAATAATTACTAGGATTACCTCCTAAATATGAGTTTGATTTCTATATCAATATCATACTTGGATTAGAACCATAGTCTAAGGCACCATACAAGATGAAAACCACTAAGTTGGTTAAATTGAAGGCTCAACTCTAGGAATTATTGTCAAAGGGGTTAATCAGGCGTAGTGTATCACCATGGGGTGCATTGATTGTCTTTGTTAAGAAGAAGGCTGGTACTCTTCAAATTTGCATTGATTATAGGATGTTGAACAAGGTAACTATAAAAAATAGGCATCTGACACCTTATATAGATGATCTTTTCGATCAAATACATGGAGAAACGATCTTTTCTAAGATTGATCTTAGAGAAATATACCATTAACTGAGGATTAAAGATGAGGATATTTTGAAGATAGCTTTCAGAACTCATTATGGAAGTATGAGTTCATAGAGTTACCCTTTGGGTTGACTAACACACTGATAGCATTCATGAATCTCATGAATAGTGTGTATAGAGATTATATAGATCACTTTGTTTTGGTCTTTCCAGATGACATTCTTATATATTCTAAGAATGAAGAGGAGCACCCTCAACATCTGGAACTAGTTCTACAATGGTTGCAAAAGCAGAAGTTGTATGACAAGTTGTCTAAGTGCACATTTTTCCAAGAGAGAGTAAAATATATATGACATATTATTTTCATAGATAGTATTTTTGTAGATCCAACTAAAATAAGAGAAATTATGGAATGGCCAATGCCAAAGAATGTGCATGAGGTAAGAAGTTTCATGGGGTTAGCTAGTTATTACAAGAAGTTCATTCCAAAATGTTCCAAGATAGCTAATCCAATTACATCCTTACAATATAAGAACCAAAGATTTGTCTAGTCAGAAAAGTGTGAAGTAGATTTTTAGGAATTGAAAAGAAGGCTTGCTCTGGCATTGGTGTTAAGAGTTCCTAACCCCAATGGTCAATTTTTAGTGATCATAGATGTATTAGGAGAGGGACTAGGAAGAGTCTTTATGTAGGATGGTGCATTAGTGGCTTATGAATCAAAGAAGTTGAAGCCTTATGAGGTGAATTATTCCCCTCATGATCTTGAACTTGCAATAATTGTTCATGATTTTCAAGTTTGGAGACATTATTTGTTGGGAAAACTATTTGAGCTCAAGACTGATAACTTGGGACTCAAGTATATTTTCACCAAACCAAATTTGAATGATCATTAGATATGCTAGCTTGAGTTCTTGTCTGACTATGATTTTGATATCAACTATATCAAAGGGAAATAAAATAAAGTAGCTGATGCCTTGAGTTATAGAAGGTACATAGTAGTCATGGATACTATCAAGAGTATTTTTAGGGATTGTGCGATTGAGTTATCACCAAGAGAAAAATTCTATGATCAAGCTAGAAAAGCATTTTTTGAGAATGCTCAAAATCCTCAGTAGAAAGGATTCAAATTAGAGAGTGATGGTATTTTGCATCACAATAGAAGGATGTATATGTTAGATCAAGAGAATCTATAAAGCATAATGCTAAAGGAATTTCACAATGCACCATATTTGAGACATCCAAGAAAAACCAAGTTCATGAAAGAGATTAAACCTCTATATTTTTGGAAGGAAATCAAGAAATATGTGGTAAACTATGTGTCACATTATCTGGAATGTCAACGAGTGAAAGCTGAGCATGTGCACCTAGATGGATTGTTATCTACATGATATACTAGATTGGAAGTGGGAGGTGATCAGTATGGACTTTGTCTAAGCTATAACGATGTCATAGAATAGGCATGGTATGATCTTGGTAGTTTTTGATAAACTAACCAAGGTGGCACATTTTATACCATGAAATTTGATAGATGATGCACCTACCCTTATGAAGAGGTTCATTAAGAAAGTGTATAGGTTGCATGGATTTTTAGAGAAGATCATTTTAGATCATGATCTAAATATGACTTCTAAGTTTTGGGCAACTCTGAACTTAGCTTTGGGCATGCAACTAAACTTCAACACTACATATCACTCAGAGACTAATGGTCAGACTGAGTGAGTTAATTAGGTGTTATAAGATCTTATTCATATGTATTTCATGGATTAGAAATATAAATGGGAATATTATCTTCTATTGGTTGAGTTTTCATACAATAAATCATACCAATTAACTTTAAATATGGCACCATTTAAGGCATTGTATGGAAGATGCTAGACACCAATCAAGAAAATTTAATCATTGAGGAGGAGATTATAATAAGAGGGAGTATAATGAGAGTGAGGTTAGAGGATGGATAGAGAGAAGGAGAGTGAGGAAAGAAATAAATAAATTTTGGTATGAATTTGTGAAAAGTGATTTGAAAGGTTGGTTATGCATTTATCATTCTTATGTTATTAAATTCTAGGAATGATTCATCATGGAGGTTTAAGAAATAAATTTGATTTGAATTGATATTTTAGGCTTAGTTCATATTATATAAACTTATGATATACAAACTTGATACATTGAAAAAATAAAGACATGAAAAAAGTCATAGGATATATTATATATGCCTGTACGGTGATGATGCCAATAAGAAGTATATATATCAAATCAACTGGTAATAGACCAATTGAATAGACATAGGTATATTGTAAAGGTTTAAATCTAAGTTGAAAACAAAACAATAGGAACATTTTGAAATAGTTAAGAAAAGAAAACTGTTAGTTAGTTTGTTAAATTTAGAGACAAGTCAATTTTGTGAATTCTAGTTATATCCAAGAGACAACCATATAAACCAAATATGGGTATTTAGAATATTTAACAAATCAACATAATTAGTAGTAATTGAAGACTCTTCTTACTTGATATGTATGCATTATTATAGACAGTCTAAGAATATAAAATGGATTATGTATTTATAAGGATTGTGTGTACTAAGATGGATTTCATCCATTCATTTGAACAAGGATCTGCATACACATATGTTAATTCCTGTGAGATTTATAATGAAAGATAAAATATATATACCAAGTCAAATTTGGATGATGTATACTCAATATGGGCTATATAAATATAAATTTGTATATAGATTTAGTTTATTATACATATAAGGAAACCATGGAGTTTAGATAAGGGTGCAAGACTTAAATACTTTAGGCATACACATAGTAATATGTTATACTTTTAGCCTATGGACTAGTAAAAAAATCATAGCTATGTATGCTATAACTATGGAGCATATAGTATTCATGTTTTACAAAAAATATATACATAAAAACCATAGCTGTGCATTACATCTTTATTTATGGGGTACTAAAAAATCTAAGACTATACCATATTATATATGTGTCAAATATTAAAAAGTGATTAAGAAACAAGACTTAAAACAATTTAATAGATCTAGTCAACTGAGTCAAAGTAGGGGTTAATCAAATGATGATTTTTTTAAAAAGGTGTTAATATTATTTGATAGGTATGGATTATTTATTGGAAAACAACTAAGCATTTAGTTGTGCATAGACTATGATTGTGATATGGAAAGTGACAATTGGCTGTGAGTTGGTTTTATTGTTACAGAGATACTCTTTCAATTAATTTAACCTATTGGCACTATATACATAGATTTTATAATAGTTAACTTGATTTTTTAATCTTAAGATAAATAAGGAAACTTGAATAATATGTATAGTTATATGTATCCTATTGTATTCTTAGAGAATATATACACTTCCTTAGTTGTGGTTGTATATATACACACACATGCACGTGCGCACTCGCGCGCACACACACACACACACGCACACACACACGCGCGCACGCACACACACACACACACACACACACACACACACACACACACACACACACACACACACACACACACACACACACACTTGTGATTAGGATTCCAATGACTTAAAATTAAACTTAGTATAGATGTATTAACCTTGATGCAAACTTAGACACAAGTATACTTGTATTGTTATATACAACTTATTTTATGTTGTTAAACATTCCCTATCTAGCCTGGTTATGGAAAAACATAAATTATTGTTTAGAAATAATTAAGGGCAAAATCTCACTATGACTTAGTTATATATATTTTGGGTTGTGATGAGGGCCAAACATATTGTTGAATGATCAATGAATTTTTGTGATGTTTATGTATTTATGAACTTTGCATGATTCATGCCCGGATGGTATGATATTTGGATAATAATTGGTTATCTTCATTATATTTGAAATATCATTATATATGAGATTTATTGAATGCATTTGATAGACTAAATGCATAGTTATGATTATTTCCTGTACTTAGAAAGTTTTCATATTTTGTAATAGGAGTAATCTATTTGAATATTTGGTTTATATACTATGTTATATTTAACTAATCTTTCAATGATAATGCCAAATAAGTAGTGAGATGGACTTCACTAGCTTAGTAGCATCATGAATGCAAGATAAAGGTAATCTGATCAAGTGGTGTATATGAAATTGATTGATCCTAGAGATCATATTTTATTTGAAAACATTTTCCAAAGTGATGTTAGATATATATTTTCATTTCATATGTTTGATTTACGTGTTTATGAAATATCATATTAGAAACATATTTTATTTATGGTACACATCATGTAGTAGAAATCTAACAATATATGGGTACTAGCATGTCTCTTTGGATTATTGCACTGTCACTATATAACCATACATGAAGGGAGGACCATTACCTAATAGGTGATTATACAGGGAATCAATAGTCTGTGGCTAGCATGTAAAAGCACTCAGATGATGCTCTCCCTCCCCACTATAGTATTTATTTGGAGACTACACTTGAGATTATCAGAGATACATGAGTTATATTGACTCAAGCTCCGTGGATCATAATATCTATTTATTGTATTAATTAAAATTATCTAATGGAAATGCAATTGTACTATTTTTTATATTTCAACAATAATAGTTGTATTATTGTACCAGTTGTGGCTAGATATTAAAGAGATTACTTTCCTTACAGTTATGCTATGTTCATAAAATGCCTGTGATTGGAACTATTATTGTTAAGTTTGAAAATGTCTAATATGATTTGGTAGTATGTTAATAATCACTAATTATATTCTCTTGGTGTAATCTAATGAAAGAATAAATGTTGAGTAAATGAATTAAAAAAAAATTACTACATTATTCTAGATAATCCTTGAGGGGTTGTTTCAAGCTCCCTATATTTAAGACATAATCACCATGTTTCATCCTTATTGAAAACCATCACCAATTGAGAGGAATAAGTGATTTGACTATGACATATAATACCTACTCCCAAAATATGTTGTATCATCTTGTCAATCTCAGTCTTCTTTACATATGGATACTTGTAAGGCCTAATGTTGGGTGGTTGGAATCCTATAACTAGTTGAATGGAATAATCATGATCCATTTTGGGATGAATTCATTTTGGAATATATTTGAAAAATACCAAGTGATCCTCCATAATAACCTACTAATATGTTGGTTTAGACCCATTTGGAGGTTATGCCTCTACTAAAAATAGATGAGCCACAAACCCATCTGCCCATTTTTAAAGACTCTTATGCATGTGATGATAACTTACCAATTGTTTTGACTTTGCATGTAACCCACACAATTAAATTTTCTTATCCTCTTAATGGAAACACATGAATACCTCTTGAAAATTTATCTCAATTGATCTTAAAGTAGTTAGCCATTATAATCCCAACATAATGTTTGATCCACACATAGGAATGGCAAACATAGGGATATTTAATCAATATTCTCCCTTGGAGAGTTTAATACTATGGAATTTCCTATAATAAATGATTGTGACACTAACTACAATCATGAATTGAAACTCTAGAATTATATATATATATATATATATATATATATATATATATATATATATATATATATACATATATATATATATATATATACATACATACATACATACATACATACATACATACATACATACATACATACATATATATATATATATATATATATATATATATATATATATATATATATATATATATAATAGTTCAAGTGTATAACACATATATTGGTGATGAAGTTGTGATATTCCCTGAGTCAATCAATATTGTCACCTATTTTTCATAAATCATACTATCTTGAGGGTTTATGGAGTGATATTTATTGAAAGTGCATGGAAATAAATAGTTAGTTAAGTTTATACTGATTCCTCCCATAACACATCATCAACGTCCCATCTTACGTCTTCAAATTGTTCTTGTTCATTGGCACCTTCAATGTAGAAAAAATTATTTTCCACAAACTTTTGTCCTTGAATTTACTTGCTATCATAGTTAAAATATAACCAAATTTCCATCTTATCTTCAATTTTTTGAGGGTTTAGTCTGGTATGTTGAGGGAATGACTATATTAGAGTGTTTGTATCTCTTATACTTGTGAATGGATACCTTTTGGTGACTAGTGACCTCTCCTTTAATATATGTGCCATTAAATTAGCCTTAGATACACATCTAAAATTAAACATGTGAACCTCATGTTGGATGTGATCCTTAACACTACAAATAAATAATTCATTCAAATTTTCATCTATGATTATCTCCACTTACAATTATAGATTTTAGAATTGTTGAATATAATCCTTGACAAAATTTGTTTGGCATAATTTTTATAATTGGTTGAAGTACTTATCCATCACAATATTATGATAGTACAACTAAAATTCATAAATAAAAAATTGACAAATTGACGCCAAGACTCTTCTTCTTGTTTTAAGCACAAAGCCATCAATATCAAATGAATTGCTCAGGTCTTAAATATAAATATGCAATTACTATTTACACTATAATTAATTAGAACAAATAATTAACTCTAATTTGAAATGTACACTATTGAAATATTATCTAGGAATTTAAATAAGACATAATATAATAAATACAAATATCTATATAATTTACAAAAATTGTAAATTGCTAAAAATAAAAACTAGGGCTATGATTATATAATTGTCTATAAAAAACATATTAATTTAAAATTTGTTAAATTTATGTAAGATATATCCATTTTAAATAACCTAAAAACACATATACATTAGAAAATAAATATCCACTATATATTGGGATAAGGTCATAGTGTACGTATGTCTGCTACTGCGGCTTTATTTGGATAGACTATGCACTGGATTTGAAAATATAGGCTTTTTCACCTCTATCTGTAGGTGACTTGTTTCTATGTGAACCTTGATTTAATGTGTAAAATACCTAAAAATATATATGCTCTATTCCTACATAATAAAAAAAAAAATGATCAAATGCAAAAGGAAAAAAAGGGGGAATGTGGAAATGGCCAAGCTATCCTCTAGAAAACCCCTTATTGACTTAGTGTTGCCTACATAGCTCAAAGGCCTAATGCCAATGTAGTTCTCCTCTTATGAAAGATCATATGAATGAAATTATAAATATTTGATTATAATGCTTGAAAAATGATTCCCTTAATCTATAATAAAAAAATGTTAGGCTTGGCTAAGGACTGTAGTATTACAACAAAATTGTACTAGTAGTCTTTAATTAGAAGATAAATACTTTTGAAATCATAAAAAAGATGATTTTTTAAATGAGAGTTAGGTAGGTTCAAGTGTGATCATTGATGTGATTTTATAGGAGGATCTTTCAAATATTGTCAATAACCAACCTATTAGTTTACATGGGAGAGCATTACGAAGCATGCCATTTTGAAAAGATGACCATTAGAGCATCATAGCCAAGGTTGAACTATAAGACAAGGACACAATGCACCTTATCTGATAGTGTGATCTTATCCAACATGGTTAGAGGCTTAAAAGTGACAATAAAATATATGTTGAATAGGGATAAAATAGGGAAGTCTTAGAGATATGCATAGTAATTATGAGACTTTGAAGGCTTTTTTAGAGATTATGGGTTATTATAATGGCAAATTGACCAAGCAAGGTAAAGGTGTCAATGGCAAACATTTTCAATCATTTATTTATTAAATTTTAGTGTCTAAATCTCCCCCATTTATTCTAGTGATGCATAAAATTACTATAGTAAAGGAAATGTGATATTTGATTGTGTATACACACTTTCTCTTTGTCATGGAGATGTGTATGCCCCCTTGTTGAGTCATGTGGAGAAGTGTTGAAACTATGGTGAATTGAGAGTGATCATGTCTCAATTTGAAAAATTAGTGAAGATGACTGAGTTGTAAATATTATATGATCCAACCCTCATAGAGTACTCTATAATGCTTTTGAACAAGTGGAAACCAAAAAAGTGATTCGTTAAAGTGCAACCAAGATGTGGAGAATCACTAAGATAAACCATGTTTTACTTACTAAATTTAAAATAAGAGGTGGGAACCAATACATGGATCATTAAAGTGAAAGTGAGACATGGGAAGTCACCAAGCTTAAACATGGTCCACTTGTAAAAGTTGAATCACATTGTTATAGACAAATATAGATTCAAACTATAAATTACTACAACTTTGATACTTGAAAAAAGAGAAATATGAATTTTGTGGAGTAGTAGCTTAGACATGAATGCATATAATTCCCCATGTACTACATAGAGTGCTAATTTTATCTTTTGAAAACTATTTAAAATATTGTGAATATCTTCGTACAAGTGTATATGTGCTCTAGTAGTTGTAGGAGTGAAGTGCATAAGCAAGCCAAATGCCCCAAAAATCTAAAAATTCTTATTTTTCATATTTTAAACTATCAAATCTGAAATGTATTACTTGTGAAAAATTGAATATAATCTCATATGATGCCCCCATTTTGAGATGAGGGAAATTATCTACAAATCACTTGTCTCCAAATAAAAATTGAGATCATTTATGAAATATATAATCAAGTAATAACATTTGAATATTTGAATTGTATTAAAATCTAAAATATGTAACATTGAATCATATAAAAGGTTTGGATATTACTTTGCATTATTGTAATTGAATATAAGATTGAAGTAAATAACTTACATGTCTTGTATATGTATTGTAAGCATGGTGTTGAATATATTAAGCATTTAAAACCCATATGTAGTATGTGCATGATATGTATCATGGCACCATAGAAATATGTAATAAATAATTATTAGTGCATGATAGGAATCATGGCACCATAATATCAAGTAGCAAACATGTAAGCAAAGTCACACAATGTCATGCAAGAAGGCATGAATTCCTCATACAAGAGACATATAAGATGTCACATAGAGTTATAAAATTTTCATAAATGTCACACATAAATCTCAAAGGCTAAATACAAGGGACATGCAAATATCACACAAACGTATAAGGCTAAGGGCCACACACATAAAACATGATAATGTCATACAAGTAAGAGGGTATAAATTAAATATATACAAGGTCAAGGGATGCATACAATAAGTTAACAAATTAAATCATGTAATGAAATGAAAACAAACATATGAAGAAGCATAGAAAATTAAAACTAACACATTTGAGCATATGTATCTATTTTCATGTTAATGAATATAATATTCATCTAGGTACATGTAAAGTATGATTGGAAAAGAGAGATATATTTTTGTTATAGCTCAATCATGGAAAAAGAGGTTTTGGTAAATAAAACCTACAAGAGAGATAGTATAGATCAAGGAAATGCCTTCAAATAAGTAAGGTTGTTGGGTTGAAGGCTAGCCTAACGTCAAAACCATGCAAAAATATGCCTTAAGCTTTAAATCTAATTAATATCTAAGTATATTATCTAATTTATGATCAAAATATGTATGACAAGTCCATGTGACTATGTTTTAGTCAGAAACATAGTTGGAAAGTGCATAGGGATAGTACCATAGTAGAGGGAAGGCTTGCAACACACTATTTCCTGACTTATGTGGCTTTACCTTGATTGATTATTTATGAGATTTTTTTATCAAGACAATTTCTTCTATGTATGAATATTTTATATTTATGTAAAAATGTTTCCTGTCGCACACTCAAATACTTTGTAAGAAGCATTATGTATTGAAAATATATTGAAATATGCTATATATTAAACAAAAATATAAATTACATATGTGAATATGTAATCCAACAATATGGAAGTGTGTCTATAAGGCCTGGTTTTTACTTTTTTTTGAAAATATTTTTATATTTTAAAATATATAAATGATTTTGTATTTTTATAATATACAAATGTTTTTGTATTTTTTCCATATCTGAAAAGTAAAGCATGCATAGGTGAAAGTTTAAAAAGGGTTTAACAATACAAAAAGTAACAAGGTTTTGAAATGGAAGGAGGGAGAGATTAAAATAACCCTCAACAAAGTGTTAAAACAAATCATGACAAGGAAGAAGGCAAGTGAAATGTCCCCAATATAGGTGTATATGTGGCATAGATGGTAAGCATATCCATGTAACTTTATATAAAATTAGATATATGTGAGCATGAAATTAAAAATGAGAGGTCAAGCATGTATATATGTGTAACAATAATCAAATAAGTAGTTGTGAAGTATGTTCATTGAAAGCTTAGTAAGATAATTGTCTTGGGTTGCTTGAATTTGGTTTTAAAATAAAAAAGGAGCAAGTGATCCAAAATGGAAATAGAGCAAAGGGATAGATTATAAAGGATTAGGTGTAAAATAATAAACAACAAAAAAAAGGAGCAAAGAATCTATGTACAAATAGGTACTATGTAAGAAAGATAATCAAGGTCCTCAACCCAACAATGGGTTCAACAAATGATATCATCAATAGGATGTTCATATGTGTATCCAAATCTTTGATAAGAAGGAGTAAGCTCCCATGAAAAAAATGATGTGCCTAAGGTATAAGCTTCTAAATATAAAAAAGAGTCATGTTTTAAAATAAACCTCTGAATCACTACTCATATATGTGTCTAAAACTATATCCTCATACATAGTAGGAGATGTAACAAATTATACCTATGTAGGAGCCTTCTGAATAACATGTGATGTTGTATTAGATAAAGACCATGTATTATGTGTCACTTTTTTTTATTAGGATTAGATGTCTTACTCTTTATATCCAAATAATCATGCTCATATGTAATCAAATTGTTCTCAAGAAAAGATGGAGAAACTATAATATATTCATGCTCATAAATAGGTGAAGGAATTGAAATATGCTAATGTTCATAAGTATATGTAATGATTAATTTTGGAATATGGTTTTTTGAATGTAAATCATGATCTTGAATAGATGTATAGACTAATTCATTACCAATTTGATCAATAATTATGCCAACCAACAATTTTGGAGTAGGAGTAGGTACCCATGGTTCTTTATGATATTCATATTGAATGGTTAGAATTTTAACCACTTGATGATTATGAATACACTCTAGAAATTTGTGAAAAATAAAAGGAACTATTCTTATTTTATATAACTAAGGTCTCCCCAATAAAATATCAAAGACATGCTTGGTAAAACTAAGAAATGAGTGGGAAATATTAGAGCTACCACTTGTAAAGGTAATAAAATGTGCCCAAGTGTATCTTGTGAATGACCATCAAATGCTTTGACAAATTTAGATGTATGTTATATATATTACTCTGTATAGCCAAGAGAATGTATAAGTATTATGGTGCACATATTTTCAATTGATCCATTATCTATCATAACACTATGGATTGAATGTATGATAAAATATGCTCTAATGAATAATGCATGTCTATCAAAATCATTATCAATAATTTTTTAATAATCATATTTAATAGATAGCTATGTTGATAGTTTACTTGTAATTATAATAATGATGATATCAAGTGGATGTCCATATGAATGTGGAGGAAGATGAACATTATATACATAATGTACTTAATTTTCTTTTCTGGTCACCTTCTGCTTCATGATTTGAAAAGGGATCTTTATAAATTTTGAGCTTTGCATTGCCATTTATTTATGGGTTAGCCTTTTGATTAGATGTGCCAATGTAAATAATACTCATCAATGAGGTCTTGAATTTTTTTCTTGAGCTTCATACATATATTAGTAGAATGTCCAATAGATCTTTGATAATCACAAAAGACATTCCCATCCAAGCTTCTATATTGAGGTCTAGATAGATCTATCTCCAATGGTGGAGGAAGTTTAATAACATGACATTCAAGAAAATTTTGTAGTAGCACATGAGGAGGTGAAGGTATCCTTGATAATTGTATTCTTGGTGGAGCTTGTAGTTGAATATTAGGTTATGATTATGATATAACATTTACTATAACCTTAGCCTCTTTTTTTCTATCATTAGTTTTGATCTTATAATTAGACTTGCCTTGAAATTTTATGGTTAAATTAGAGTAGCATTAGAGATATAATTAAGCTTATTCCATTCAATCAATTTAACTTCATGTTCTTTAACTATATAGCATAGATCATCAAAGGATTTAAACTTATCAAACATGATAGAATCTTGAGGAGGAGTAAGTGAGTTTTGAGAAAAAATATCTTGAAGTTCAATATCATCCATTTGATTTGTCATTTTGGAAAGCATAATCTTGTATCTTATAACTTATTCACTAAGTATCTCATTCAGACCTATTTGATCTTTGTAATTTGAGCATAGGATAATTTCTCACCAATATTGATAGGAAAATGTGCCAAATTTTGATTTGTCAAAGGATTGAAATATACAAGCGATTGGAGAGGAATATCATATAACCATATAAGAGCATAATATTTGAGACTTTGTGAAAATATCTTGGTTAATAATCTCTCATTATCTACATAATCTAGACAAGGTGCATGGAAGAAATATAAATGTTATTCAAGATCACCTTTGACTTCATAAATAAGAATCTTAGGAGTCAAAAATATACTTAGAAGAGGATAATATTCAATTTGAGGATCCAAAAGAATATTTAATAAGGTACTAGAATCTAAGGAAGGGGTAGCATGAGAAATGGTTTGCTCAATATTAGCTAGCTTGTCTTGCAATATAAGAAGAGCTTGTTGAAGGGAAGCATTGGTTGTAGTAATGAGAGGGGTGTGAATAGCATGCTTAGGCATGGGAATGGATAATTTATGGGAAGTAATGTATGTTCATAGGTGAATATATAAAGGGGTAAAAGTGATTAAGGGTGCTGAAATAGGGAGAGGTTCAATGGTAGGAGTAATAACAATGGAAGTAGGGGTCCTAAGAATATTAAAGGGCAAAATTTGAGAGGATGAGGGGGATAAATTGGCTTTATGCTCATATTTATATCCCAGAATTATTTCAATGATATTATTCACCTCATGAGGTTATGCTTGGAGATCTTGATGAAATTAGATAATTCTTTCACTTGCTCTTAATCTACTTCATTAAGTTCCTTTTTATCAATGTGTGCTTCAAGTTCCTTATCCTATTCCTCTCCAGTGCTATCAATATTAGTTTGAATATAAAACTCATGTTCATCATGATTTTACATCATAGAAAAAACCATAGGGAGCTCAATATATGAAAAAGGAGTACCACTTAATCTAGCACTATGCTTTAGAAGCATACAACATAATTTAAAGTAAAGGATAAATCAATAAATGCTATTATCTAAGAAGGAAAATCAATTAAAATCAAGGATAAAGTGTGATATAGGTAAGAGTTTGAATTATTTTTATGTTCTCAAATATACTTTCTCATTCATTGATTAGTGTTGGCTCATTATTTTAGAGTACTAACTACAGAGGTAGAACCATTCTTGTAGCCCACTAACACTAGTTTTGAGGGTAAGTTGAGAGTAACTTCCCTAGGTGATACACTCCTCTCAGGGGCACCATAAATTAGATGAATAAAAGATGCTTCTTATTGGTTTAAACAAGGAGATCATAGGAATTTATGATATACTATGAGGTAAATGGAAACTAAAGTCCATGTTTAGCTCTATACTAAGGCTATGAGTATTGGAGTAAAACCCTCATGCCATTATGTATGTAAATAGAAATCTACATATCTTTTCATGATAGTAGCTAATTAGTTTTAAAATTGTCAAAACATAGTTTATAAAATAATCAAAAGTAAATAAAATATAAATTAGAAATAAAATCAAAATATTTTTGAATAGGAAAACAAGATTCAAACCGAAGTCAAAAAAAAAAGCCTCTGTGTCAATATTTATCTGAGCTGACAAGACAATTTTTTTAGTATTAGATTAATCCAAGGTCAAAAAATTTGAATCATTATGCTATGGATAATATCCAAGGTTTAGGATTTCATTCTTTTAGTTTTAAGAATTTATAAAATTAAACTAAAACTCTAAGCCAAAAATCAACAAGCAACAAGTAGTGATTGAAATGAAATGTGAGTTCACCAACATGTTTACACTAGAATTAATTATAATAAAAAATGATATAGGAAGTTAAATAATATAGAATACAATAAATACAAATATCTATAAAATTTATATAAGTTGTAAATTACTAAAAATATAAATTTGGGCTAGGGTTAGAAAATTATCCTTGTAAAGTATATTAATTCAAGCTTTGTTAACCTTATTTAAGCTATAGCTATTTTAAATAACCTATAAACATAGATAAACCTGAAAATTAAGATCCAATTTATAGTAGGATAAGGCTATGGAAGGAAAATAAGGTCATAATGCACATCTATTTTTTACTATAGCTTTGTTCGAATAGATTGTCTGTTGGATTTAGAAATCTACGCTTGTTTAACTCTCTCTATAGGTGACATGTTTCTGTGAAAAGCCTAGTTTAACATGTGGATGACCTATAAAATAGATGCCCTAGTACTACACAAGCACAAAAAAGAGATCAAATGTAAAAGGGAAAAAAAGGGGATGTGCAAATGGATGAACTATCCTAAAAAACCTTTGTTAGTTAAGTGTTGCCTACATAGCTCGAAGGCCTCATGTTAATGTAGCTATCCCTTTTAGGGAAGATCATAGGAATTAAAATAACAAGATTTGATTAGAATGCTTGAAAAATGATGCCTTAAACCTACAATAAAACAATGTTAAACTTGGCTAAGGAATATGGTATTGTAGTAAAATTGTAAAAATAGTCTTTAATCATAAGATAAATGTGTTTGAAATCATAAAATAGATGATTTTTCTAGTGAGAGTTAGGTAGGTTCAAGTGTGATCCTTAAAATGATTTTATAGGATGGCATTTATAATATTTTTGATAGATGATCTATTAAGTTGAATGGGAGAGCCATTATGAAGCATGTCATTTTGAAAATATGACTATTAGATCACTATGGATAGGCTACACTATAGGGCAAGGATGCAGTACACCCTTATATGATAGTTTGCTTTTATACAATAGGGATAGAGGCTTCTAAAACCAAAGTGATATTGAAGTATATGATGAATATGGATAGATAGGGATAAAATAAGGAAGTATTAGATATATGCATTCTAATTGAAAGAATTTGAACACTTTATTGGAGATTGTGGGTTACCATAATGGTGGATTGACCAAAAAAGGTAAAGGTGTCAAGGACAAGGCATTGCCAAGAATTTATTTATTAAATTTTAGTGTCTAAAATTACCACCTTCTATCCACATGATATTTGATTTACATAAAATAAGTTATCCATTGGGTTAATCCAATCAATTAAAACCTTCCCATACAAATTATGCATTTCCAATTTTGGCATGTATTTTGTAATCTTGAATGGGAACCAACTGAAGGTAGAGGCTGAGTTATATTAAGGATTGCTTTGGGTTGACCATAAGATCCATAATAATTGGGTTGTAAAGTAATTAATTGTGGTTGATTTTTTAAATTCAACATTTGATAAAGCCTATGCCAAAGCTCATCTAATTGGTGATTGATTTTTTCCACATCTCCTTTACTAGCCATATCAGAATGCATGTTTTACACATTGTATTCAAGCTATCTCAATTTATGATTTATTAATGAAAACCATAGAACAAAAGATCTAATGATTCCTATTTCTATCTCCACCTCCTCTTTTCTAGGAGTTTTTCTTGGAACTTAAGAACCATTCCTTAACCCCTATTTTGTGGTCCTGCCATACAAAGGCTGACTAATGAAAAAATAATTTTCACCTTTGACTTAACTTTGAAAAAATGGTCTTAGATTTAGTTCAGTCTCAAATACAACCATTTAAATAACATACCCCCTATATTTTTTTGACCTTTCAAAAAATGTGAAGCAAGCATAAAAAATCCTAAAATTGCCTCCTATAAATAAAATTTAAGAAAAACACTAAAATCATACTAAATCACTTTAAAATAATAATAAAACCCTATTTTTTAAAACTATATCTTCCTTGATTGATTTTAAAATTTAATAAAATATTTACAAAAAAATCACAATTGTTTGTGGGATATAGGTGATTCTTAAAAATTAGGGTTTCAATTGCATTTTTGCCTGAAATTGAAGCATCAATACCACTTAGAATGAAATTACTATGCCAATAAAGTAGAATGATAGTAATGTACCATAATATAATTGAAATAAGAGTATAAAAGTGAATAATATGACTAATAAATTTTGAGGGTTTAACCTCCACAACCTTATAATAAGAGTATAATTCACAACATGATGATGAAATAATAACCACTATGTCTTATATAAACCCATATTATGATATGGAAATATCCTAGGCCAACCTTACTAAAAATATGAATATATATAAATGATCATATAACTTAATTAAAGGTTATAATAACCATAATTCAACCACGTTTATCCCAATATATGTTACAAGTTAAAATTATAACATTCAAATAAATCTTGATTGATAAGCTATTGAAGGGTGTGTTATATTCCTCAAAGATGCTTGCTGAGAATTACTATATTTGTATAGTGTATATAACACAAACTATCATATTAATAAATATTTTTCATGCATCATTTAACTAATTATTTTTTGTCGTCATATGGGTCAAAGTGTAGAGCTCTTGCTTCATAGCTTAGTAAGTGGTGATCCAGTAGTAGGCCTTTTTGAGTGAGTAAAAATGATACGTTAAGTTGTCATTTTTATTCTTGTTATAAAGAAAATTGGATTGAAATTGATTGTTTATTTCTTTTTATATGAGTTTATTTCATTCAATTAATACGTATTTAAGTAAAATAATGAAGTGTGTATAGTAATTTACTCTATTGCAAACATTATTATACAATATTTGCCATTTTATTTTTTTAGGTTATATTTTTTTTTGAATTTATTTCTAATTCAAGTCAAAATTTGAGGTAAAATACAAAATAAATTAACAAAGAGACTTATTTCAAGATCATAATTGTAAATTAATTCCTAAAATGTATTCAAAAGAATCTGATGCTACAGTCACATTTTAGAAAACATATGACAATTGAGACAATTGATTTTGATAAAACATAAAAAGCATACATAATAATGCCATTTTTTACATGTCCTCAAACATTTGTTTATTGTGATTATAAATTTAAACATCCTTTAGACTATATTGGTTTGCATGACCTATCAAATTTCTCTACTTGAATAGAAATATTGTTTCTACAATTATTAAGTTTATGATAAACTATATATTTTTTTATGTTGAATTGATATAGGGTTTTTTTGTAATAATTTATGATTATAAATGTATTTGTTTATTATGACATATCAAAGTTCATCTACTTAGATATAAGATTGTTTATATGACAATTTAGCTTTATGAAAATTTCTCTAAACTTTTTTTTCATTGTCTTGATAGGGTTTATTATACTAATTATTTCAAATGTCTATGTGAATGAGCCTAATATAATTATTAAATGTCAATACAATGTAATTGAGTAAAAAAAATAATCAAACATATTTTAATGAACATTTTTAAAATGACATCCTATATGTTATTAGAGTGTTATAAATTACCATGAAACTTTTACATCATATGTTGTTTAGGGTAAAATCAACATATTTGATGCCTAACAGTGATTCAACTATATCAATATCAAAATTCTAATTATTTATTAATATAAATAATATAAAATAAATATGGAGAGCAAATAATGTTTTAATCTCCACCTTCACGTAGAAAATAAAGAAGTGGCACTTTCATGTCAGAAGCTTATTTCCACAAGTTTTACATCTTTATCAAAAATAAGAATTGGATTAGAAACCTTGATATCAAAATTATAAAGTAAAGTTTCTAGTACTCACACTATTGATATTATTTTTCCTACATATCCATTCTTATCTAAAGGAAGTGAGAGTTTATGAAAAACAAATTTCATCAACTAACTTATTGTAAAGATTTTGATAGCTCTTACCTCTTACCTTCAGAAGGCTAATAATACCATCATGAACTTGAAATATCTTTGTAATAGGGTATTCTAAATATGTATGTTTTCTAGTTTGTTGACATGTGTTTGTGCATCCCACACCATACATTCATCACCAATTTCCTATTGATGCAAGTTGATGTGGAAAATGAAGACCAACATATAAGACTTTTAACCTCTAGTTTTAGGGCTAATAGAAGGTAGCACCTTTAACCTCTAGTTTTAGGGCTACTAGAAGGTAGCCTAGGGCATGAGTTATAGTTTGTGGCTCTCATATGTATCCTTTCTTGGAATAATACTTAGAGAAGTATGTGGATCCATTTCAAGGTTTTTAGATGGAGGAAGGAACATGGGTGTGATCTTTGAGTCCATAGCATGGGTTTGCCTAAATGATCAAAATGATGCCCTAAATAGGTAGTCACAATGGTGTTATAATAAAAAGGCCAATATATCATAAAAAGGATAAAACGAGGGAAAGGGTAAGGTAGATAATAAAGGGTTAGACATTGGGTAGTTGATTTTCTCAATCAAAACTCAGAATATTCAATGTGTGACGTCAATGTTCTTTAGATCTAACTTAAATGATCAAATCTAAAAAACACAGAGCAAGAGTTTTAGGGCAATGACTATGATTATGAGTAAATTCTAGAAGTGCCTCATTGTGGGATAATTTGGTAATAAATAATGATAATAGACACTACTTCAATAATTTTATAAAGATCCAGTTCATAACATAAGATAACAATAATATATTCAAATGATGCAAAGAAGGATCATAGACTTACTATCCAAAATTTAAAAGGTCACATTGAGATGACTACTTATGGAAAATAGTAATAATTATATTATAAAAAATATTCCTATTTAATTAAAAAGTTCATAGAAATAAAATATCTAAATAATACTCTACTATGGAAGCTCAAATTTCACACAATAAAAATATTAAGTTATAATATTTTGCCAATGATAATAATATTAAGATTATAAAAGCTTATAAGGAAAGCACTCACAAAAAAATATTTGTTAATTGGGAAAGAAGATACAAGTTGAAAATCCAAAAGTGATGGATTTATAAAAAAATATTGTTCCTCCCTCATACTAACAAATGCTTAGAGGTACTTGTATGTTTTATGGGTCTATTTACTTTGATTTATCCACCAAGGTACATGATGACTTAAAAGGTCACAAAAAAATGATTAATTTTGAAAAATAAATATCATAATCATCAGTTAAAAATTAAAAAATATTTCATGTAATGAAAAATTTATATAATATTAAAAATTTAAATGATATTACATTATTGTAGACACCAAAAAATGGCCCATAAGAATTTATTAGTTTTTAAATTTCATGATTTTAGAATGTTTGTGTAGTTTTTTAGTATTAGTTTGAATTATACATTATTAATGTGTTTGTCAATTTTTAAATGGTCCTAAATCCTAACCTTTCTCTTAGGACATTCCAATGATTATCTTCTCTATTTTATGAGTTTACCTATTTTGAGCTCCATGTCTAAAGTGTTGGGATGCTTCTGGTGCCTACACAAAGTGTTGAGACACACATGGTCCATTTGTGTGTACCCTTGTTATTGGAGTGCATTCACTTTCTTTCTCACACCTTCTTTAACTTGCGATCATTTTATGTCAGTTTATGTACCAATAAGGTCCTAATTTGAATTTAATTTATCTATACATACACAAATATTATATTTCATTTGACACACAAAATATCTAAGTAAAAATCAATATAATATAAAGAATACATTTATTGTTCTCAAGAATATATTGAGAACTTATAAACAATCATTAAAACATTCATTGAAGCACACAATTTTATGTTAAACACACACTACATAACACTTGGTTTGCATGCTATAGATGTTATTCATTATTGGAGTGGATATAGGTTTAGTTCTTAAAAAAATTCATATTTTATTGAAAAAATTATAATGTAAAGCCATTTTTATTCTTTAGTCTATGTATCTAATAAAACATTGCCACCTTTAAGTGGATTTGAAAATTAAAAATAAAAATAAATAAATAAAATTTTGAAATCCATTCCCATTTGAAATTTATTTTTATCTTTTCATATATAGTGGTGAAAACATTTTATGAAATTAATGTCCAAATGGAAAAAAACCTAAATTAGTGAGAAAAAAAAAATTATTGAAAAGTTGAGGGTGGCAAAAAACTTTGTTATATATTGGTGAGATTATAAGGTTGCATAAAATAATTTCTTTAGAAATGTTTTTACATTAATGGTAAAAGTCACTGCACTAGGAAAAGTAACACCTAAGTAGAGGTATTAATAATATTTTGAAGAGTTGAATGGCTTTAAATAATGGAATATCAATGGAAAATCTAATCTTTATAACTTTAATGACAATTTCATGATGATAATAGGTGATAAAACCACGTAGAGGTGGTATGCTTTTCATCTTGAATTTGGGAAAATCTACCAATTAAATTCCATATGTTTTCAATGTTTAAATGACATTTATTCATAAAAAATTATCTATAAGGAAAAAACCTATTGAAAACCATTAAGTATTAAGAGTTTTTTTCATAAAAATATTCTATTTTTATAATTTTTGCCTTCTACAAAATGTTAAGTAGTTTTATCTTGGTGCTTGTAATTTTATATAAGGTAATGCGTGATGTGTTTGAATTTTGATTTATATAATTTTTACAAGGCCAAAAAATGTAAGTGCTAATATTTTTGGTTTACAACCAAGCCTTAATGGTTTCCATGTTCATGTTTTGGGTGATACAATGATTGTGTGTGTGTAAATTCTATTATGGTGTCTATCTTATTTTTCTAGGTTAACTCTTGCAATGCCTTTTTAGATTGGTTATGTGTTGTTAGAGAGGCAATTTTCATGGCATTCTCATTGCTTGTCTATAAATGGCTAGACATCTAAGCAATGTAATTATCAAGGATGATAAAACATTTACACTTAATTTATTAAACATTGTACCAAGTATAAATTTATCAAATCTTAAGATTATTTGTAGTTGTTGTGCTAGGAGGTGAAAAATATTATGGGTTTATTTTTTCAAAGTCTCAATGTATGGTGAATGATTATTTAGAGATGATACATGAGAATAATGTGCTCATATATGTGTATTTTTTATTTAAGGACTATTGAATTATTAGTCACTAAAAGAAATATATGTGTGGATACCTAATTTTGGTACAAGATACTTTTCCATTAGGTCTTTATCATGTTTGATCACACTTAGTCCATGTGTACATATATATCTATTTTTAGTACACTTTCTCCCTGTGTTAGGCCCCATATTGTCATGTCTTGACTTAGGATTTCCCATAAGTTGATTTTTTGTGTACTCTAATTTTAATATATTTAATCTAAAATATCTACAAACCTACAAATTGACTATTCATCGACCCTTGTACGATCCAAAATGCCAAAAATATCATTTCAAATCTTTTCCCAAGTCCTAGTTGGCCCATACAACTATCCCCTTAGTTCATGGGTCCTTTGTGCCTTGCTTATCCATTTTTAATATTTTTTATGATCAACCCATGTGTATATGTGCCATTGAATATCTTATATATATATATATATATATATATATATATATATAAGTGTACCCTTATTCATTTCTATAGACACATAAATTTGTATTAGACACTTAAAAAAATTTATATTTGACCATTCATTAACATATGACTTTTGCATACATAATTGAATCTTTGTCACATTCTCTCTTGTCCATTATGTCTATCTATGGGCTTGGCCTTTCCAAATTTCCATCATTCATAAATAATATCTCCCTAGTCTATGTCTAACTATTCTATTATCCTAAGTAGACTATTATCCCTCTCTAGATTAAATTTTACTCCATCTTAGATACAGTTGGCAAAAGTCAGATGTTACTAGTTACTAGTAGTGTTTGCCTTCATTGGAAGTGTCCCAATCTCTCTAGAAAACTATGTTTTCAATTTCAAACCTTCTCTTAGGTTATTCCACATTTTTTTCATGTAATTTATAGTTATAAATTACCCAAAAATTCTTCTATATAAACATACCAAGTCTAGGGCCATGTCTATCTAGGTCCATTTGATATATCACTTGTACACTAAGGAATACATTTACAAATCCTTGAGGCACTATAAAAAAATGTTTAAATCTAAAAATTTATCTAAGTAATAGTTATTAAGACAATTATAAACTCCTAAATCAAGGTAAAAGTTTCATATTATCAAGTGTCAAAATCTAAATAGGTTGCATACATTCTAGCATATCATTATTGAGTACACATAAGTGGATAAATACCTATGATTTGAGCTCTCTTAAGAGTATTTGAATGTATGAAATCATTAAAAAATCAATGGGGTATATTTGGGGTTGTCCAATCCATAATAATTTTTAGGACAAGTAAAGTGTTGAAAGTGGATCTAGGGTTTTCAAGGCAAAGGAGGACAAAAATGAATCTACATGTAAGACTGAACATTTAAAATTACATATAAAACTTCTTGATAGGAAGGCACAGTGATATATGAATAAATAGACTAGGATTTTACACATATTTTTCTAGCCTATAATGGACAAATACAGATGTTTTAGGCATTTGTGCCCTATTAGAAGTGTCTTGGCAGGTTTTGACACTTTGTTTCTTAAGTAGACAAATCATAGAGCCATTACAGATAGTTTTAAATGATTATACATAGACAATGATCAAAAAATAATAATGAACATTCTAAGTAACTTATCTTATTATCATTTATATAAAAAATAAACTCAATATTAATCTTATTTTTTACATTTAGATATGTGTAGTTGGGATACATCTTACACAATCTGAATATTTTCAAGTTTTAGATTATTTAGACCACTAAATCCAAAATAAGTTAAAACATTATGGTGAACCCAACCTTTCTTTTGAGCACATAAAACAATAAATATTCCCTTAGGGATTCATTTTTCCTTTTTAGGCTTTTAATTTTTTATGCTTGAGCTTTATATTTGATTTTTGAGATACCTTTATAAGGAAAAAATCTATCCATTCTATTCTCTAGCTTTCTACATATTTTAATGATCATATTTTATGCATCTGAGAATACTAGCTCTCTTATCCCTATAAGGAACAATGGTAGGTTAAGTGGTGTTAAAATTTAACAAATTAGATCCATTTTACCAAACCATATGTGTGTGATTTAAAAAGGTTAAAATAGATGAAATGCAAATTCCCTTTTCTTATATTAATGAAAATGTTACTAATGAACACATAGAATCATAAGAACATGATTTTAGTGATGATATGTGTAAAATTGAAATTGGTTAATAATATTATAATGAACATAATAAGGAATATCATGATAGAATACATCTTAATCAATTTAATGGTGTATATCCTGCACAATTTTTAACCCTTACTAATTTTTGGGAACAAATTCATATGCAATATAACTATTTGACTAAGGTCTTGAATATAATCCTAAAGGATAAGAATGATAAGGTTTAAAATCTAAGAAACATGAGCCCTTAAAAGATAATAATTTACCTTTTATAGGTAATAACTTTGCAATAGGTGTTTAGACCACTATTCCTACTCCTACTATCAATATGCATACATATATGGTTACACATGTGATGCTTACTCATAATGTGGGTGAAAAACAATGTTTACATCAAATTTTTGTGTATATCCATATACAACATACTTTTTTACCTCTTAGGATGGCTATTTATGTGACATCATCCATTTCTACATAATTTTTATTCTCGATGATAAAGCCCTTATACAAATGATCCTTGATATTAAAGCTAAGGATTTACAATTAAAAGAAGGTTATTCTAGAGAAATTCATTCCACTAATTCTCAATCACTAATACATAATTAGTTGGACCCAAATATTTCATATTATCCCTTACATATAGGCTTTACATAAACTAATCTTACTTTATATAATGTAATGGTGATATAGAATAACACCTTTGAGCCTTTTGTGCAACATATTTGGACTATTCATCTAATGAAAACTTGTTGACTAAATTATTTTCATGGGGCCTTAAAGACTATGATTTTTGATGGTTTTATTTTATTCCATTCCAATTAGTACATGCCTTAAATACATTAGTTGATTAATTTTTAGCACACTTTTCAATCACCATCAATGAGAATATGTCCTATGCTCAAATTGTAAAACTTAAGCAAGGACCCAATGAACCCATAAATGAGAATGTGCTTTGTTACAAGACCATACTCTCTAACATGACAAATACTATGGTTTATAATGAGTTATAAGACATATTCAAGCAAAGATTTCGTGATACATTACATGAGTCTATTATGTTCAAGTGGTGATTCTAATGTTTTGATAACTTATGTCATATGGTAAAGGACTATGAATTAAAGTTCCTCACTATGAATAAGTTAAATTATGGGTCCAATCCTTCAACTACTTCTGCTGCAAATTTTTAGAGTAAAAATATGTTCAAATTTAAAGTGAATGATACTATAAATGAGGCAAAAGTAATAGTTAATGTAGTGTCATAACCTACTAATTGACTTGTATTAGCAACCCCATCAAGGAGATAATTTACATGATTATTCAAACCTATTTGTAACATACCATGGAATTTACTTGAGTGCAACCTCATGTCTTTCCCTAAAAAAAAGGTTGATATGAATAGGGAACCATTTAAGGGATCCAATGTCAATGTATATTAAAATTATCATAGATCTATGGGGCACTTTATGAAAAAATGTTTTGGATTAAGACATAAGATAAAATATCTAATTGATTATAATATTATTTAGATTAATGATATTAGTACATCTATGAAGGATTTAATGGTACAAATTAAAGAGAATGTGACTTTGAAAGTATTTTTTGATTCCTTCTCAAATCATGTAGCAAACAAAATGAAGACTAATCCTGAGATGCATATGAATTTTAACAAAGATGAGGAACATATTATATAATGTCTCATTGGTATACTTATTGGAAAAAAATTACATAGACCTATTATCACATTCAATGAGCATGAGATTGTTGATGATGATTCTATTAATTCACCATTTTTTGTGTGAACGTACATTTACTTATAACCTATACATAGTTTCATGGTGGATAATGTATTAAGTGAAAATATTTATGCAATGGAACTACTTACTAGCCTTGGATACACACATGAGGACTTGATGGGTAAATCAAAGAAAATAAAAGGATTCAATAAAAAGAGACAAAACCCTCATGAGAGTATTGTGCTACAACTTATAGTAGGGCCTACTACAATTGTTACTTTTTTCTTAGTTCTACCCAATATAGGGGCATTCACAATGTTGATAGGAACTCTATGTATACATAAGATATGGGTAGTACCATCTTTATTACATCAACATGTGAAGTATATCTATAGTATCTAAGTTTTTACAGTTATAGGTATCCTATATGACTATCTTATTTATATAAAGGTATTCCTTTGAAAACATAACCCATAGCTTGTTATAAAAATTGTATAGGTTTAATATACAAAGGCTATTCAAAGACATGTAGTTTATCTTCTTTGGAGACTAGTGGCTAAACATCCATTACATCAGAGGTTTGTTCAACCACATCCTAAATTGGTTCTATAGGATGCTCCACATGTTCCATAGTGAATACCATCTCATACTCCCCAGGTACATAAAAATTCACAAGTTACTATAGTTTATAGATCTACACATGGTATACAACATCATGTTGGATATGATGACCATGTTGGATATGTTACAACACACGATCATTTCTCAGATTCAAATATAAATATATGTGTTACCATTCACCCAAAATGGGTATTTTTTTCCATGATTTATCTAGGAACTACATATGAGCATCCCATTGGTTAGCATGAACATAACTTCAAATAAATATAAAAAAATTCAAAAAATAAAAAATCAAGTTCTATGCGTGAATGTATTACTAGTTTACATGGATTCTTATGTTATTTATCATATATACATTATATATTACATATCCATTCTCTATTCACATTATTTTCATGGTGTACATGAGTTAGGTGTAGGATATACATGATATATATTTGAAATGAGCATACAAATGTGGGACATTCCTACACCTAGGATATATTTTCCTATAATAGGGGCATGCCTATATTGGGGTCATCTTAGAGATATTTACATCATGTCATGATCATTCCATTGATCATATTGATCTAATTAAATTTATTACACATGACTTAATCTTGTGTATACTATATAGAGTGTTATATGTTATGGATAGTGAACATTACTACATATGATGATGATATGGAGTGATTTTTTAAATTATCCTTTCTTGTTCTATGCATGTTTGATGTTGATTATTGCTATATGGTGTGATCATTGATTGTGTATTACATTTTGTGATGATTATTATGTGTAAATTTATTTGTTACATAATGTGACCATTGGGCATTGCATTGTGTGGTTCACAAGTGATTATTGATGACTGTTACATTGTGTGACCAATATGTGTTACATTGATTGATATCTTGTGTGTTTCTATGAGTTCATTGATTATGATTTCCCATGTCATGCATTAGTTATTTCAAGGATCATCTAGTCTATTTCATGGCCATGTTTTCAATGTCAGGTTAGATTCATGTTATGTATTAAGTGCTTGTGTGCATCATTATCATGATATTTTTTGCATGTGTGTGTGTGTGTCTACATAATTTATAAGCTTGTGGTGCTATGATACATATCACACATTATTATATTTGTGTCAGATACCATGATTTATATTATGCATTTTCTACATGGATTACTACTAAATGTTTAATTTTGAAATAATCATTATTGTGATGATTACTATTTGCATGGTTAGATACTACATCTATATTGACATGACAATTGTATGCCTTAGGATAAATATTTCATATGTGGGTAAATGATCAGATATTATTATGATGACATAATCTAGTCATGTTAGGACACATGCCTTGTATGCTTACATATTTTATATATAGCATGGTGTGTATAATTATTTATTTTTTGAAATGAGTGATTCATGGGTTACATCCCTCACCTCAAAATGGGGGGATACTAGTGGGATTGACATGGATATTTAAAACTTGATATAAAGTTGATACAATTTTTTTATCACTTGACATATTGCAAAGGAGACTAACTAGGATACATTATAACTTAGATGGGATAGATTATGAGTTATATTGGGATAAATTGAAAAATTCACACATATGTGTGGTAATTTAATAAGATCATGTGAAACATGTGATAGATTCCATGACATGATGAGACACATTACATAGATCAAACTGGGCATGATTATCAAATTACATGGGTTAACGTATCATATTGGTTAGATTATCATATTATATAAAGTGACACACAAATTTATGACATTATATATCACATTGAGGTATAGATGGATCATATTATGGGAAATGGATGTTGTTCATGCATGTACTTTTTTATTTATATGATGTTAACAATGGTAACTAAGTAAGCACTTTGGGTCTAAAATTTGCTTGAAGTGGTTGATTCAAAGTTTCCATTTTACACATAAGCCTAGTATGGGGCTTCACCATGGAATATTAAACTAGCATAGGTTACACCAATAGAGTTAAGATGAGATTATACATTTCTTTGAGGCATAATTCCCATGGCATTCTCCAAATAAGTGTAAGTGACAACTTGGTTTGCATACTAACAAATGTATTCATTCTTTATTTTCTCAATTTTAAATATTTTAATGATCTATAGTGGTTCATATTTAATATCATGAGTAGAGATTAAATTTTACATGTTTCATTGTAGGTTTTTTGTGAGGCAAGTTAAATATTCAAGGCATACTTGAAGACAACAAACGTGGTTAAAGGCACCAAATTTCTTACTTTATGATTTTAATATAACATTTTCAAAAATAGAATAAAGGAGTTTATTTTTAGACACATAAATTTGGTATTAGACACTTAAAAATGTTATTTTTAACTAATACTTAGCATACAATACTTGTGTGTACATAATTGAATATTGCTCACATTTTCTCCTAGCCATTTTATCTATCTATGGGTTTAGCCTTCCTAATTTTCCATCATTCATATATAGGATCCCCTTAGTCTATGTATATCCTATTATCTGAAGGAAAATTTCACCATTATTTAGATAAATATTTATTCCATCTTGGATAGTACTGGTAACAATTGGATGTTACCGATTACTAGTAGTGTTTATCTTCACCATCAGTGCTCTAGGTTATCCAAATGTCTATTTTTTCAAATTCAAACCTTTTCCTTGCGTCAGTCCACATGTTTCACATATTGGTTATGGAGGTAAATTACCAAAATATTTTTCTACATAAACATAATAATTCTAAGGCTGTATCTATCTAGATCCATATGGCATATCATTTCTTATGGGCCAAATAAAGTGCCAAAAGTGGAGCTAGGGTTTCAAGGCAAAGGATAATAAATTTGAATTTTCACGTAGGTTCAAACAATTAAAATTATAAAAATATATATATCAAAAGGTAGACATAGTGATATTTGGTGGAACAGAATGAAATTTTACGTAGAGACAATTCTAGTAGAGAGTGGATGAATCTAGCTGCCATAGACATCTATTGCCTATCATAAGTGTCCTAGTATGTTGATACTTTGTTTCTTGAGACAAGAAATCAAATAACCATTGAAAATAGTTTCATGTGAATGTACACATATAATGATCAAAATAAAATAGTGAACATGCTAAGTAACTCATCCTCTTGTCATTTTTATAAATAGTAAGTTGAATCTCAATCTAATGTTTACATTTAGATTTACATAAGTTATGATACATCTTACATAATTTGAATAGTCTCAAGTTTTAATTTGTTTAGATCACCAAATAAAAAATAAAATAATGTAATTTCATTATCAATTTATATCCTTTAATCTCTTATAATATGAATCTCTTGTGTATATTATCAAGTATTATCAAGAGGTCTTCACATCTTATGAAAAAGAATCTCACACTAATTTAATTCTTCCCTAAACCATCTTGTGTCAAGGTATTGTATCAAAATAATGTTATAATTAATGCATGTAATTGCATTTAATTATCTATGGAGAGAATGTGAAACCTTATCTTGGGTTTAGATTACACTCACATAACATTAGTACAATATTATCTTTGGTTCTAATTATTCATGATTTTCAAATATAATTCCTCAAGAGGTTTCCTGATCCAACTAACCTCCACACACTCTTTTTGTTGTAACATTTTTGAGGATTAGGTAAAAATCAAAGGAGAAGAAAAAAATATTATACCTATTAATTTTATGAAGTGGAGTGATAACCCACTTTTTCATTAGCATATGAAGCAACCTCATAAATTTTAGGACTTGAAACTAAGCAGAAGACACAGTCAATAGCTAGGTATGAAATCAAAAGGAAAAAAGGTACATAGTTAATAGCTAGGTGTCCATTTTGAGAGATTATCATTATTTGTTCATTTATTCTTTGTAATTTCATTTATTATTTTAGGAATTAGGTCAAATTTGAATGTTTTTTTATAATTTATTATCATATATCTGTATTGGACCTTTATTTTAATAACTTGTGCATAACTTATTTGCCATTAAAACATAATAGTCAAAAAATTGGTGAACCCTTAATTTTCAAATCAATCAACCTTAGGGTTCTATTCTATCTTTTATCTAGGGTTTTTTGTTGTATATGTTTTAGGTTTAATTTATCTATGGGTTTTATTATATATTACAATATCATTATCCCTAGTGATTTGTGTGTATTTTTAAAACCCTAGTTTAGATATGATGATATTTCTTTTGATTTAATATTTCTGATTAAGGAAAATACTTCTCTTCATTTGTTATAACTTATTCTATAAATTACATTCCTCTTGTTCTTCCTACTACTTTAGATAATGATAATAATGATTAAAATGATGTTGAATCTTGTTGTTATGCTAGTAATGATGATTTTCTAGATGAAAAATTGGGCATATTAATTTAAACCTTATGGGACCATGTGCAAATGATATGACTGTATTGGGTGTTGGTTGTATTTAATTGATCCCTCATGATTATGGAATACCATTTTTTTTTCAAAAATTAGTTACTAAGGAAATATGTTTTCATCTTAAGTAAAGTAGTGTAGAGTAATTTAGTTTTAAATTTCAATGTATACAATACAATGTTTGATCTTATGTAGAATTGAATTGTTTTATATTATTTTGGATTATTTGTCTAAACAAGATAAAACCTAGGATAATTAAGATTGTTTAAGATATGTCTAAATTAAGTAATCTAAATGCTACAAGCAAATGTTCAATTACACTTTACTATTTATGGAAAGTAATAAGAGGAATAGGGTACTTAGCTTGTTACTAATTTTTTATTATTATGAGACTATATGCATGTGGTAGAAAATACTAAAAATGAACTTGAAGTTTCTTAGATAAGGAAATTATATATATATATATATATATATATATATATATATATATATATATATATATTGCCTAGATAAGTTTGTCAAGATCCAAATGCCTACACTAGGAGGCATCTACTTTTTACCTGATCCAACCCTATAAATTATTCCTCACTAATTTGACACATGCCTCTATGTCTAATTGTAAACTAATATTTGTGTAATATTAAGATCTTGATGTATTCATAATATTTTCACCTTCACCTAAAAAACCTTGCTTCACTTTTAACACTAGGTTAACCTATAAAATTGGGGAAGAGTGATGGGTTAACCTAACCCCAACCACTCCTTAATGAATGGCTAAGTCATACCTATGTATACAATACTTTGAGGGAAATAAAAATACAAATATTTCTTTCCCTTAAGTGTATGTGTGCATTGGAACTCTTTTTATGGATGCAAATTATGATATAACTTTCAACACTTGACATTGGTAAACTTGACTTGGCTTAAGTGCTTCATAATTATCTAGGGCTTGATCGTTAAGACGAATTTATATTTTTGTAGATTTAGGATAGCCACTCTTAATGTGAAAGTGATAAAATAGGATTTCTTAGTACTTGATTGATGCTAGATAGGGAATAAGCTTATACCTACTTTGTATAAACAGACAACTCTTTCGTTAAATTCTCATTCCACCAACATGCAGAACTTGTGGGATGACCCATAATGATTATTAAAATTTAGAAAATAATTGTTGATTTTTGTACATATGAGTCCACCAAATGTGGATAATTTTGAAAATTCTAAACCATTTGAGTATGGCCAAAAGATTCCAAAAATACACAAACAATTATCTGATGATTAGAGTATAGTTTGACTATGATAATAAGTAGCTTAAGAATATACTAGGAAATTCATTTAGGTTAGTGATAGTAAATCAAGAAGGCCTGGCCCATAGAAATCAAGTGGATAAGAGAGAAAGGTGTACAAGAGCTATATGTCTACGTACAAGTGATAGAAGATAGAGACAGTTCAAGAATGGCATTTCAAAGTGTATAATACCATATTTTAGTGTTTAAAATAATGTGAATGAAAATTTCAAACATTTTTGCATCCATACTTCCTATTTGAATAAAAATGATGCAAATGTTACAAATTCTTGTCTTTCTACTCTTTATTTGAATGTAAATGTTAAAAGAGACACAAATTAAAAATGATTAAAAATATTTCAAGTGTCTTTGCTATAAGGTCATGCCACTTGAGGATGGTATTTTATGATCACTTGTACTTATATATGAGACTCATACTTCACATTATGCTTATATTCATAATAATAAAAGTATCAAAACTAAAATTTCACCAATAAAAATAATCATGGAGTTAAACCTACTACAATCGTAGTGCCTTCCCTTAACAAATAATGGAAATTTCAAAAACTTAAAGATAGTCAATCTGCATTATTGAAAACATTACTTGATAAAAATATGGTGGTATAACCTTACATAGTTAGGCATAATGATTGGATATATGAGTCATGAACATTTCATTCAAAATTATTTTTTGATTATCATCAAATAAATAGTCACACAATAAATAGGATTCATGCTTTGAAACATAAAATACAAGATATTATTGGTAGCAGTATTCTTACATCTGATATATCTATTCCACAACCTTAAGTTATAACTATATATTAGAATAAATAAGTTATAATAGTTAATGATGAAATTTGGTCATGAATAATTGATAATGTTATTTTTGGCTCATATTTACCTTACTTTACTTTATCACTTAATTTGTTACTATTTCATCACCTCACCCTATTCAAAGTACTTGTACAGACCCATCCTTTCTAAGGTGATGATTTATAGCTAAATAAATATTATTAATTTATAAAAAAATAGATAGAAAAATATATGTTAATAATTTTTATGAACATTAAAATTTCTAAGATTTCCACCCTTAATAAGTTAGAATCGACCCGTATGGGTCGGGATCAATAATTGATCATAACCTTAACAGGTTGATCTTGCACTTCACCTAGCAATAAATTTTTTTCAAAGTTAAACCATCAATTACATGTTGGTTTATATTTATAGGATAGGTATAATGATATTTTTTCCCTTTTGGATTGTTATAAATGCATATTTAATCCACCTATTCTACCACTTTGGCAATTTCACTATTTGGGTATATTGACACTATTGCACACTGAGCATAACTTCCCTATTCTTTCAAATTTTGATTTTATTCACTAGAATAAAACCTTATACAAGTTACAATACTGTTATATCTGATTCAAGCAAGTATTATCAAGTATTCAATCCATTTCTATATGTATACATGTAGTAAAATCTACACTATCACACTAATCACTATAGGTGGGAGAACTTTATGGGATTTATTCCCTCTTCAAAGTACTCTATATATGTAAGTAATGTTCAATAATTATGTGGTAATTGGGTCAAATCAATCCATTACACTCCCTCATTTATTTTTGTAGGTTTTCAACTATCACAAACCCTATTAGGGTTTCAACCTTGAAGAGGTCATTTCTAGGTTATCCATGCATAACCTAAGGTCAAGATTCCAAATACAACCATATTTCAAGTAGGAATAGGTGAATATATAATTAGTTTAATATCTTCCCATGTATGTCATGATTTAACCATAGAGGTCAATAAAAATAATTGATTATGACTGTTTCCAGTTGATTCTAACCCAAAATAGTGATAACTACTATTTTAGTTGCACTCACATAATCATGTCCAAATTAATCATCCCAATCATATTTTAGTCATGTATAGTCAACATAACAAGCATAAATCAACTAAGTCTTATTGTGCATTTCACAATTAGATTATTTCATTCATTCAATCTTTGTCTATTATAGTAAATTTAATTTCATTCTACTAGTTACAAGTTATTTTCAACATTTACTATATTTTCAATTCATTTTATCTTAATTAGATTTAATACCATCACATTATGATAAAATATTTAACTATTTGATATATTAATTCATCATAGTAGATAAATATGTAAATGAGGTTGTTTTATATTAATAACTCATGTAACCTATATCTTCATGTTATTGTGAGTTTGTTGTACATTAAACAAACTCAAGTAGTTTAGAGTTTATAAGATTATTATTCTTCTTAGTTTACAGGGGTTAAAATTAGTATAATTATTTTTATAAATATTGGTGATTAATATTGAATACCGATTTGATTTGGATCTATTAAAATTTGGATTCATATCATGTGTTTGACATGGGAGAGTTAAGAAGAGAAATAATATAATGAGAACCCTCAACACGCTCTCTTCATTTCCATGTGCAAGCTTCAAGTGGTAAATTTTATCTCTTTTTTCCTCTATTATCAAAATCATTTTTAAAATTCCACAAGAAGACTCAGGACAAGTTGGTAAAACCCACACAGAGAGGAGTTTATCCATATAAAGAGGCACTATTGCTAAGTAAAATAAGATTATGTGGCAACCTCACTAGGCTTAACAAGAATTAGCTCTTTTTTTTAAATACTAACTCAATAACAAATTCCAATATTTAGTAAACAAGTGCCGATGATCTTTAACTAAATGCATCAATTTAAGCTAACCCTATGCCAAAGGTTTATTGTTGATCCATTAGTTAATGATCACTTAACAAGTACAAATCTAATTTTGTAAATAAATCTCAGTATATTAATCATAAATATAGATTTACAATTCATCCACTGCTAATATGAACATCGAATCTAATAATGTAATACAACCAACTACTATAATTATAAAATATCACCAAGAGGTACAAATATTACATTTTTACATAGATTAATAATAAAACGAAAATTATATTATGTTTCAAGAAACATGTGAGTCTCAATAGACTTGATTACGTCCATAACTGATCATGATTGTAGACTCTATTGGTTTATTTTTGAAGGGGAGGGAAAGAATCACCTGAGTGTTTTTCCACACTAATATATAACCATAAATTCCCATTATAATCTCACAATTAGGGAATGACCCTCCCTTCATGGGTAGGCAAATGACAACGATGTGAGAATTAATAATTACCAATTAGAACCTTTGTGTTGTAAGATAACTAATACATGCATCATATCATAAAGAAAACCATTCAACATGATATCAAGCAAAACATGTAAACTAAATCAAATAGGTGAATTGATAATGTTTTAATCATAAACATTACTTTGTCCAAAGTTTTAATATAGGTTCCTAATTTATAAATTAGTCAAATTCACACACACAACTCAAATATATTACCTCAAATCTATCTATTAGTGACACTAAATAAATACGTGAAGTCTGTCTCACCTATCTATTTAGTATCATAAAAATTAGATTGTTATGCATTTATATAATAAATAATAAGAGCATTAATTTCAACCATATAGTTTCCAAGCTCATATTTCCATGATAATGTAATGACATGCAACTTTAAGGATTTGTATAAAGTCCATCTTATACATCATATCAATCTGAAAACTATCTCATAAAGAATTCATAATTATAGTCAATAAATTTTATATAATTGACTATTCACATCCACATAGACAACTAGAATAGAGTAATACTTATTAATAAAAAGAATAGCCTTAGTCATTAAAATCCAACCTGCAATAATGATTGATAAACCTCAAAATGCCATTATTGCATATAAGATTTTATTTTCATGCATTTTACCAAATAAAAAACCAAAAGGATATATCACGATTTCATCATAATTTTATAGTTTTCAAATAGATTACAACAAGATACTAATAATATAGCCAAATTTTATTCATACATCATATTATATCTAGTCTCAATATAGTGTAATTTTTACTATCAAACATACATTATATATGTTTACTCTCACAAACATTTATATATATAACCATATATTCATTTATATGTAAACAATTGAATGTTAACATTTAGTTGCCTATGGTCTCCATGTATACTTTTGTATAGTATACTTGCTTATAAATTAACATATATGTGTGTGTGTGTGTGTGTGTGTGTGTAATACACACACACACACAGAGGCCTCCATGTATACTTTTGTATCTTATAATTGCTTACAAATGAACATGTGTGTGTGTGTGTGTGTGTGTGTGTGTGTGTGTGTGTGTGTGTGTGTGTGTGTGTGTGTGTGTGTGTGTGTGTGTGTGTGTGTGTGTGTGTGTGTGTGTGTGTGTGTGTGTGTGTAATACACACACACACACACACAAACCAAAGTACCACTAGTTTACCTCAGCACCCATATTAATTTATCTATGAGGATTGATAAGTTAATATGTGTGTAGGTATTATAATTATTTTACAACATTATAAATAGTTAATAGTTTCCACTTATCTTCTATTCAACTTAAACAAGTATTTTCATTGGTTATTTCATAAGCTTTCCATTTAATCTATTATGACTATTTTTTCTCAGTTGTACCATAGTCAGGATCTTTCCTCTATTATTCTTTCTAATTGATCAAATGAGAATAATGAGACTAAAAATTTCATAATAGACTTGGCAAATCAAAAGACAAATGCATCAACTATCAAAACACCCTAATGTTCTTGTCCTTTGTTTTATTTTTAACATATAAAGTGCAAATATGTCTGTTATATACCTATAGTGCATACACTAAGAGTATTCCAACCTTAACACATGGTTAATATTAATACACAACTAAATATACAACAATATATTATGCACCTAAATTGTCCTCATGCAAGGAATGTAAAACATATAATTTATAATCCTAATTAAAACTAAACATTCCTATATTGTCAAGGAGGTAAGTATTAACTAGAAAAGTATAACGAATTCTAATTTAAATATATAATTGACCCATATATGTTATACACAATAAGGTGTAGACAAATTGACCCCAATGGGGTAAAGTAAATTGACACCATATGGGGTAAAGAGTACTTACAACTGACTATACACCCAAAAGACTCGTATATTGAATATATACATTCAACCAAAACTAAAATGGAAATAACCCTTTAGACAATGTAATTCAAAAATATTTATTTATTACAAATAAAATATGAATTAATCAGGTCTAAAAGAGGATTAAAAGAAATCATTTAGGATAATAAATACCTATAACTGAATCTAATTAGGGTTTTACCCAAATAAATTTTAGGAGAACATGTACAGCTTACTAAAATGAACAAAAGATTTTCATGTATTTTAACAATAATAATTCACCATATACACAAAAAAGCATAATAGTTTCATGGCCTTTTGAAATATGTCTAAGGCTACCAAACAAAAAGTTCAACCAGGGCCAAGATTCAAAACCATGGCTACGTTCTCAACCTTATTACCAATTTTAATTATGGGATGGGATTAAATTTACCTAGTTCATTGGTTCAAACTTATGGATGGATTTATTTCCATCCACAGGGTCAAATCTATGAACCCTTTAAATAAATTTAAAATCCTCATTAAATTTATCACACCCAAAAATGAACCCATATTTATCTATGGTAATAATAGAAGTGCAAACCCTACCTCAATGTTATGCTTCCACTTACTTATGGGAGATGTTTGATCCTACCTACAAACTAATAAATTGTTTTTCTTTTTATCTTTTCCACCTTGCATCCCCTGTGTGCCTCCAAAATGAACTCTGCTCCTCTATTATTTCCCCCATCATCCCCTCTATTTAGCTACATGTTATTTACATGACAAAAACAATAAAATCCTCCACCAAAATGGGGTATAACTATAAATGAATTGGCAAAAATGATGATTGCACAAACAAACTTGAAAAATTATTAGCATGGAAACCAAGCTCCTCTCCACTACCAATAACTCCAACATAAAAACCCTAATCATGGAAAGTCACTAAAAAAATTGAATGATCAGATTGACTTAAAAATACCATCGTATAACATGCAAAAACTCATAATTAGTAGGTCTTTTGACTTTTTTGAAAATAATCATGCCTAACCAAACTTTATTCTAGGCTTTTTTGATATTCACTAAATTTATGCCATATTAAATATATCTAACCAAATCTAAGTATAATAACCATAATGCAAATTAATTAAGTCCAATTAATAGTCATTGACTATTCAAAGCATTCAAGTCCCTTTTTATATAACATTGCATTTTCTATAACCCAACATGTCCTAAGGTTTATTTGTAAACCTTATATTAAGAAATGTGATTTATAAAAAAGACATTAATTACCTTTCAATTCAAGATATAACAATGATCAAAACTCATATAGAAAATAGTTGTAGGTAAATTAAGATAATTATATAGAAATTATGACCTCATATTTGCAAGCACAAAAACAAGGTTAGAGTAATGTATAAACATGAAAATAAATCATAATCAACTGCAAAAAACATATAAATAACTAAATTCAAGTTTGAATCAAAACCAAATCAACTAACAATTATCAAACAACCTCTAATCTATGTCCCTTTTAATTCTTTCATCTCTCACTCATCCCCATCAGCTTCACCCTCTCTGGTGATACTCTCCCTCCATCATCATTTGAGGGTGAACTCTATCCTGCATCCACCTTAGAACAACAAAGGTAATTATTCCATATCATGATAAAATCCATAACATAATGTTGTATTTAACTGAATAAACATGTTCATAATGTATAATAAATAACACATAAGCACAACTAACTTAACAATTTAATGATCATAAAAGTAAGCAATATATAACTATTAATAATCAATATATAATAATATAGCTTACGAAATGGTAAATCAACCAATCCTTAACCATATAATCCATAAATCAATAGGTTAACAAGCTTATAAAAGGATTTGAGATGTAACAAAATCCTCATTTTATTTTCTTAATAAAAAAATAGAAGTGCCAAGGTGGAATGAGTATCCATCATCTAATAGGAAACTCTTAGAGATAAATAAAGGTATTATTTTAAATGTAAGGTGTAATTATTATTTGCATGTATTATTTGAAGTACCATCAAATCATTAAATAATTTAGACTAATCTCAAGGCATGGCCCACTACCCCAAAACACCATTGGAGTGTCATTTTTAGCCATAAAGAAGGCATGAATCTATTTGGCATGAGAATTTGAGATTTTTTAGTTCAAAGGCACATTCCAAAATTGTGAGGCATGAGAATCAAGATGAGTGTGCTTGTTCAAGGAAAATTACAGCCTACTAAAGGAGATAGAGGCTTGAGTTCCCATATCAAAGCATAATTCTTTACAACCCTTTTTCATTTAGCCCATCAAAACACCATTACTAATTTTGGAAAAGCATGATAGAAGTAAAAATGCATGGAAAAATTGTATTTAGTTCCATTAGTCTACTAAATCTACAAAAAGGAACACCTATTGGCTAAGAAGAGTGCCATATAATGTAGTTGCACATGTTATTTCTAATTGGACAACAATTATTCCGAAATATTGAACCAAAGTTTTAATTTAAATGTAAATTTAGGGAAAATGTAATGATATTTAATGTTGTTTTATATTTTTTTTGAAATTTTAGTTATTTAAACTTGTGAAATTTTTATTTTTTTGGCCTTAAAATAACTTAGAAGGTTAGTTGAGGTTCACGCAAACCAAGAGAAATCAAGGGCTATTTTTTTTTCATATTCTCTAGTTCATGGTACTAAAGCACATAGAAAAATATTTTTTACCTAAAACATTGTGGAACTATAAAAATAATTATTTTGGTATTTTTCACTTGTAAAACAAATTACAATATTTGGTATATGCAGTGTTTTTGGTTCACTCTTACAAGTAAAGGCATCACGCTTAAAATACTACATCTAATGCTTAACATAGCTATAACAAGGACATTTATGGCTTTGGACATAAAAATGCCTAAGGATAAATAAGGATAAAACTTTCATTTTCCCCTTTCCCTTTGTTTCCCATTTGTCATTATCATTACACGTAAATATTGATAGATTGAAATTACAAGAATATAAGTAAATTACTCCCACATACAAGCTTTTATCTCTAATTAGGTTTCATTGATAAAGTGAATCCTTTTCATGTACTATCTATATGCCACATATCAATCTACTCTCATGTGCTTTAACATCTCTTTCACTTACTATTGGGTATATAGAAAGGACAAAATTCTTCCACCTATAGTCAACTATATAGGAAAGTCGAGCATATCAAGAGATTTGGTATATCGGTTTGAAGGTATATGGAATAATAAACCTATTAGAGTAATAAGGAACAAATCTATCTCCCATAGATATTTTTATTCAAATGGTTGGAAATGGCCCAAGATTTGTTCTACCTGATACATAGCTACTTCATGGTGATAACTATGCTACATGGAAAACCAAGGTGATTCTCACCTAGGAATTGAATATCTTTGGTTTATTTTTGATGGCACATTAACCCAACATGATTTAGATGATAAATACTAGTGGAATTTTGATAAATCAAACCAAAAGGTGAAGTTTATCATTATGTTTTAGATATTAGATGAGGTTTAGGCTCACATATGAGATACTATTACAATTGAAAATTCTTGGGACAGATTTATTACTATCTACAAGGGTAAGAATTAGAATATCATCTTTTATCTACAAATCTAGCTTCATTATCTCAAGTAAAAGATAGGTGAGAAACTTGAAGGTTTTCTTCACCTTGTTGTAACACTATGGGCCTTGATCCTAATATTGGGAGAGAAAGTGTCAGATGACTCCCTGATACTCATAATTCCAAGATCACTTACCCCTACCTACAATATATTTGTGACTTCTCTAAATATATCAAAAATGAAAACAACTTTTGAAAATTTAGTTAATATATTATAGCATGAATCATGTACGTTGAAGAGGAGATGAAGAAGAACATGCACTTGCATCATGTTAGGAAATGAAAAGGTCCATGAATCCTTCAAAATAATCCCCTAAGTACAACAATAAAAAAAACCAACATGGGAATAAATCTCATTCTCAAAAGGTCTATCTAATATGTGGAAATATAGGACATGAATTGAATAATTTATAGTACAATGCATTTACACAAGGCTCATCCGAAAAAGAAAATAATACTCCCCATAAATCTCCATAAGGAGATAAGAATAAGTCATAATTCACACATATTTGGAAGAAGTCTTCCCCAAAACAACATGGAAATATTATTGAAGACACGGATCCTTTAGAATAATATTTTATCTTTAATACATAGACAAAAGAGGATATCACTCCTCTAAATGTAGTCTAGTATGTGGATTTTGGTTCCACAAGGCACATGATTGGATAAAATGATTGGTTCACCACTTTGAACTATTTAATGTATTATGGTAATATATCTCTAGGAGATGATTCATCATATAGTGTCCAAGGTTGTGATGATATTTAATTATCTCTTATAAATCATGTATGTAAAATTAAATAAGTCATGTATATACCAAGACTAATTTTTTGTTATTGTTTTTAAGTCAATTTAGTGATCAAAACCTAAAGGTTGAATCTGATCAACAAGATGGTAATAAGTTTTATCTCATTAGAAACAAGTCTAGAAGCTCAAAAATTGTTGCAAGAGATTCTAATGTAGGCAAAATATTATATCTTGATATTTTTCTCAATGAAAATCAAGATCTTGTTGTAAAAGATACACACTTTTTAAATACATGGCATAGAAGATATTAAAACTTAATTTTTGGGTATCTTCTTACAATAAGCAGACACAAAATGGTTAGAGGCCTTTCCTCACTAAAGAAGAATATTCCTGTGTGTTCTAGTTTTTTATCTGGAAAAAAAACATAGAGCTCCCTTTGGCTCAAGTTCATATTAGGATCCTATTTCATTGGATGTAGTGCACACTAATCAGTGTGGAACCATGCAATTACGTGTTAATGGCTTTCATTATTTTTAACTCTTAGTTGATGAATACTCAAGAAATATGTGGGTATATTGCTTTAAGATTGAGGATCAATATTTTCAAGTCTTCAAAGAGTTAAAATACACTATATAACATAAATTTAGTCATTAACTTCATGTACTCCACTCAAATCAAGGAGAAAATACACCAATAAATATTTATCTAAATTTATAAAGGCATGTGGCATTCACCATCAATTGAATATGCCATATAATCCACAACATAATGGTGTTTTAGAAATATGTAATCAAAATATTATGGAAATGGTACATATAATGATTGAGGACTCACACCTACCTTGTACATACTGGAATTAGTTCACATAATAGTCTAATTGTTACATCAAGCACCCACTAAAGTTCTCAATGGTATCACACCATAAGAATCATGGACTAGGAATAAGCCTTTTAGATCACATCTTTATGTTTTTTTAATTAAATAATGTATGCATGTACCCAAAAATAATATAAAATCACTAGATAATAAATCATTAGCATGCATTTTTCTTGGCTACAATGAAGATTCAAAGGCATACTGACTCATGGATCCAAAAAATAGGAAGATACACATCAGTAGGGGTGTTCTATTTGATGAGAAGGGTAAGTCCAATCCACCCTCTAAAAAATCACCCGATACAATATTTAGACTTGTCAACATTTCAAATGTTAATAGTGGTAGTGAGGATGAGGAAAATGAGTCCAATCATCCTAGTCCTTCAAATGAACCACTCACTATTCAACATAATTCCAAGTGGCATGCCAACACCATACGAGATGTAAAATTGAATGGAGTCCCAAAAAATTCCACTACAGTATCGAGGAATAATAACATGGGTAGTGTAGAGGTGAATTTATCCCTCATTAGCATAGGTGAAGAATATTTTGAGCCCTCTATAATTTGAGAATCCTAAGAGTTAAAGCCTTGGAAATAGGTCATAAATCCAGAGTATCAATCACTGATGAATAAAAATATGTGAAAATTTATTGATCTTCCACTAGGGGATAATATTATTCATTGCAAATGGATATTTAAGACCAAATATAAATCATCTGGCAACATTGAAAAGTATAAGACAAGACTTGTAGAAAAGGGATACACATAAAAAGAAAGCATTGACTATGTAGATAATTTTGATACTAGAATTAAGATTAAGACTATCAGAATGGTTTTTACTATGGTTACATAGTTTGGATGGAAAATTTATTAGATGGACATGAAAATTTCATTCTTGAATGGAGATATGCAAGAATAAGTATACATGACCCAACCAAATGGTTTTATCATAATTGATCATGAAAAAAAGGTATGTAGATCATCAATTCACTATATGGCCTCTAGTAGGTTCATCAATCTTGGTATATAAATATTGACGAGCATCTAGTTTAACACAAATTCCAAATTATTCCATATGATCCAAACTGCCACTTGAAAGAGCAAGGGGGGAGGTTGAGATTGTAATTATGTATGACAATGATATAGTTATCATTGATAAGTTACTAAAGATGATTAATATAACAAATAATGATTTAAAGTGATCATTTGACATGAAAAATATTAGGTTATTACACTACTATCTTAGTTTAGAGGTATGGCAAAAGGGACACTGCATCTTTGTGTTTCAAATAAAGTATGCCAAGACACACTTAAGATATTTTAGATGATGGAATATATAATTATTACAGCATATATGTAAATGGTAGTTTGTTATTTTTTTTAGATCCATAACCACTAGTAAATGACACTCTCTATTGATAGTCGATTGGGAGTCTCATTTACTTGACATACACTAGGCCATATATTATCTATGTTGTTAGCTATCTTTCATGGTTCATGCAGGAATTGAAGATGAGTCACTAGAAAGAAAAAAAAAATATATTGAGATACATTCAATGTACTATGGATTATGGCATAGAATACAAGAAGAAGGATCACTTATTCTAAATAGGTTACAAGATGCAAATCGTGCAGGTTGTATTGATGATAAGAAATCCACATATAGAATTGTTTTATTTCTAGGATTTGTTCTTATATCATGGGGGAGAAAGAAGCATTTTTTGTGTGTTACTCTTCCACTAAGGTAGAATATTATGCAACAAGAGGAGCTATCAACAAAGTGATATGGATATGTTACATACTTGTAGGATAGGGTGCACTAAAAACACAACCTATGGTTTTGTACTAATATAATTAGGGTGTTCTAAAAATTATTTGTAATTAAGTGTCTCATGAGTGGATGAAACACATTGAAGTTTAGGTTCATTTCATACACAAGCATGTTTAACAAAACAACATTCAGTTTGAATATTTCCCCACTCAATATTATTGTGTATATGTCTTCACCAAGTCTCTTACACGTGATAAGTTATAGGCAATCCAAAATTATTTCTCATGTACTCTCAAGACTATGATGAACTAAGGGTGGGAATGTTAGAATGAATAATTTAGAATAGTTAATTAGTCAATATGTTAATTCATCCTAATAGATAACTATGTAAGTGATATTTTTTTATATTTACAACTCATGTGACTTATATTTGTCTGGATAATCATCCAGTGTTGAAAATTTTATGCATAAAATGATGTTTCATCCTCTAAAATATAAAATCCAACTCCTAAGGTTGAATCAATAAATGTGTCAATCATGGTTACCGATGACCCTATAGAGACTCATATTTTGAATGCAAGCCTTTGGTCATTAGCATTTATATGGAAGGAAAATAAAGATAAGCAATTATGATCAATGACAAAGCTCAATTCAATACATGTAGGCTTCCTTTCCTTAAGTCACTTTAATATTATATTGAAAATCTAATACAAGTATTATCACCTTAAACATGTATCATTGGGATGTATTAAATTACCTATATATAATAGTCCCCAAAAATGTCCTACATTATTCTATGCCATGCCATCCTTGTTTCATTATACTCCTATAGTTGGAATTACATGCTTACAAATGATGAATACAACACTTGATAGTACATATGAGCGTCATACATTCGAATATGAAGGAAACAAAATTAAAATCCAAAGAGATAAAAAAAAATGAATAATAAGATTTAAAGCATCCTAAGTCAGATCCTTTTACATCTCAAAAACAACTCAAATGGGTTCCAAATAAACAAATGCAATAAAATCAAGTTCAACTAGAAAAGGAACAACCATATACTACTACATCTCCAAGGAAAAATCAATTTAGTTATATGTATCCTTGCATTGGAGACATTAGTTTAAAACACAATGACTTTTTAACAACATCCTCTACTTTTGTTATTAGAGTGTCAAATGTGTGTCAATATATTATCCATTTAAATTATTCAATTCTCAACAATATCATTGGTTAACTATGCTAATATACCTCATGCTTTAATGTTTTATCCTTTATTTGCAAAATCAATATGGGAATTACATTATATACCTATGATCAGAGTTCAATATGGGAACATTGTGGTGGAATTTATTTTTCCATCTTACATTTTTTTCACTTATATAATATTGATTAGTTATTTTTCATTGACTTTTCATGACTTCTTACCACTTGGCTTTGATTGATGCCTTTTAATTGTTCATCTTAGAATTTTTTTTCTTGAAATTATATTTTTATTTTATTCTCTTTGTGTGTGCATGTTTGATATTGATTTTCCTTATCTTGTTTGGTTCCAACATGTCCTTAGAACCATTATTCACCATGGTCCATATGGTACAAATCTTTTCTTATATCATCATGATACACATTAGACTTCTATAAGTGACATGAAATTTAGATATTTAAATTGGTATAAATATTATCTACATTTGGGATGTATTATTATTGTGCTCACATTGAACATATATTTCCTACACAGGGGAAAAAATCTTCTAATAAAATAAAAAAATGCAAAAACATTGAAAAACATAAAAAATAATAATTTTTTGATGGATACATATCTTGCTTATCTTCCTATGTAGATAATAAGACTTGGTTGTTTATGATCCAATCAAATGATGACACATGACATATATTAGATACATATCAGTTGATTGGATCATGAACTATCTATTTAATCTAATTCAAGTGACGTCCTCATGACCATCAAAGTTTATCTCATATTTGTGTAAATGCCATGTGTTGATCGTAGGTATTTTATTATTATATTATTAATATAATCTCCCATATAGTTAACAATATTGTGATGTGTGTTGCAATATCATGTGATCACATTATTCAGGACTTTTATTTGGATTGATCATCCTTCTACATAGTTGAGTCACCAAGATTGTGTCATGTGGCAAAATCTCAAGTGCTTAAATGAAGTGTAACTCAAAAAACTAAAAATACAAATAACATTTGTCGATATGCAAATGCCTAAGAACAAATATTGATGTGTAAGTGGGACATTTTGAGGTGTAAACCCCAAAGAGATTTTCACATACACGGGAATGCTGAAGTGTAAATTCTTAGATGTGCAAATTATGAAGACCATTTTTAAGGATGCAAAATGTGAAGTTTAATTTGAAAAACCAAAAAACTGAAGAGGTTTTCATGATTTACAAAATGTGATCTAGCTATTTGGAATACTCAAAAGCTGAAGACCATTTTGAATCACCAAAATTCAAAGTGGACATTCCAATAGTCAAATGTTATTAGATAGATTCACAATTACCAAAGTATTGAGTTATCATAGTAGAAAATGTAAAACTCAAATACTGAAGTTATTTTCCAAGAAGTAAACTGTGAAGTGCCACTAGAAATAAATATAAATAAATACAATAATAAAACATTATACATTCTTAAAAAATGGACTAAATTTTGAAAAAAAAACATTCATATTTCTTATTCCAAAATTAAGGAAACACCATTTCAAATTTCCCAATCTTTTTATCACTATTTTTATTAGTGCATAATGGGGCGATGAATTCAAATAGTTTGTTACAATGCCTTTAAAAAAATTAGTGAGAAAAGTGTATGACCTCTCAAATTTTTATTTGGTTTCCAAGTGTAGATGATAATATCTATGAGTATGGATGGTAAAGATATGTTAGTTGGGTTTGGCTTCCATTTCTTGTCCAAGCAACCTAAATAAATTTATGCTTCTTCTACATCTTTTTTCCCTACATGAATTTTGATGAACCAAGTTATATTGACCCTTCATTATATATCCCCATTTATTTGTAGTATCTCAATATTGCTTTTAGCTCTAATAACCCATAATGTGTAGTCCACTCCTATATAATGATCGGGTCTAACAAATAACATATCTCCAATTTGCACATCTTGAGTTGGATTAAATGTAATTTTTGTTCTTTTGCTTTTTGAAACAACATATGTATTTATATATGCCACTCCAAAATCAAGGGTCATATCATGAACCATTTTGTGTAGATCTTTATGCAGGGGTATGCCATGATGAGTTCCATGCCAAAAATATCTTGTGCACTCAACTTTAGAAGGTAACATGTCTTCTTTCATTATGTCATGGATGTTTTGGAAGTAATATGCTAGATCCTTCCACTTAATATTTTTGGTCAAACCAAATTCGTTGAATTATTGTACATACTTATTCAAGTTATATTTAATTTATTTTTCACTCTTTTTTCTACTTCTATCTGAGTCTTTTGTAACAAATGGAATCTTGAGATATTTCTCTATTTTTCAAATCTTTGAAATATATTTTTGTCAGATTACCTTTTATAACATTTGGCTCACCATTTTATTTTTTTCACCATAATGCAATCGGGGGGGGGGGGCAATTTCTATCTCTTATAGAGTTTTTACAATACATAATGGGCTGAACTTGCTCTATGCTTAGAATAAAGTATCGACCTTTTGTCAATCCTACTATTTCATTTCTTCCCTTCAACTGGTAATTATTAACATACTCTTTGAAATCCACTACTTCTTTAATCAAATATGGCATGAAGTTTCTTGTATTTTCACACATCCTAAAAGTGTCCATTTATACCACACTCCATACATATTTCCTCTTTATACATTTAGATAGGTTTCCAAATGTGTCATCGATGTCTTCATGGTTATTTCCTATAGGGAGAAATTTAACCTTGACATTGAGGAAAACACCTTTTTAGACAAGTAGAGATAAATATTGCAACACATACATGTACAAAAAACATGATTTTATGAATTTGTAAATGTAACATTAGTTCCATATAAGATTCGACATTTTTTAAACATAATTATGGATGGAAGTACCTATTCTTATTGTCCCAAAAAAAGTTTTCTATTTGAAGGTATAGTCTGGAAGGAAGTTTCTTGAAGGTACCAATTGATTGTGCTTCTTCTTTTTATTTCTTGAATTCAAGGTAGAAGTTGTTAGACAAAAGTGCATCATATAATGGATATTTTGAAGATCTAGGTTTATATAGGAAAGATCCATAAGTATCTAGCATTGTTGTTTCCATATCCTTGAAGCACTTGCTCAATGAGGTGATAGTAAAGTTAGACCCTCCAATACTTTATGATAAAAAAATTCCCATTTCTTCCTACACCATGACCATGTGTTATAATCCCTACCATTGACAACTCTAATATTCTATTAGTAACTACTTTTCTTTTTATCACTATCCTTGGCACAAATGTTTTTTGACATTCCACCTTGTCTTGAATGACACTAAGGAATTATTCAAGGTATTTCTCTAACATTTGTTTATGTGTGTAATACATTTATCTTGAATAAAATATTTGATTTGAGTACATCATGAATTCCTGATCAATATGCTCTTCCTAATCTCTAGAGAGGGACCCAAAGCATTTTTGTTGAGTCAACAAGATGCATGTTTTTCACCTAGTGAAGTCATAAAACATGGCAATGCACACATCATGAAAATTAGTTCTCCACATGTTATTGAATTATGGCTAGGATATTAGCTCATATTGCATATCTAATAGTTGTTCATTGATGTGGCACCTCATAAATTTTTGAGTGATATATGTTAGAAGATGTTAAACATTTTCTCGTGAGCCATCTATATCTCCTTGGCATGTTAATCATGGAGAAACTTCTACAAAATCATCCATCAATTAGTCCAATAAATCTTTATCTACCATTATCTTTTGTGGATTTTGTCAAAATCTCCCTGCATGGAATGCATTTTGTTCCCCATTTTTGTGATAATTTTGAATGTCAAAAAAGTTACTTATCTTCAATCCATATATTTTAAGCCAAGATTCCAAACAAATATTTGTACCTTGAAAATCAATGCTAGTTTTTTTTTACTTAAACAAACCAATATAAAGGGCATCAAGACATGTTGCCTCCTTCTATTGTGGTGGAATCAAGCAAATTCATCTTTACAGTTTTTATAATCTCAAATGATAATCTTGATTGAAAACATTTTTTGGTGCAACACTTATTCACATACATTATTGAAATCTCATTATCTATGCTTTCATCAAACTCCACTTGGTTGAGTGAAGTGTTTGTTTGGTTTTTTTTAACCCAAGTATTTGTAGGCATGAGTTAATTTTTTTGGATGCTTTTACACTAGGAATGTCAGGCAAGGAGTGACTTCATCATACACTACATCCCAAATGTTTCCAATTTCTTTCTCTTTTGGTGTCATGTATGGTAAATTGATTGGTCTACAAGTCTCAATGTCCACTATTTTGTTGGAAGTCCATCTAATGATAGTTGTTTCAATTACCTCTGTACTTCAAGTCTCATAATGTTGTATAACTTGACTTACGTAAATTATCAATTCATTTTTTAACATTGGGACAGGAATGCAACCAAATATCTCCCCTAGTTGTACACATTTAACATAATCAAAAGCAATTTTTATATCATTTTTAAGAGATGTACATTTTTGCTACAAATGTACCCTTTTCCTAAGAATTTTTTTTAGGCTTTGAAATTTGGTAGGATAATTGATATATCAAACAAATGAATCCAAGCAAGGGTTTTATTATTGAAATGGTTGTATTTTAGAACTAAACTCAAATTATTTTATCTTTGTTCCATATCATTATCTATAAAAAACTTATCTATGATGTGTTGCCTCATTCCTGTGCTCCATATAGTAAAACTATCAACTACATCCCCTAAATTATCCACAAAAGTTGTAGGAAAAGGAAGCGATAGAGTCAGATCAAAATATTTAGTCACATTAACACTTGAACTTTAAATAGGTATTTCCTCATTGTATCATGTGAAAGTGAGATTTATGGGTTCCGATTATTCAGCATCTGGACCTACCACTTTGTGTATTCTTCCTTCACCAACTACCTTACCATTATTTACTAGAGAAACATAGTCTCCACAATGGAAATCCATTGACATATAGTTTTTTAGCCTAGACATTTGCAAAATACATGAAAAGAGTTATTAATCAAGTTATTTATAAAATCAGTCCAATTTATATATGTATGTAGGAGATAAAGCTATATTTATACCAGAACATAAACATGGAGATATCTTAAAACCTAAAAATGTTAAAAAGTTAATGTATAACATTTTTTTAATGATATAGTTTATGTCAATCCAAAAAAATAATAGCTTTTAATATCATATACTGCATACTTCAATTCTTGCTTCATCCTACTTTGAAGGTATCTCCTAGGAGATGCATTTCAAACATGCATCAGAGAGGAATAGTCGCATAGTGAAAAATAGCTGATTAAGTCAATATTAAACCATGTATTTTATTACAATACAAAATGATAATGAGAAATGGGGGTTTTGAGAAAAAATTTGGAAAATTATTATCTTATTATATTTTGGGATCTTGTATTTGATTTGATCCTTTATTATGGAACCAAAATTTTGAAGGTATCTCTCAGGAGATACCTTTCAAACATGAGTATGGGTACCCTTAAAGGTTTGAAGGGAACCTTCAAGGGTACCTATGACATTAAGCTTAAGACTTCATTTTTTGATAGTCAAGGACATGTGGCATGCACCCATAAACCCATGGCATTTAAACATGAATCCCCTGACAAAATTCTTTTGCATTATGAACCTACCCTTTAACTTTTCTGAAATGATCACTTTTGTCCTGGATCCTTTTACCTGACTAACCTACCCTTCGACCTTTTTGTTGTGAAAATGTTGGCCCAACATAATTTTCCTTTTCCCTTTAACTTTTTTAAATGGCCCTTTCCTCATCAAAACATAACCTTCAAGACTTTTGTCTCAAACCATTTTATCCTATGAAGTAGACACTTTAAGCATTTCTTACCATGAAGTAGACCATTCAAACCTTTTTGCACTTACCTTCAGGATAATGGGCATGGCCCTTTGCCCTCTGTAACCTACCCTTCAATCTTTTAAAAGTTCCCTTTAGAATTTTTTCAAAGACCCTTCAAGCTTTTTATCATCACTACTTTACCCTTTGATACTTTTATCCTAGACTCTTTGAACTCTAGGACTTATCCTTTGGGACATTATCCTAGGCCTTCATCCTATGAAGTAAGCCCTTTAGGAATTTTGTCATGGGAACTTTGCCCTATAAAGTATATCCTTTGGATTGTTTCTTGATGAAAATGTCCCTTCAAACTTTTTGAAATAATCCTTCGAGATAATTACCTCAAACATTTTGCCTAAATTTTTTTCCCAATGATATTGCCAAATGACAAGCTTTTGTTATGGGTCTTGTGTAAAAGATTGGTCCCCAGCATAAACCCAAATACCTTACTACCAAGAACAATATTATCCTTTTTCCATACTTAGCCAAAATAAATTTAAAGTGTCTTTCAATGATATATACTAAAGACCCCCACCAACTTGAACTAACAAAGTTTGAATTATATAGGAATATAAAAGCAAAGTGAACATTGGGCATTTATGTTGCATGAACTTCTATTCAATTCAAAATCCTATATATGTGATACACAACCATTAAAATCCTTCATTACTTTTAATCAAACTTGCATTTGAAGTCTCCTACTATCCTACAGTGACAAAAAGCCCTAGCTACTATCTCGAAGAGAACTGAGAGTAAAACAATGATTAAGCTAGAGTCAAGTGGATCATACATCATACATAGCACCTAGAAGGAAATTTCAAACAACACAAAGTGTATACTACAATGGCATCTTCATCTAGGACATTCAGGGGATCAAATTTGCCATTACCATACTTAATCAAGGTAACTCCACAGAGTTCATAAATACATTGTTAAATCCACCATATTTGATAATAGGTACACCAACTATTTAGAGCTATGGGACGTAATGGATTTGATGGATGTATTTTCATTAAACGATGAGATAACACTCACTAATAGGTTATTTGTCAAATAATTATTAGCTTTCAAATGCCAAAGGTTACATTTTACTACCACCAAACTAGAGGTGATGCCATGCATCGACCTCCTACAAGATTTATTCTTCTTGGGAAAGATATCATAGGATGCCTTCCTACATTATTATATTAATAACATAGTGGTCACATGCATTTCAGGAGCCAACTTCAAAAGATACCTATCTTTGAACATACCCAATGCACACTATGACAAGTATACATTATTACAGTTCAATGTAGAGAGCTCAATTAAGAAGGCATTATCTTCATGGTTACTCCTAGCCTAGACCATTGCATAGAAAGGGAAGAGTTTGAATAGGCCTATTTCCATAGTCATGTTTAGAATGGGGATTTACATCAGCATGGCTTTGTTGAATTGACTCTACGGTATGTTGAGTATTAATTTTGTCACTTTAGACTAGGTGCCATTACTTTACATGATGCTCACCCATGATGCTATATATGTCATGGGAGAGATAATCAACTTCCACTTGAGTGAGGAAATAATTCACAAAGACAATCATCCCACACCTTTGGGAAATTTTTATATGATGTCGTATTTACTAGATGTTGTTATGCGACCTTGTTATAGAGACCTTAGGGAATTATGGAGCCCAACCACATACTACATAAAGAATAGAATTTTTTATCATTAACAATTTATGCACATATATTCCTACACCAAGAACATGGTCAGGATAGCTGAAGATGTCTATCCATAGGTTTGATAAGACATTCATGGCTCACTCATGCCAAAAATTAGACAAAATATCATAAAAACCCTAGAAGGTAAAGGGGATTATTTCTTCTATCTAAACTTCACAATTATAATGATTTGGGAAAACAAGGTTAATCCTTTGTGTCACCCAAAATTCATCTCAGACAAGTTGGTAAAGCAATAAATTACTTTCCAACTATGGTAGAGTGTTGAATAGGACCTATCTAAGCAAAAGAAGGCTTTGTTCTTTGGTCACCATATAATAATTAGAAGAATGGTTTACACAATGAGGAAGCATTTCAGAGAAGTGGGTGACAAGCAAAATATTTATCTTTTACATGTGCTTCCACATAGAGATTGGGATATGCATGGGTTTATTTAAAAGCACATATAGGGATTTAACATCCCCTATATCCATGTTCCCTATTCATATGATTTTTTTTCTTAATGCAAAGGATGATGCAAATGTGTTAGAAAGAGAAAGGATTTCTAGACTTTAATAAGATCATTTGAGAATGATCTAGGATGAACCTTCAGTCACAATAAGGGAACTAGATAGTAAGAAGGCTCTATATAAAGGATAAGAGCATTCTAAATTTTAGAGAGGATAATTTGAGGAGTAATCCAAGGACTAGGTGGGTCCCTCATCTCAATCCCTTCCTTTGAAATTGAAGTTGAAGACTGTGAATAAAGAGCTTGTGTTTTTTGAAACTAGAATAAGTAGGGCAACATAGATAGGGGACCCCTTAGATTTAGATTTGATGAGGAGGAGAGAACACAAGAATAACAAGTTACCAGCACCATTCAAGTGACTACTTCTATGCCCCAGACCTAGATTGACACATCTATTGGGATATAAATATAAGAGGCAATGACATCAACTCAATAAGGCTCCCCTACATAGCTAAAGACCCCTCTGGTTTATATGAAGAAGCCTAGGACTCTAATAGGGAGTCCCATAATTGAATCATCATAAGACTTGCCTATTATACCTCCATATTTAGAACCAATAGAGGGAGAGGTTATTATAATTAAGGACATTGAGGATGAATTTAATGAAGAAGTTGAATTAGAAATAGCTAAGGCCATGAGCCTTTAATCATAGCATATAGTACCATGTTTCTTCAGTACTCATCCTTTCATGAGTATTCCTTTATCTTTTGTGCCCATTTTTGGATGTGTTTCTATTTCTTCTATGTTGAGGACACCCCAAGTGGAAGTGCCTACTTCCACATCCGTTGATCCCTTCACCCCTACCATATTCACTTAGTTCCATCTTATTACTCCTAAGGTGGAAAAATACTTTTCTACCACGACCATGGCCATTCCACTATACACTTCCATCCTACTCACCATACCTACCTCCTCTATCCCGTTTGGCACCTCCACCATCAGATCCTTAAAGAAGAAGGTTTCCAAAAAGGTATAGAATACATTAGCCACTCCATAATTTCACATCCAATCTACTCAAATTTCCCTTGTCATACCATCCACCACCTCCATAGAGGAAACCATTGTGACAAGTTCTAGCAAGGGAAGGAATCATAAGCCTTAATTGATTATATTCCATCCACTACCTCAATTTGGAGAAATAGATTAGTCCAAGATTATTTGGTCTTCCCTACCCAAGGTCCTTGTCAAGGCTCAAAAGAAATAGTATGGTTAGGAGGAGGTAGAGAAAGATGTTGTGGTTACAACCTTGGATGAGTCTCAATTAGATATTCCTCCATGGGTAATGGACTTGAGAAACAAGGCAACCCAAATGCCTAAATTCAAGATTATCAAGCTTCCCTCTATCTCTAATCTATTTGACCCCCCATTTGGAAGTATACAAAGAGTGAATAAGAGGAAGCTAGAGGATGATAAGGGCACAAAAATAATTATGGAAGGACATAACGAATTTTCCCTCATTAAGAGGCAAAATAAATAGCTTGGACAGTCTCATTACATTGAAAATATTACAGACCTGGCCCAAGTCCATAAGGATGCTATAGTAACTATCCATAATGGAATAGATATGGCTCGATAGGAACTTGAAGTTGAAGTTCAAGAACTTAAGGTCTAGGTGGAATAATTAAGGAGCAAGAAAAGACTATGCATATCCCTACATGCATAAAAGCTGAGGTCTAAGAAGAAGCTTCCTGATGCTACAACTCTTTAGAGATAATGGAATTCATGAAGGCTAAAATGGATGTAAATAATTCCAACCAATTTCATAATTCATTAAGAGATGACATCGCTAAGTTAAAAATGCTTTTTGCATACACAATAAACTCTTTATATAAACATCTAGATTTAATGATAACACTAGAGGCATCCAATGCCTTAAACTTGGTTGTCATAAGATAGGAGGAAACATGAGAATGGTTACAAGAAGTTGGGGATTAAATCCCCAAATATTAGGCACATGAGGCCCAAATCCTCCAAATTTTTCATGATTTCAAGTTTTTAAAGGTAAAGGATGCCACAGGAAAATTGATCAATAGGATCAATTTTGATAAACTCATTCAAGACGCAAAAGATGAATTCAATTAGAGTTTACAAGGCTTATAACTAGAAGAGATAGAATTTGAGTTAAGTGCAGCCATAAATAAAGTCATAGAGGCCAATATTTTTAAGAATAAGTTTTAGATAACTAAGGAAGATTATACAAGACTCCTCGAACAAGTTAAGAGGATACATCAACTGCCATTGCTAAACTTGAACATTATATGGCAGTAGCATGATGTGGCATATAAATTTTATCAAAAGAATGAAGCAAGAAGTAGAATTTTGGTGGTGCATCGACATATACAACTTTTTAAACTTCCACCTCAACTTCCACACTAACCAAAGTACATGTAGCCATCCAAACAACTTAGCCTTGATAAGCTAAGATTTTATGCATGTATAATTTTGTAGATGGTGGATGTAGTCATAGTTTTCTTGTAGTTTAGACTTTTAATTATAAAGTTGACTTTATATTTTTTACACATGCACACATTGCATAGTTTTGAAAAGGTAAAATTATCTAATTGATAATTATAGGTCTACTCTTATATGGTTTGGACCATAGTTAGAATTACACGTTATAATTGTCACATGTAATGACCTTGCATGAACTTAGAATATCAGACAACACCTTCCCCAAGTGTATATAAATAATTTTAATCCAAATTGTATTTTTGTTAGATAATTTTTGAATATAATAGCATCATCAATTTCGATCATCAACGAATTATTTGAGTATTTTCTTTCCAATTTATGTGCAATTAGTTTTTACTTTTTTGGTTATATGTTTCAATAATATTTAGTGTGTAATAGCTGCAAATAGATTCTTGACTATCTTAATAGATGTACTAATCTATATATATGCAATAGCTATTAAAATATTGGTAAATATATTTATTGGGATGATTAAGTTTAACTTGATTCATATTTTTGAATGTGTACTAGTGATTTCTTTGATGTAATTTTCTATGTGTCTGCTATAGCTACCTCAGATACTTCACTAGCCTAAGCCATAATATTTTGAATAAGAGTGTGCAATAGCTAATCTAAAAAGAGAAACCTTTTTCTGAGGCCTGTGAATTTCCTACATCAATACAAGGTTGTATAGGGATGAGTTGTAAGTTATAATGATTAGACATAAATGATACATAATACAAAATTATAGATGTGGGGAGGTAAGGGGATGAGTTATAAGTTGTAATGATTAGACATAAATGATACATGATATAAAATTATAGCTATGGGGAGGTAGGGGGTTCATATGGTTAAACTTTGTGAAGGATTAGGGTTGTTAACCCCTATGTGCCATCCCCAACAATTCATCCCGTATGATTGGAATTTTCTTTCAATTGTGGTTAACCTCTATGAAGGATTAGGGTTGTTAACCTCTGTGTGTCATTCCCTACAACTCATCCCCTATAATTGGAATTTTCTTTCAAAGTATCTCTTATGAGATTACCTTGAAGGGTGTTATAGTACTTTCAAAGGGTATCCTCATAGATACCTTGAACATGCACACAATTGGAATTTTCTTTCTAGGTACATACTAAGAGATGCCTTGAACATACACATGACTGGAAATTTTATTTCAAGGTATATCTTAAGTGATACATTGAACATGCACGTGATTTGAATTTTCTTACAAGATATCTCGTAGGAGATACATTGAACATGCACATGATTTGAATTTTATTACAAGGTATCTCCTAGGAGATACCTTGAAGGGCCTTGGAATACCTTCCGTGTTGATTTCAAAGGTAATTTTAAGGGATTTGATATAACCATGACACCTTTTTATTTTATAGGAACCCTGATACACATTATTATAATTTTATTTTGAGGTATCTCCTAGGAGATGCCTCTAAGGGCCTTGAAATAACTTCCATGTTGATTGTAAAGGATTTGATATAAACATGACAACTTCCTTTTGTGCTTGTCTATGGAAGGGAAGCCAGGTTGTCTATCTCTCAAGAGATTCCTACCTTAGAGTTGGCACATCAACTAGAGTTGCTTGAGAACACTTTAATGGAAGTTAGATTTATAGAATTAATAGAGTTTCAAGAAACTAGAGGTAAATATCATTAGGCCATGGAACATCACCATGTACTAATGAAGAGGTCTTTTGATAAGAGGGTAACTCCAAGATCATTTTAGGAAGGTGACATAGTCTTGAAATAAGATGAAGATAGAGAAAAACTAGGGAGGCATACCAAATTTCATGCCCTATGGAGTAGACCATATGTCATCACCAAGTGCAAGTAAACAACTCCTTTCAGTTAGTAAGGATGAATGGAGAAGAACTATCTATCCCTATGAATGGGATATATTTAAAACCTTGATATTGAGAGGTGAAGGTCTATTTTGTAAATATTAGGTTAGGTGTGTGTTTCTTTTGTTGTTGTGTTATGTTACAATAAGTGCTCTTGAAGCACAAGTGTGTCTTTACTTAGTTTTTTGTCTTGTGTGTTGCTTCTTCTTTGTCTTTTCTATTGTTTGGTGCATTCTAGAGGTAGTTTCTATGTCAAGCTTATATACTTGTGAATACATAGCTCAATGGATATGATTAGGCAACTTGTCATGGCATAACAAGCATGCCACCCTTAGGAAATCACCAAAGATGTTGACCATTTTTTCCCACATGCAAAAATGGATCAACCCCCTATAGTTAGAATCTTGTATAGGGGATTTTTATAATGTCATAGGGTATGTTACAACTCACTCCTTGTATCATTTGGTGTCTTAGGGATCATTTTAGAATCATACATGCAAGTGGTAGGTTTTCATGGTGTTGATTAGTTACAAGAACAGGTTTAGAAAAGCCTAAGTTTGCACTTAGGAAATATTTCAACTTATGGCTAAGTGTTAGAGAATTTAGAGTTCTCTCAAAGAAATTATTCCACACATTTTCCACAACAAAATTATAAGGCATAATTCCCTCAGAGAAATTATTCCACTTTATTTGGCTAAGTGTTGGAATTCTTTTGGAAAATTTTGTTTTGGGTTTTTGGCTTAGCATCAAGAATTTTTTTAGACATTTTATTTGAAACAAAAAGCCCAAAGACAAATTATTTTGGATATTTTGTTCTTAGTAAAAGCCTAAAGGTTATTTCAGTTAGACAAAACTCCAAAACACTTTTTCCAAAGGATCATTCTTTAACAAAGTGGACCAAAAAAAATCCTAAAGGGTATTTTTCAAGCAAAGTGTCCCATACAATTTTCCTGAAGGGTCATTTTTTGGGAAATTATCCCAAGACAAAGTTCTAAAGGGTTGTTTCTTTAATAAAGAGCCAGATATAATTTTACCAAAGGGTTATTTTTTTGGGTAAATTATCATAGACAAAGTCTTTAAGGGTCATTTATTTGAGAAAGTGATCCAAAACAAAAGTTACAAAGGGTCACATATGTCATTCAAAAGTAAAAATCCCAAATACAAAAGTTCTAACAAAAGGTACAAGGGCACAAATTCTTTTGGGAAAAATATCTGGGATAATTTTCTTGAAGTTATAATTATTTCAGATAATTTGTTTCAAGGCAAAAGACTAAGTATGAATTACATTGGGGAAAGTGGCTGAGCAAAAATCCCAAAGGCATGAATTCTTTCAAACATTTTATCTGAAATTCTCTAAGGCAAAGATAAGGTAGACTTATTTATTTCAAGAAATTATCCCATGATAATTTCCCTAGACAGTTTGTTTGATGCAAAAGAGTCACAAACAAATTCCTTTGAAGAAAGTGATTAGGACACAAATCCCACAATAAGAGTCTAGCAAAAGGTCTGAAAGAAATACCCTGTGCAATTTGTGATCCATAGATGACAATTGTGTAGATGTCATTGACATTCTTGTGGATGTCAATTGATAGGTACACAAACATCAAATTCAAGCCATGAAAAATGACCATTGAAGTTAAAATATCCTAGTGATGGTCATGTGGATTTCAAATACATTCGTGCGGATGTCAAATATGATTTCATGGATCAAATTCGAGATCGTGAAGTAGTCATTTGTTTTCAAATAGTGGTTCCAAGAAAATCTAATGGTTTACATTCATCCATACAAAATATATAATGATGAGTGACAATTGACAAGTTAATGAGCCCAAATAGATCAATAGATCACTTTCAATCATGTATTCAAGATCAATGGAATGTGATTGTGTGAAGGAGTTAGCAAACCCCGAGTACAAAGGCATGATTGACAAGTGGCACAAGCATGTGAATCTTAGTAAAAGATCTATGGATCATGTTTGTTCACATTAAGAAAATTAATATAGAGATATGAGTCAATAGATCAATGATCCAAGTTATTTTTTTATGACCAACCAAATGAAGGTGAGCCTAAATGGCTTAGACAAAGTTCAATAAAGAAATTTTAATAGGGCAAGGTAAATAAAATGCATGAAGCTGAGTTTGAGCTTGGTACCAGAGCCAATGTTTCAAAGGGTGCCATCGAGGTGAACACATAGACTTTAATAGTTTCATCTTCAAGGCCAACTACATAAAAGGGAACCTTCTCTCCACTGTTGCATGCTATAACTAACTAATGAAGAATAGTTAACACTAGGACAAAGCTCAAATAGATTGATTTGATTATTCTAACTATATTGATGCTAGAACCTAGAACAAAATAACTTGATTATATCATTACAATTATCAGTGAAGATCAAGGAGGGAATAATCTAACTATAACCACTTAAAGTGACCCAGATCAATCAAAATATCTGAATGAGCATAATTTTTAGAATTAGTTGTAATTGCAGTGAGGGATCTCATAGGAGATACCTTGAACATACACACGATTGGAATTTTATTTCAAGGTATATCTTAGGAGATACCTCAAAGGTTCTTGAAATAACTTTCATGTTTATTTCAAAGGTCTTTGTAATGGATTTTATATAACCATGGTAACTTTTTATTTAGCAAGAACACTAATGCACACTATTGGAATTTTCTTTCGAGATATCTCCTAAGAGATACCTTAAACATACACATGATTGGAATTTTATTTCAAGGTATCTCCTAGGGGATACCTCAAAGTTACTTATAATACTTTACATATTGATTGAAAATGTCCTTGAAAAGTATTTGATATAACCATGATAACTTTTTTATTTGGCAAGAACCCTAATGCACACTATTGGAATTTTATTTCGAGATATCTCTTAGGAGATTCATTGAACATGCACATAATTGGAATTTTATTTTAAGGTATCTCCTAGTATATACCTTAAAGGGCCTTGGAATAACTTCCATTTTTATTTCAAAGTTCCTTGAAAAGGATTTGATATAACCATGACAAATTTTTATTTGGCAAGAACCTTGATACACACTATTGAAATTTTCTTTCGAGATATCTCCTAGGAGATACCTTGAACATGCACACAATTAGAATTTTATTTCAAGGTATCTCCTAGGAGATACCTTAAAGGGCCTTGGAATACCTTCCATGTTGATTGTAAAGGTTCTTGTAAGGGATTTAATATAATTGTGGCACCTTTTTATTTGGCAAGAACCCTGATGCCAACTTTGATTGCCTGCAAGAATGATGCATGGCACTCCCACAACCAACCAAAATTAGAAGGGCCCTCCAAAGATATTTACATGAATAGAAAGATTCCATGTGGTATAGTACAAAAAATTCATCACACTAAGCTACATTTTGAGAGCCCTTGAGAATAATCAGAAAGTGCCATGTGTCAAAAGGTGGCAAACTTTAGCTTTAAAGTTATAATTAATAGTGAATCAAACACAAATAAATGTTAAATTTTAATTCTAATGAAATTAAATTTCAAAATCATTAGATCAAAGATAGTCCCCCATAAGGCTCCTTACAAGATGGGTATAGCTAAAATCATAAAGTGGTAGGACATTGTAGTAGTTGCAAGTCATAGAAACTCATATGTATTGCCTAAGGATGATTTTAAAGCATGGGATCCCAACAATGTCATTACAAGGAACTTATTCAAATCCAAAAATGATATGGATATGAAATATATGCACCAAGAAGAGGTACATGGATGGATTTATAGGGATGCAATGAATGATAAGGTAGTCCTCAAAAATGCTATAAGGAATAATATCGAGCTAGAAATGAGGCTTGATAGGGAGAAGAAGAAAGAGGATATTGTGAAGCCCCAGATCACACCAACTCATGGGAGCATGTTCAATGCTCATTATGAGGAAGCACAAGAGGAGGAGGAAGAAGATAATGTTCCTCTCATTAGGAACAGGTCATGCAAACCTCTACTGCAGGCTACTCCAAGTGGACAAAGCCTACCTCTAAGCTTCAATTAAGGGGAAGTTAACAACCAACCTGGCCCCTCTCAAGGTCCTACACTTATCTCTACATATATTGAGGAAGATACCATAAAAATCTTGGATCAACTAGATCTAGATGTCATTGACCTTAAGGAATCTCAAAAGTGAATTGGGTTCTCAATGGAGGAACTACAAACATTAGTTGGTAGGAATATAGAGAAATTTTACACAAGGAAAAAGTCTCCTAGAAATACCATGAGAGGATTAGTGCCTTACACTTATATAAAGTGATAAAGAAGAGGTATGAATATGGAATCTAGCAAGCTATAGTGGTCATGAATCTTGACCAAGCAATGCCTTAAAATTACATTTTAGCTACTTAGTTGTATTTAGGCACCTTTTTTGGGACCACGTAAACTTGTCTTAGGCATTTTTTGAGCCTATAAATAGGGGTTTCCCCTCATTTATAACCAAAAAATAGTTGTTACCATAATTAATATAAAGAGCCAAAGAATTTGAGAGTTTATCTATAGTGTTCTCTTATGTGTCTTCTGTGATTTATGATTCTCATGCTTTTAGATGGCTAATAGTTTTTTTTTTGCAAGATAATTTGGTAATAACACACATTATATGCATCTGTTAGCTTAAGTTTAACACTAGGTTGACTAATGTGATAGTATAATTACTCTATTTTCTTCTCATTTACAATCAAATGTGCCATAAATTTACTGTAAGTGAGTAATTTTCATGCAAAGTATGTTGTTATACATATGCATTTCCTTCCTTTGAAGCATAAACTACATTTATTTATCTTTGAGCATTATTTTAGAATTGGTAGATGTTAGTTTCATGTGTTTTTGCCTCAAAAGTTAGCAGAATTGGTATCTTTGATCATCTTGAGCATAATCTATTTTCTGCCCTACCCTACACACTCTTGGATCCACACATGAATCAATTTAGCTTAGTTCATGATGTAAATATCCATTGTTCATTTACATTTTGGGCAACAATTGGCAAGATTGAAACAATTTTACAAAGATTAGCAAGAATAAGTGTCACTGTATAAACATCTATTGTCCCTATAGCAAGGTTTTCTAGCATACTTTCAAATTGATGATCACATCTCTACTATTTATGTTATTTCTAGTAGTAGTTGTATAAACAACTCACGCCCCAAGTCTTCTAGGACTTAAAACTGAGTTTCTTACTTTCCCGTTATTCCCTAGTGACATAGGGAACATAATAAGTAAATCAACAAGCCCAATAAATCATCCTTTAAGAAATCAATCAAGTGTCCTTGAGACACCTATAGTTTTGGTTTCATGTCAAAATATGATATAGTCAGGGGTCTGGTAGTCTTAAGACCTTTTCTAGACTTGTGGAGGTTGTTTGGACCATCATATGCATGAACTATTTAGATAAATAACCTCAATATAGAGATTAAGAAGGATACATGTGAGGTTTAAATGGGGATAAAGAAACACAAATTTACATCTACAGCTAGCTTTAAGAGCACTATTATAGTCAAGTGGGTGAACCATGCTTAATGGAGACTTCATGGGTATAGACTTTCAAGTAGGGTAATGAGATTGTTAAGAGATCATCATGATAGATCAACTAATGGGTATTTTATGTATTTTCAAAATTCCCAAAGCATATTTATACCCTGTCACAATTTGTACAAAGGACATCACATCATACATAGTGGTATATATAGGAGAGGTTTGTTTTCATAATGAAAGAATGGTGAACATTTGAAGAAGATAATAGTCTAAAAGGAATACATTAAATTATGGACTTTGGATAAGACTTCAAGGAGCCAAACTCAGTTGAATATTTAATTCCATGAAATCTTCACCTATAGTTACTTAAGGGACTCAAAAAATATGTTGACAATCAAGACATTGAAGCAATAAGGTCTTGAGTATTTTCAAAGTTCATAGGATCTTGTTATGTTTGAAGAATCATTTCACTTTCTTCCTTACCCTATTCATCCCAACATCTAATAGGTTTAGTAATTAATCCTAAATTCACATATTCAGAAGAAGTAGCCTCATAACTAGAGGTCTAGTTTAGATATAGACATCCCATAGCCTTAGATCATTCTGATGTTAGTCTAGATATGAATCAGATTTGAGCAATTTAATTTCAATTGGGTGTTATCTAGGTTTCTAACAAAAATCAAATGAGATCTATTTTTCTTTGTTGTATAAAGTTATAGTCAATTATTCTAGTAAATGCCATAGTATAAAACTATGGGAGACTACCTATTATATTATCTTATGTGTTCTATTATCATAGATGGGGCTAACATTTTTTTTGGATTATAATGACTCACCACTTTATGCACAATTGAGATGAATTTGAGTAATTATTCATGCTCATTTATTTAGAAGTAAAGACATTTGAACTACATGGTTTATTGGCTAAATATACATAATTGGTTTATTTTCACTAGATGATGAAGATGATACAAAAAGGTGCAAATTAATTATTGTGTAACTATTTTCCATATAATTTAAACTAAATAAGGAGTCTACCCATATTGAATTACAACTAGTGGAGTTTACCCATTTTTGTCTTACATACCCACTTGACTCCTTTGACTCTTTTACTTTTATACCGGGCTTTATAGTAGAGCTCACTGCTGCCTAGGCCAACCCAAGGCCTCCCTGAGCTTGACACACATTCTTAAAAAATTGTACTATTTTTTATTAAAAAATGATTGAAGTATATACAAGCAGAGTATTTGGAATTATATTTATTGAATTTTTTAATTAAATAATAGTGTTAAAATTTTGAAACCTTGTTTACCCAAAAAATAGTTATGTGCATGCTCCTTCAATAGAAGGCTCGCTGACATCACAGTTGGGCATGCTCCAACAGGGCCAAAAATATTATAATAATCTAGGTAGACTATTCAAATCTTAACGATTTCAATAACATAAAGTGATCAATAATGAATAAAAAGGCCAAGTCAACACAAATAAATCACACATTTTAGATAGAGTAAAAAAATATATTGGACACTATTAAGATTAAATACCTAAAAATAAGGATCTATAGAAATGATAGTAATAAATATGGTCAACACTTCGAACACTCTACAACTTTCTCCACCTATTTTTGAATGCAAATGCACCTCGGGAGTAGTCAGGTTGAATTGAAGGCAAGTGATATATTTAATATATAATATTTATTTAAAATATATACTAAAAATAGATATTATATAATGTAATCTGACATCAAGTAAAGCTCCACATCTTCCTTGGAAACATTGTTGACGTTGGAAAGTGCACCCTGCGGCAGGAAAACAGATTCCTGCCCTCTCCCCACAACATGGAAACCCCTCTCTTGCCTGTGGGACGGCGAAGCAGGAGAGGAGAGTCTCTAGGTATGGGCTAGTTCCCTTTGATGTATCTTGTTTGTTTCAGGTAGCACAAAAATATAGGTATATAGGTATACACTAGGGGGGATGAAAAGAGAGAAAAAGCATGAACAAACAACCTACTCTAAAAGAGGTGATACACCAAAAATAGGTTGACCTTCTAGATCCACTCTCAGAATCAAGGGGAATGCAAGTATACTCTACACATCTGGTAGAGGAACCAGGCTGCTATGACTAATGGGGAGGCTATAATGGGAAATACATAACAGAGGTTTACCGAGGTGCTATGGAATGCACACTTGCAAGCAACTTACTCTGTTTTGTCCTTCTCAAGTATTGCTCTTCTCCTTTCAGCTGCAGAACCGGTGCCTTGTAGATGGCTGGTCTGTTGGTATTACCTATGAAAGCATGGAAGATAATAACTAAACAAAAATAATACTCATGGCATACACAATAGATCAATCCAAGATGGAGGCAAAAACTGTATTTTTATTGATTCAAGTGGAGAATTTGCAGAGCAGTGCTCTTTATAAAATTGGGGAAGATCCTGATAAATGACTAAGTCTGTGCCTTTATATCAGAAGAGCCAAGAGAAGTCAAGTGGGAAGAGTGAAAAAACACTGTAGCTGATGTCACAATTCTGCCAAGACCATGCTTGTTGCCTCGTTTTGCATGCTGGTCTTCTCCTTCGACAGTTGGGCAGGTTTTTTCTTGTGCACTGCAGGTGATTTTTGCCGCCATCTATTGTGGGCAGTGAATTCACCGCCCTCTGCATGGACTGCATGTAGGAATTCTACCGACGTTGGCCAATAAGTTGTCGATGGTGGTAGTTCTGCCAACGTCGGCCTATGTAAGATACCGACGGCGGCAGTTTTGCTGATGTCAGCCGATCTCGATGGCCTTTCTTTTTTCATTTGTGTTGTGGGCGGCAAATTTGCCGCCCTCTGCATGTGTGTAGGTGGTCTCATTTTACCCGCCCATGTAGTGGGTGGCAATTTTGCCACCCTCTGTATTTTGTCTGCCCTCTTTTTTGCCTAAGTGTTAAATGCTCCATTTTTTCTTCTCTTCTCTTGTGGACGTCTGAAGACTCTGCCTTTTGCTACCGTGAACGTTAACGAATGAGGCCAATGAACCAATGCTCTGAAACAGAGCTGTCGAAACTTGAAGGTGGACCTTGCAACCCGAAATGACTAGCCATGCAAAGCAGGTGTAGGAGGTGACTGGGATTTTGCCTAAGGGGCAAAATTGGGTCAACAAATTGGCGACTCACGGGGGAAACATGCCTGCTATGCTTAGAACCCAATTTCCTTGCATATCCATTGGGTGCGGAGTTGGATGGTAACTTTGAAGATAGTTCACAACAGCTCAAAATATTTTGGAATCAAAATATACAGAATTTACCCCCACACGCAAAGGGAAACACACAAGACTAAAAATAACTAACTGTGCAAACTACACTTAGGGAAAACAATAAGGGAAACTATGTATAGCCGAACCAAAATTTAGTGAAAATGCTTCAGATGTATCTCGTTGACTGGGATACGCAATTCTTTGCCATCCAACCTGGAGAGCTAGAATGCATTATGCTGCTTGCACTAAGTAATCATGTAAGGACCGCTCCAGAGGGCATCAAATTTTGCATGTTTTCTGGGCTTAGCTCTATCTTCATCCCATTTTAGGACAATATCTCCTTCGGCAAAATTTTTTGATGAAGACTTCTTGTTGAAATGTCTTTTCACCTGATGTTGGTGACTGATCATAGAGACCATGGCCCGATTCCTTACCTCTTGGAGCTTCGTTAGTTCACACAATCTGACCTCCATGCTGCTTCCTTCTTTTAGCTACAGCTGATGAGTGAGGTCTAATACTGGCAACTCGAGTGAGATAGGAATCCTTGCTTCCCTTCCATACACAAGCGTATATGGAGAATTTTTGATTGATCTTTTCGGAGTGATTCGATCGGCCCATAGAGCTATTTTCAACTTGGCATGCCAAGTTTTCTGATTTTCTTCCATGGTCCTCTTTATAATCCTGATCAAATTTTTGTTAGTGGACTCAGCCAGTCCATTCCCCTGCGGGTAGTAATTTGACGACGTGCTAAGGTATATACCATACCTTAGCACCCATTCACTATTTTTGGTTCCCAGAAAAGCTAAGGCATTGTCTGAAATTATAGTGGCTGGGACCCCAAAACGTGTCACTAAGTCCTCATAGAAATCCAGGACTGCACTTTCATTCACTTCCTTCAAAGCAATGGCTTCCACCCACCTGGTGAAATAATCTGTAGCAGTCAAGACCCACTTGTGTCCAGCGCCAGAGGGAGGATTGATCATCCCTATGAAATCCAGGCCCCACTGCATGAATGGTTGTTCAACTTGAATGGGTTGTAGGGGCATGGCAGCCAATCGCTGCTTTCCATCAAAGAGTGCACACTTCTGACACTTTCTTACCCAAGCATGGGTATCCTTGAAGAGAGTGGGCCAGAAATAGCCAGCTCTCATTATTTTTGCTACTGTGGTCTTAGGGGCGAAATGGCCACCTATCGGCCCATCGTGAAACTCAGCTAATACCTTGTCAGCTTGACTGGAGTCAATGCATCTCAGGAGAACCCCAGAGAGATCTTTCCTAAATAATACTCCATCAATCAAAACATAGGGAAGGGACTAAAGTTTAAAATACCTTCTTTCGGCCCTACCAAGACCCTATGGACATTCGCCTGTAAGAAGGAAACGCCTCATGTCCAGCGTCTAATCTCTTATGACCGTTGGTTCTTCTACAGTGGCTGCATCATGGATCAGCAAGCTGTCTTCACCCTTTTGTCTCAAATCTGTAGCTAGTTGTTCACACATGCCCCTTCCTCTCACCAACCTGGCAATTTTGATGTCTATGTCATACTCCATCGCTTTGGTGATCCATCCTGCTCTTTTCTCATTTAAGTCTTGATTGGTCAGGAAATCCTTGACACCAAGATGTGGAACCATGAGATGGATCTTGCTGTTTGACAACATATATCTGAATTTCTTCAGGCTGCACACCACTGCTAGGACTTGCTTCTCTACGTAGGTGTACTTGATTTTGAAGTCCTCTAACCCTTGGCTGAAGAAGGCGAGTGGTTGCTCAAGGTCATCACTGTTTGCTTGGGTAAGCATAGCAGATATTACTTCTCCATTGCTGAAGGTATAGAGATTGAGGTCTTTATTGAAGTCGGGCCTGATTAGAGCGGGAGCCTGGGTCAAAGCCTATTTGATAGCTTCAAAGCTATCTTTTCTTGGCATTGTCCATTTGAATTCTTCACCCTTCCTTAGCAAGGAGGTTAGGGGTTTAACTATTTCAGCAAAATTCAGAATGAACCTCCGAATGAAATTTATCCAGCCAAAGAAACTCTGCAGGCCTTTCTTGTGCTTTGGTAGGGACATCTCCAGAATGGAGCAGACTCTCTCTGGGTCAATAGACAAACCTTCCTTGGACACAATGTGGCCAAGAAGTTTCCCCTCATGAACTGCAAATACACATTTCTTTGGATTTAGGGAGATGCCAAATTCCCTGCACCTCTCAAAAATTTGCCTGAGGTGCTTCATATGTTGTCCTGCCTCTTTGGAGAAAACTGTTATATCATCGAGGTATACCAGCACGTTCTTATTTATCAAACCACTGAAAGCCATGTCCATGGCTCGCTGGAAGGTAGCACCAGCATTGGATATCCTGAAAGGCATTTTCTGATAGGTGAATGTTCCCCATTTAGTGGTGAAGGCTGTTTTGTATTGGTCAGAGTCTCGCACCAGAATCTGATTATATCTCGAATAACCATCTAGGAGGGAGAAGCGTTCGGAACCAGTTACCTTTTGGAGGATCTGCTCCATGTTCAGAAGGGGATAATGATCCTTTAAAGAGACTTTATTAAGGTCTCTGAAGTCGACGCACAGTCTAATCTCCCCATTTTTCTTTCTAACTGGAATCAAATTGGCCAACCATGAGGAATGTTTGATCGTAAATATAATGCCGAACTCAATCAACTTGACCAATTCCTTCTGCATAAGGAGCTCGATCATCGGATTAACAGGTCTCTATTTTTGTGTGACTGGTTTTGCACCTTCCTCTAATTCAATGGTGTGTTGGGCGAGTCTTGGATTGAAGCCTTTCAAGTCACTATAGTTCCAGGCAAAGATGTCAGCGAACTGCTGACACAAGAGAATGAAAGCTTGCCTTTCTTGAAACGTGCAAACCTTACCGAGTGCCAACAACATGTCCTTGAAGATTTCAACTTTTTCATAATTCTCCTCTTTGGTAGTGATGCATGCTTTGTCATCTCTTAGTTGGTCCTCTCCATTGAAAATACTTTCAAGTGTGACCAGACCCTTAGGGAGTTTATTGTTCTTCAATTGGACGATCTGATTTCCATATTGTTGCTGTAATTTTGCTTGATTGTGGACCACAAACTCAGCTTCCTCTTACAAAAAAAGAGCTATCTGTTGGTCGTTTTCGAAGACCTGCCAATTTATAACATTGTCTGGAATTGAAGGCCGAACCACCACCTTTAAATGGCGCGAACCACAACCCCTGCTTATTTCTTTTGAAACATAAAATTGGGCACCAACAGCTGCCAACCTGTCAGCCTGCTTATTTTGTTCTCTGGGGATCGAAGTAATGTTAAGAGCAAGAAAATCCTCCATCAAGTCCCAGTCTCTATGCTTGTAAGACTTCAGCAAGGAGTTCTTGGTTAGGTTCAGGCCTCTTATTTGGTTCACAATTAATTCACTGTCCCCCAAGATTTGCAATTTCTTGATCCCTCTCTTTCTTGCCCACTCAAGTCCATGAATCAAAGACTCATATTCTGTAGCATTACATGTGCAAGAGAACTGGAAACGGAAAGCTGAAAAGTACCTTTCTTCAGAAGGAGAGACTAACATTGTCCCACCACCAGCACCTAGTTTGCTTCTGGAACCGTCGAAGTATAGCTGCCACAGGCCATGGTCTTCTTTGTTCTCCTTCATTATATTGGGCATGACGGCACTTTCTTCATGCAAGCAATAGACGCCAAGGTCTGCCTCCTCAATAAACTTATAAGGATCGTGCTCAAAGTTATCGCTTCCCCACTCATCCAAGAGTAGATCTGCAACTCCTTCAAGAGCAGAAGATGGAGATTTGTCCATCTAAGAGTCTTTTGGATCAATGATAGTGTAACTGACATTCACTGCCTTGGGTGAATAGGGCTCTAGGTGGTCCTTATAGAGTGGCTCAGATTTGATTTTCACTTTGGTCCCATATTTGGTTCTAAAAACCAGATATGACCAATTCACTGCTAGATAACCACCTATCTTGGATGTAAAGTCCCTAGACAAATAGATTGCAAAATATGGAAGAACGTCTGCTACCACTATATCTTGGGGGATCGAGAATGTCAGGCATGCATGTAGTGTTAAACTCAATCCTTTCAGGATTTTGACTATCTTTGCAGGTGTCGCATCTAGTTGCAAGACTCCCTTGTTCATTGCTTCCTATTTTAATCCCATCTTATCAGCAATGCATTTGGGCATTACTGAAGTGCTGGCCCCACTATCAATTATGCAATTATGTACTAAGAAATCCCCTATGATTAAAGATACATAAAAAGGGGGAGTTTTTTCTTCTTTCTTTACCTGACTTGAAGCAGAAAGCTGCCCATTCATCATTAGGACGTTATTAGTGTCTGGCGGGATGGCCTGGCGATCTAGATCATGCAATTCATTCTTCAATACTTCTTTTTGTCCTGGAAGAGACAATGAATCCCATAGAGAAATGTTCACGTGCAATTTCTTCATTTGGTCAACTATATTAATTTGGGGGCTGATTCCCTTCGTGCTTTCCTTTGGGCTGATCCCAGCTGGAGCTGTGTACTGAGGAGCTGGAGGTGCAAACAGTTGTCTGGAAATTGAGGCCTTTTGAAAAGGGTGTGGTGGAGGATTTGTTGCTACCGGAGGGGAAGTCTGTGCTTCTCCAACTACTCTTCTTTTAAATCTCATGTTGGCTGTAATGCAATCAGCCTAATTATCTGCAGCACCTCCATGATTAATTGCACAGAGCTCACCTTCTTCGTGATTTATCAGGGTGGAATCCGGCTGAGTTTGATTGTTACTCGTGCTGGGTTGGGTCAGAAACTCAAAAAATTGAGAAAAATTAGCAGCCTAATTTTCTAAATTTTGGAAAAAATTCATCATATCATTCGTGTGGACAGCTTGCTCTTGACCTTGTCCCAGGGTTGGACAACCTGGCTACTCCCGCACTAGATTGTTCTGAGTAGGCACCATGGCTTTAGATGACAAAGAGGGGCCTGAGTTATAATTTTGATAAGGCCTGGTTGTAGTGAGCTGCCCTTGACCATGGTTATAATTTTGAAAGGGGGGTCTAGGGGCATGGCCATAATTCTGATAACCCTGGTTTGGCTTGTTGCCTTGGGCTTGCTGCCTTTTAAGGGCAACAAGTTCATTTAACATGCTCTGCAACAGGCCCTTAACTTCATTTAATTCATTGGATGGAAAAGTAGCTGGCTTTTCAATGATACGTAGGGGAGCAATTATGGGAGTGACAGCCTGAATTGGGGGCAGCGGTTCTGGGAAAAGTGGCATATGCGGCCTAGGGGCGATTTTCCCAGCTTGAATTAAGCAATTTTTAGCTGCAATGGCTATGTCATATGTAGTTGGTAGTATGTGTCCTCCCATAGATTGGATCATCATAGCAATGTCACTATTTAATGCTTTTAGATAGTACAAGAAAGCGTAGCTGGGGGTTGGCCTTACCAGGATGGGAATTCTATCCCAAGTCTTTTGAAACCGCGTGTTGAAGTCCTGCATGTACTCGTGCAGAGCTCTTTTTATAGTTGTCAGCTGCTCAGCAAGAGAGAGGCCATCACTTTTTTTCCCAAAATGATCAGTCAAACGAGTGCCCAATTGATTCAAAGAATGTATGGAATTCACAGGCAAGGTGTCATACCAGTCGAGAGCTTTCCCTTTCAGAGACAAGGCTAACAGTCTGATGGCAATATTTTCTTTTGTTATGTTGTGAATATTGCAAAGGTTGGCAATATTCTTGATATGCTCAACAACTGTAATAGGTCCCACTCCATCAAAAGAAGGCACATTTTTTAAAGTTGTTCTGGGGATTGGGTTGTAGCATGGGAGGTTTAAAGGGCTCTCACCACGAAAAGCTGTAAAAGGCAAAGCCATGGCTGGAACAAGTTGTATTTGTGGTAGAGCTGGGTTGATGTTCCTAGCAACAAGTCTAGGAGGATTTACTAGTGGATAAGGGCGAGTTCTTCCAAACCTGAGCCTTTTAGCAGAGTTTAAAGGCAGCTCAATGAAAACAAAAGGGACCCCTCTTGAAGCTGACCTTGTGGTAACCTTTGGCATAGAAGTTTAAGTGACTGGTCTTAAAATAAAGCACTGAGCTCTTACCAGTGGAGTCGCCAGATGCTGAAAAATCTTTGAAATCACTGTAGCCAGACCAGCATCAATCTTGAAATACTACTATGTTAGAAACTGATAAAATTATGGTCCCATCAGGTGTGCCAAAACTATTGACACTGGAAAGTGCACCCTGTGGTAGGAAAACAGATTCCTGCTCTCTCCCCACAACATGGAAACCCCTCTCTCACCTGTGGGATGACGAAGTAGGAGAGGAGAGTCTTTAAGTATGGGCTAGTTCTCTCTGATGTATCTTGTTTGTTTCAGATAGCACAAAAATATAGGTATATAGGTATACACTAGGGGGATGAAAAGAGAGAGAAAAAGCATGAACAAATAGCCTACTCTAAAAGAGGTGATACACCAAAAATAGGTTGACCTTCCAGATCCACTCTCAGAATCAAGGGGAATGCAAGTATACTCTACACATTTGGTAGAGGAACTAGGCTGCTAAGACTAATGGGGAGGCTATAATGGGAAATACATAATAGAGGTTTACCGAGGTGCTGTGGAATGCACACTTGCAAGCAACTTACTCTGTTTTGTCCTTCTCAAGTATTGCTCTTCTCCTTTCAGCTGCAAAATCGGTGCCTTGTAGATGGCTGGTCTGTTGGTATTACCTATGAAAGCATGGAAGATAATAACTAAACACAAATAATACTCATGGCATACACAGCAGATTAATCCAAGATGGAGGCAAAAATTGTATTTTTATTGATTCAGGTGGAGAATTTGTAGAGCAGTGCTCTTTACAAAATTGGGGAAGATCCTGATAAATGACTAAGTCTGTGGCTTTATATCAGAAGAGCCAAGAGAAGTCAAGTGGGAAGAGTGAAAAAACACTATAGCTAATGTCACAATTCTACCAAGACCATGCTTGTTGCCTCGTTTTACGTGTTGGTCTTCTCCTTCGGTGGTTGGGTAGGTTTTTTCTTGTGCACTGTAGGTGATTTTTGCTGCCATCTATTATGGGCAGTGAATTTGCCGCCCTCTGCATGGACTGCATGTAGGAATTCTGCCGACATCGGCCGATAAGCTACCAACGGCAGTAGTTCTACCGACATCAGCCCATGTAAGATACCGACGGTGGCAGTTTTGCCGACGTCGACCGATCTCGATGGCCTTTCTTTTTTTGTTTGTGCTATGGGCGGCAAATTTGCCATCCTCTGCATGTGTGTAGGTGGTCTCATTTTACCCGCCCATGTAGTGGGTGGCAATTTTGCCACCCTCTGTATTTTGTCTGCCCTCTTTTTTGCCTAAGTGTTAAACACTCCATTTTTTCTTCTCTTCTCTTGTGGATGTCTGAAGACTCTGCCTTTCGCTACCGTGAATGTTAACGAATGAGGCCAATGAACCAATGCTCTAAAATGGAGCTGTCGAAACCTGAAGGTGGACCTTACAACCCAAAATGACTGGCCATGCAAAGCAGGTGTAGGAGGTGACTGAGATTTTGCCTGAGGGGCAAAATTGGGTCAACAAACACCTTTTTGAGATGCCATGGCTATGCATTTTATTAAATTTCCCACTAGTAGACTATAATTTAGCTCCCAAATTGAACCATCCTTGCATAGACAATAATCCAACTCTCCTTGGCTTGATTACAATGATCATAGGGTCAAATTAAGGTTCTCATACCTACTAGGGATTTTTTGAAGGTTTATGTAGAGATTTAATGGCAGTAGTGAGTCCAAATTATGAGTTTCATGCCTTAGATTTTGTTTTGATTGATCATTTATACCTTTACCTTTTGCAAGTCCATAAAATCTTCAAATCTATCATGTCTTGCTTATGTGGTGTCATTGTGGCATCTCCATGGCATCTAGCTCATTAATATGTAAAAGTGATGGTTGCCCTTTAAAAAAATCATCTTCACCTCACAGCATCAGATATCCTTGCATAGATCAATGCAGGGCATTGATCTCAATGTGAGGGATCTGATGCCATTAGTTATCTTGTGATACTCCTCCTAATTATGACACTTATCACTACCACATTTGTTATAGATTTGTTGAAAGTTCCACCTTTATCTCACATCATTGGATCTTCCTTGCCCAGATGAATTCACTCCATTTGATCTTGATCTAATGGATTATGTCCCTTACTCCATGTACTATTGATCAAAATGTGTATGATCAGCTGCATACCATTGATCTCTAAGAAGATGTTCAAGCTTTAGTTCATGGACTATAGTTTTTACACTTGTCATTTCCATGTTTGCTTTAAGTTTTTTTGAAGTCCTATAAAAATTTATGCATTATACATTGCTCAAAAAAATTAATTTAAAAGGGGACCTAGGTTGAACATTAGACATGGCTTAAACATGGACCCAATTAATTTTGAACTATAGACTTAGTTTAATTTTTAAACTAAGGTTTGGTCATGTTTTTCAACACAACCAAATCTTAAGATGAAAATCCTAACTTGGTCTACATAGTCACATGGTCCCTTTGTTATAAGGCTTAACCTAAAGTCTTATCCTAAGGTTTATCATATTTATTATATGGTAAAAACCTTAGGCTAAGACTTTATGCTATGTCTCTATTATTCATTGAGTCCTTTTGTTTTAGGTTTCTAACCTTGGTCCAAAGTCTTTATGCCTTGGTCCATTTTAATTCACAAGGTCCCCTTTAATATTTTTATAAATTAGCTTAAATATTTTATGCTAAGTCCTTTATATATGATCTCAATCTTAACTTTCATTCTTATTGTCAGGGTCAATGATCTGTGTTTGCTCAGACGAGATTGATCAAATGATGCGAGTTGAGTTAAGACTTGAAAAGATCTTAGGATGAGCAAGAAGATGACAAGTGTCACCTTCTCAATAAAAGACTTTTAAGTATCCAATGGTAGCACATCCATCAGATATTGATCCAATGGTCCATGTTTGCTCATATGAGATGGATCTAATGAAGCATGACAAGTATTAAAAATTCAAATTTTGACCAAAGAGTTAAAGCCCAAACATGTAATCTATCTATGGTCCATGTGAGCCTCATAGTTGATTGAATAATGTATGTAAAATTGAATTGTTAAAGGTTATATGGATCTCTATGGGGGTGACAAGTGTCACCATCATAAGATCCCAGAATAGAGATCAAATGATGTAGGAGAGCCTAATACAAAGATCATAAAAGCACTAAATAGTCATCACATGGTACACATAAGAAAGAAGATGAACCTAGGAATGATAAGTGATAAGCTCAATAGAGAACCCCTTAAACATGTTTAAAATTGATGCTCATGTGCCCATCAATGACATTCATGTGGATGTCAAATGATGATCATGATTATGTTAATTTTAAGATAGTAAAGAGCTCAGATGACATGTCTAAAATTAACGATCGTGCACCCATCAAATACATTCATGTGGATGCCAAATGATGGTTGTGAGGAAGTCAATTTTAACATAGAAGAGAGTTTTGAAGATGAGTTTAAAATTGATGGTCATGCACCTATCAATAAAGTCCATGTCGATGTCAAAATATGAGCATGAGAACATCAATTTTACCATATCAAAGAGTTTTGAAGATGAGTTTAAAATTGATGATCGCATGCCTATCAAAGATGTTCATGTTGATGTCAAATGATGGGCATATGAACACCAATTTTAAATAGATATTTAGATCTAAATTCAAAGGCAATGGTAATATTTTGAATAGTGATGAGCAAAATACCATAGGGATGCCATGGAAATGACACAACAAAGCCACGTGAGCACAATGTGATAAAGTGAAGACCCTATAGACCTAGTGATGTAAAGGTATGGATCTAAGCTCATGATGTTTGAGCTCATGAATACTATTGGATCACTGTTAGAACCTTCAATAATCCCCTCACAAGGTGAGGACCATAACCAAACCCTGTGAGTGTTATGATTAACCTGAAGGGATCTAAATTATCATGTGTAAAGATAAGTTGAGCTAGAGTCCATTAGCAAATAGTCAAAATATTTTTAGTAATGATGGGGGACCTGTCCTATATACTCGAGTAGCTTGGAAATATTATAGTGCATGTATTGGGTAGCATCAGAAAGCAATGAAGACCATATAGTAGTAATAGAGCACTTCATTATCAGAGGGTTCTCAAAGGATGGCAATCCACAATTTTTATTCAAAGGTTGTCATCCATACTATAAGAAAATCAACACCACTAATTATTTCAAAAAATTTCACGAAGCCATAAATCTGCCCATTCCACTTATTTTTCAAGATTTATATTCATTCAAACTAGGATCAATACTGATTTTACTCAGTCTTGGATTTGTTTCTAAAATACCAATGATCTAATATTCATACTTTATCCAATTAATGAGCTTTGTCAAATATTGGTCTTAATAAGACAAATGATCTTCATGACACAATATTGAATTTCAACTCACTTTACCCCTTTTGACATATTTACCTAATCAATCATGCAAACAAAAATTCCACTTAAAATTTAGTTCATCATCCAAATCTTCCCTTAGGATCTCTCGGTCCTCCTACAATTGTTCATCTATGGCTTCCTTTCTTTCTTTGAGATATTTTTGCATATATTTAAACTTAATGATAATATTGTCACTTCTTTTTTGTTCTCTTCTAGAGAAACCTATCCATCAATTTTTTTTTAAACACATATCTATAATATGTTGAGTCCTTACTTTGAAGCCATACATTTACATCATATACACAGTCTTGATGGGTCTTCATGGTAGACTCACCTTGAATATACAAATTATCCTTACCTTCATCTAATTTTCTTAACTGATAAAACCTTTATCCATATCTTCCTTTATTTGAACTCACCTTTAATGTTGATCATCATTATCAACATACACAATCTAATAAATTAGATCTTATTTCATCAACTAGGTTTCGACATGGAATTATGGTAACAAGAAATAGAGATTGAGAACATAAATTTATTTTTTCTTTTAGATAGTTTATACCATGAAATCACATTCAAAACTTCTCAAATATTTTCTTGGACATTCATATGAAGTTTGAGATCACTCAAGTTATAGAAACTTTTATTCATAAATCTTAGATAGAGATTCATACAAATTGGTATTGGTCGTGAGTACTTAAAAACAAATTTTTTGAATCATATTAAAATAAATATCTATGTGGGATCTGTCTTCAAGTAATATAGGACTTCATGTTGGTCTGTACAAGGCCAATTTGGGTATCGACTTCCTTCATAAACAAAATGAGTCATTAGTTATATTTTAGGATCTGTTCAAAAAATTCAATATTGATTTAAATTTCTCAGTTGTCCATGAAATGTGCCCCCTGGGAATACAATTACCATAACATCCAAGATTAGAATGAAATTTTGTGTCAACATACAACTGAAATATCCATATGTTTGAGCTTTGTAACACATTCAATGAAATTATGTCAAGATCAAACAAAATTAAACAAATATTCCTTCAACCTATTATTGCAGACCCATACATAAGATCATACCTCTATGCATGATTTTAAATGATTGCATTACTTTTATTCACCATGAGAAGCTATTAATGGTGAAAATCTTTCATCAAATTCATAATAAATAGTTTTATCATATCTTCATTCTAGTCTCTTACCTCTCATGCAAATCAAATCACATTCTTCCTCATTATACTAGAATTGATCATTCTTCATGAGATCTATGAAGTCCTTGAATGCACAATATCCTTCCCTTTATTGATAGGTTATAAAAATTAACATAAAATCTAACTGCATATATATACAGTCCTAAAGGCCTTTATTCACTTCTTCTAAACTCATCTACCTCCTTGATAGACTCTCTCCTTTCTATATACACGTATATTGTTTTATGAGTCTCTTCTTGATAGACTCGAACCCTATCTTCCCTTGACCAATGCAAAAATATAGGATTGTTGGTAAATAAGAAGACAAAGTGTCCTTCTTAACTTAGAATCTACCTAGTTTATCTTCAACATAGCATTCTAGACAACTCACAAGGTTCTTATCACCTTTTCATAGGTAAATAGACTTTTACAACATAGTATTGACCTTTTAAGATCGTTATATAAGTCCTACCCTTACAAGTTTAATACTTATTATCCTTCACGAGAGGACTTATTTGATCAAAATTAACCCTTATGTATAATATTTTCATAGATGAGTTGATGCTCCTGCATCATTATCCATTTTAAAAGTGAAATATTCTATTTGTAAAGGCATGTGATGTTTTTAAAACACACTACCCATAGATTAGTCCATTGGGAAAGTCTAGAGTATTTTTAGAACATTTAAGTAAAGGACAACTATACCTACACCTTTACTTTTTTAATTGGTTAAGATTGACCAACATGATTCCTTGCATCTTATAAAAGGAGCATTGCCAATTTTAAAGGGGGGGAGAGTTTTTAGAGCCAAAATTACTTTGTAAACTTGGAGAAATTAATAATAGCAAAGAATTCTATAAAGGTTATCCAGTATTTGCCTATATTCATTATTATTATGGCTTCTCTCTCACTTTTTTGTTATGATTTCCATATTTTAATGGTTCCAATGAATTCTTAGTATGCACGTTTAATTGAAAAGTTGTTAAATTGTGTCAATGCTAGGTTGACTGAAAGTCCTTAGGTTCATTTCATTTTCTTACTCTTCTTGCATTTGGGCTAATGCCATTTTCCTATAGAGTAAATATTTAAATTGAATCAAGTTCTTATTTATATTATTTCCACCTTTCTTAGAAGCTTTCTTGATGTGTAATAATATTTTAACTTATACTAATTCATGTTACACATTGGTTAAGTGCATGTCTAGATGAAATTTGAACTTTGTCATGATGTTTAGAATGAAGATAAGCAATATTTCTTTCTATCCTACCATTCTTTTTCCTTCTTTTTTAATCAGATCACTTTAGCTTAATTCTCATTGTAAATATCCATCTTAGGTTAGTTCTTATATTAGTTCTTGATCATAATTCACTATTATTAGTGTAGATACTTCATGGTTTTCATAAGATCTATTATTTGCCCATGGTGCATGAATACATGCATCTTGGTAACTATGCATTATAAAAAATTGCCAACACATCTCCAACTCATTTTGTGGCACCTACAGTCAGACACACCAAGAAACACATCTCACAGTCAGACTTCAAAATTAAAGTTAGTAAGCAATCATTTTGGTCTTAATAAACTAGAAAAATAAACCAAAGGATTTGAGTGGAAAAATAAAATCCCCAATATAGATATTCATTGGTGCTTTCACTTAATTTGAATTTGTTCAATAGAAGAATTATGTATCACTAATTTAAATTAAAAATCAAAAGATTTGATGGTTAACTAAAATTTGATGGTCATTTTGTAAAGTAGAATAGACTCGATTCATTTATATAATTTATGTTTAATTGAGTAGTTCGTAGACTTTTTATAACCAAGTTCAAAAGGCTACAAAATTAATCATTTGCATTTACTTAAAATCAATTAATTATCCATCTACTTTGCTGCCAACTATCCCATACCAAGTGTCATCTACATCATCAAATTTAATGCTTGTGATTCATCAACTAAGACACCTAAAAAATTCATCATTTGCATTACTTAAAATTAATCAATTATCCATCTGCTTTATTGCCCCATGTCCCATTCCAAGTGTCATCTACAATAGCAAGTTTTATGCTTTGTGATACATGATTTAACTTTCTTGATATGTGATTATAACTTTTAATTTAATGCCCATTGCCTACCAAACATTATTATTATTCTATAGATTTTCTCTTTGAAATAATCTACCTCATCTATTGTTCACATGGTGAAACACCACAGAGTTTCAAATCCATACCAATGATTGCATTTTTAACCCTGTAATGTTAAATGAAGCAAAAACTCAGCCCATTTTCATGTTACGTGGCATTATAGACTACATTAAAGGCATAAAAATCATTTAATTTTATTAAAAATATAATATTATTTTTGTATTATTAACAATATATAGATATATTAAAATATATTATACTAAAATATATAATATATAATATTGATTTATAACCTATATTAACATATATATTATATGATATAATAATATTTATTAATATTAAAATATATTTAAAAAAATATATAATATTAATAATAATTAATTAGTTTAATATATAAAAATATTATGATATATATATTATATGTCAATTATATTTATTTAGTAACTAATATAATTTTCGTGTGTGTGGGGAGGAGGGGGGTAAGAGGGGTTATGTGAAGTGAAAGAGTGTAAATCAACAATTAAACCTAATAATTACTCCAAACCCATTACAATGTCAAAATAATTTCATCTAAAATAATTATGGGTGCAAATCTATCAGGATCTGAATCACCATGCAGTGCTTTAGTCTATGATGGCTTGCATTATTCATGTAAAGAGATAGCCTCTTAGCACAATCACTACATTAAAATTATAAATATCTTGGTTTTGATCATGGGGAATCTATATTTTTTGGATAAGGATCCCATTTGTGGGTGATCATATTTTGTCTTGGTGATTGCAATGGAGAAATTGTTTTCGTTACAATGACGCTAAAAAAATTAGAAGCAACCAAGAAAAATTTAGGGTTTAAAAATATGATAGAAATAAGTTAACAATATGTTTGAAATACAACATCTATTCTAATGTGTATGCCTATTATTATACCACCAACACTTGTTTCTCCTAATAATTAATAATGTTACATCTTCAAAAAAAATGGCTGAAACTCCACTTATTCTGCAAGAGCCTAATAATTCTTTTTAAATCATTATCATCGGTTCCAAAGTTCCATGATGATAATTTTATTTCTATTTCCATATTTAAATTTATATAATTTTTATTGTACTATGGTCTTGTAGCATATTATTGAACATTTTCTAATTCTGATGATCCCTTGGATGTGATCCAAAACCCATGGTAGGAGACCCATCAAGTATAATTTATTGTGACAAATCTATTTTGTTGGGGATCAACCAACAATAGATTACACTTGTGAAAGCAATAAATGTGGAAATAAATTAGATAGACAAGTAACTAGAATGATAAATAGCAAGAACAAGAGATACAAGAAACCACCCTGAAAACTTGTATTAACAAACTCTTTACAAAAGGAATACAATTGAAGAAACTTCTTTCTTCCACACCTCTCCTAGATGTATAGATCTCTCACTAGATCTCTATTCCTCAAGAGCTCTCTCTCTCAAGAACAATCAACTCCAACAAGCCTGGATTGATTCAATTCTATACTGTTCTTCACATACAATGAACTACTACAATAATCCACCACAAAGCTAAGAAGATCTAATTCTACATATAGAATTTGGAGACTTGAGTATGCACTTACAACAAATAGTTAAGCCACTTGAACAAGGGCTCTAAAAATAATATTGATAATAATAGAGATGCGAGCTTAAGACTACAACTTAAACTTATCATGCAAACACTCACTTCTATCCTCAGAAATAGCATTCTGGACGCACAAGTAACCGATGCCGATTCCTGCTGCTTGCCTGTGACCGCTGTCGGCCGACCCACTACCGACGTCGGCGTCTCTGCAACTACACCTAACCGACGTCAGTCGCTCATGACCGATGTCGGTGTCTGTGTAGACCCAAAATTGTCAAAGTATGCTCCTTGGTGAAGCTTTTAGCTCCACACCCTAATAATCTCCCACTTGGAGATAAACAATTGCACCAGTACCTATACAACAACATATTCTAGCTCCTCCATCTTCAACTCAATCATGAAGACCAACAGAATTTGAATGAAAATTCAACTTCTCCTTTGTAACCAACTTGGTTAACATATCAGCAGGATTCCTATCTATATGGATCTTCTCCAGCTTCAACTCACCATCTTCCAATACCTGTCGTATGAAATGATACCTTAGCTATATGTGCTTTGTTCTTGAATGAAAGGCTGAATTCTTAGCCAAATGGATTGCACTCTGACTGTCACTATACAATCTAAAACTCTCATGATCCCTACCAAGCTCATCCATGAACCGTGTCATCCATATCATCTCTTTGCTAGCCTCTGTGGCTGCAATATACTCTGCTTCTGTAGTTGACAAGGCAACAACTTTCTGCAACTTAGATATCCAGCTAACTGCCATTCCACCTACAGTGAAAACATAACTTGTAGTGCTCCTCCTACCATCCAAATCACCTACCATATCTGAATTTACATAACCATGTAGAGAAGTATCTGAACCTCCATAACACAAGTGATTACTGTTGGTTCCTCTCAGATATCTAAGGATCCACTGAACTGCTTTCCAATGTTCCTTACCTGGATTGGCCATATACTTACTTACCACTCCCACTGCTTGGGCAATATCTGGTCTAGTACACACCATTGCATACATCAAACTTCCTACTATGGAAGAATATGGAACCTTTCTCATGTACTCTACCTCATCATATGAATTAGGATATTGTTCTTTACTCAACTTAAAATGTCCAGCCAAAGGTGTGCTTACCGGTTTAGCATCCTGCATATTGAACCGTTTCAACACCTTGTCCACATAATCTTCTTGAGACAATATCAACCTGTGATTTTTCCTGTCTCTCTTAATGGTCATGCCAAGGATTTTCTTTGCTGCTCCCAAATCCTTCATAGCAAACGTTTGAGCTAATATCACTTTAAGCTCAGAGATATCCTGCATGTGTGATCCTGCAACCAGCATATCATCTACATACAGTAATAGAATAATATATCTACCATTATCAAATATCTTGAAATACATGCAATGGTCAGATTGACACCTACTGTAGCCATGCTCGATCATAAACCTGTCAAATTTTAAGTACCATTGCCTAGGAGCTTGCTTGAGGCCATACAAGCTTTTCTTCAATCTGCACACAAACTTCTCCTTACCCTTGACCTCAAATCCTTCTGGCTATTCCATATATATTTCCTCATCTAAATCTCCATGAAGAAATGCTGTCTTAACATCTAACTGCTCAAGATGCAAATCCTGAAAAGCAACCAAAGACAATACAACCCTTATAGAAGTCATTTTAACAACAAGAGAAAAAATCTCACCAAAGTCAATACCTGGCTTTTGTGCAAATCTTTTTACTACCAATCTGGCCTTATATCTCATCTGTCCATTATCACCTTCTTTCAACCTGTAAGTCCATCTGTTCTTCAGTGTCCTCTTACCTGCTGGCAATTCAACCAAATCCCATGTTTGGTTCTCTCTTAAAGACTCCATCTCCTCAACCATGCCACGCTCCCACTGACTCTTGGACTCCACCTGTATTGCTTCTTCAAAACTCTCTGGTTCTCCACCATCAGTTAGTAATAAATAAAATAAAGAAGGAGAATATCTAATTGGAGGCTTACTCACCCTTTCTAACCTCCTGATGGGTGTCTGAGACTTGTTTACAACACGCTGTCCACCCAAATTCTCTGACAGTGACCGACCTCGGTCACCTCTAGACCTGTTACTAGCCGACGTCGGTTCTTCCTGACTGACGTCAGTGCCTATCCTACCGACGTCGGTCTCTGTATGGCTGACACTGATCTCTATTCTGCCGATGCCAGTTCCTACCCTACCGGCATCGGTTTCTGTGTTTTCTTGCAAGTCATTATTTCTTTTTCCCATGAGCTCATATTAGACCTTTACCTCGTCCAATTCACCATTGCTCTGCTCAAATTGATTCAGCTTCCTTAACTGATCACAATACATCACTCTTTCATTGAAAACAACATCACGGCTCCTAATTACCTTGTTAGTTTCTAGATTCCATAATCTATAACCAAAATCATCTGAGCCATAGCCAATAAACGTGCACCTCATAGACTTAGCATCAAGCTTCTTTCTATTTTCTTTATCTATGTGCACAAAGGCTTCACAACCAAAAACTTTGAGATATGAGAGATCTACCTTTTTACCTGTCTATGCCTCTTCTAGAATTCCACCATCCAGAGCTGTAGAGGGTCCTTTGTTAATCAGGTACACTGCAGTGTCAACAGCTTGTGCCCAAAACTGTAAGGGCAAATCGGCATGCAATCTCATACATCTTGCATGCTCCATTATTGTCCTGTTCATCCTTTCAGCAATTCCATTCTGCTGAGGTGTCTTTGGAACCGTCCTTTGCCTACGGATTTCATGCATGTAACAATAATCTCTGAACCTATAACTGCAGAACTCACCACCATTGTTAGATCTTAGGCACTTGAATCTTTTACCTGTTTCATTCTCAACCATAGCTTTCCAAATCTTAAAAGTCTCAAATACATCAGATTTTCTCCTAATACAATAGATTCATACCTTCCTTGTAGCATCATCTATGAAAGATACATAGTACTGTGATCCTCCAATGGAAGCAACCTAAGCCGGTCCCCACACGTCTGTGTGAACAAGCTGCAACTTATGCCTCTTCTTAGTAGACCCAGTCTTGAGGAAACTAACCCTTTTCTGTTTTCCAAATACACAGTGCTCACAAAACTCTAGATCTATGCCTTTTAAATCTGAAAGCATACCTTTGGACTTAAGAATTGACATCCCCTTCTCACTCATGTGGCCAAGCCCTGAGTGCCACAATTTAGCATCCACATCTGAAGTAGATAATACAGAAGGAGATTTGTTAGTAACATAATTACACAAATAGAGAGTACCTTCTCTCTTACCTCTGGCCATAACAAGTGCACCCTTGGTCACTTTCTAAGATTCTGCTGTGAGAGTTACTGTACAACCCTCATCCCCTAACTTTCCTATAGAAATCAAATTTCTCTTCAAGCTAGGAACATGCATCACATCTCTCAACACCCATGTGTTGTTATTCTGCATCTTCAGCTGCACTTTACCTTTGCCAATTATTTTATAGGGCTCATCATCCCCTAGATACACTATTCCAAAATCTCCATGGATATAGTCACTAAAATATTCCTTGTTAGGGGTAGCATGAAAAGATGCACCAGAATCTAACACCCAAGATTCTATATTATTATGTAGAGAGAAAATTAAAGCATCTTGTGCAATACCTGTAACCTTGGCTTCTTCCTTTCCTTCGTGCTAATTGTCCTCCTTAGGCTTTGACCAACAATCTTTGCTTATGTGCCCAATCTTTCCACAATTCCAATATTGTGGCTTCCTGCCATTCCTGGACTTGGATCTTCCTCTCACCTTAGACTTAGATCTTGATCTACCTTTCTTGCTCTTCTCTTTCTGCCTTCCCCTGCTCTCAAAACTTAAAGCATTCCCAGATGTCTCTTTTGTGCTTTTCCTGCGAATTTCCTCATTCAAGATAACACTAACAACATCCTCTACTTTAAAAATATTTGATGCAGATGCAGTATTACTTACTGTCATTACTAAGCCATGCCAGCTTTCAGGCAAAGAACATAATATCAAAAGAGCTTTTATTTCATCATCAAACACTATATTGACTAAACTTAATTGATTCACAATTCCATTGAAATTATTCAGATGAGTAGAAATAGATCCACCTTCATTCATATGCAAACTAAATAACTGCTTCATAAGATATACCTTATTAGAAGTAGAGGGTTTTTCATACAAGTTTGCTAAAGTTGTCATCAACTCTACCGTAGACTTTGCCTGTGATAAATTAGATATCACAGTGGATGCTAGACTCAATCTTATAGACCCCAGAGCCTTTCTATCAAGAACTTCCCATTCTTCATCCTCCATGTCTTTGGGCTTCTTTGCAACCCCACCTAACGGTAAGTAGAGATCTTTTTGATATAGATAATCCTCTATCTGCATTCTCCAATGTTGGTAATTTTTGCCATTGAACTTTTCCATTCTTAGTTTACTTTCATCTACCGTTGCTTCTCCCACTCAAATAGAAATCCCTGTAGAAACTCTTGTGAGAACCTGTAATCAATACACACTTCACAGATTTGAACCACCTGTTAGTGAACCTGAGCTCTGATACCACTTGTTGGTATCAGCTCTTGAACCTGCAACCAAGGCTCTTATACCACTTGTTGGGGATCAACCAACAATAGATTACACTTGTGAAAGCAATAAATGCATAAATAAATCAGATAGACAAGTAACTAGAATGATAAACAGCAAGAACAAGAGATACAAGAAACCACCCTGAAAACTTGTATTAACAAACTCTTTACAAAAGGAATACAATTGAAGAAACTTCTTTCTTCCACACCTCTCCTAGATGTATAGATCTCTCACTAGATCTCTATTCCTCAAGAGCTCTCTCTCTCAAGAACAACCAAATCCAACAAGCCTGGATTGATTCAATTCTGTATTGTTCTTCACATACAATGAACCACTACAATAATCCACCACAAAGCTAAGAAGATCTAATTCTACATATAGAATTTGGAGACTTGAGTATGCACTTACAAAAAATAGTTAAGCCACTTGAACAAGGGCTCTAAAAATAATATTGCTAATAATAGAGATGCAAGCTTAAGACTACAACTTAAACTCATCATGCAAACACTCACTTCTGTCATCAGAAATAGCATTCTGAATGCACAGGTAACCGACGCCGGTTCCTGCTGCTTGCCTGTGACCATAGTTGGCTGACCCACTACCGACGCCGACGTCTCTACAACTGCACCTGACTGACGTCGGTCGCTCCTGACCGACATCGGTGTCTGTGTAGACCCAAAACTGTCAAAGTATGCTCCTTGGTGAAGCTTTTAGCTCCACACCCTAACATATTTCTATTTTATTAGAATGAAATTCCTTAAATTATACAAATCTACATTTAGATACAATCTATAAATAGAAATTCTATATACAAAAATACTATATATAGTAAATGTTCTGACGTAGGTTGCTTAGGCCCTCACATAATCATAATTTAGATAAACACATAAAATCCTTTCCCAATAGGTCTTTGAGTTACTAGATATGATTTTGTGTCACTTATTTTAATTACCATTTTAGGGTCAAATTCATCTCCAAATATTAATTTTTAAGTTTAAGAAAGGTGAATCACCCTCATAGGTATTTGAATTGGTGAATTTAATTATCTCAAATGTATTCTTGAGAGGGCTAAAAATTGAGTCAAATCCCTATTAGACAATTTGCTTATGTTACATATTCAAAAAATGTGAATGAAACTCCACTTATTATGCAAGAGCCTAATATTTATAAACAATTAGCACAATATATACGTGAAAATTATAACTCCCTTGGTTTTGATTAGGTTGAATTTATATTCACTAGATAAGGAGCTTAATTATGGGTGATCAGGTTTTGTCTTGGTAATTGTAATGGATAAAATTCTTTTGCTACAATGATGCTAAAAAAATAGAAGTGATCAAGAAAAATTTTAGGTTTAGAAATATGATAAAAATTTGAAGTGGATATATATGTTCTAAAGACACCATCTATTCCAATGTATATGCCTACTATTATACCACTAGGTCTACTTATTTCTCCTAGTAATAAATAATGTTACATCTTCAAAAAATGTGGATGAAACTTCACTTATTATGCAAGAGCCTATTATTTCTAAATCATTAATCGATTCCAAAGTTCCATGATTATAATTTTACTTCTATTTCTATATTTGAACTTTTATAATTTTTATTGTACTATGTTCTTGTAGCGAATTATTGAACATTTTCTAATTCTGATGATCCCCTAGATGTGATCCAAAACCCATGGTAGGAGACCCATCAAGTTTAATTTGTTGCAATGAGTCTACTGCTATTTTATTGGAATGAAATTCCTAAATTATACAAATTTACATTTATATACAATTTATAAACGAAAAGTCTATATATAGTAAGTGTTCTAAGGTAGAATTTGTATGCCCTCACATAACCAAAATTTAGATAAGCACACAAAATATTTTCCCAAGAGGTCTTTGAGTTACTAGATATGATTTTGTGTCACTTATTTTAATTACCATTTTAGGGTCAGATTTATTTCCAAATATTAGTTTGTAAGTTCAATAAAGGTGACTCACCCTCATAGGTATTTGAATTGATGAATTAAATCATCTCAAAGGTATAATTCTAGAGAGGCTAAAAATTAAGAAGTCAAATCCCTATTAGACAATTTGATTATGTTACATATTCAAAAAATATTGATGAAATTCTACTTATTATTCAAGAGCCTATTATTTCTAAATCATTAACACAATCTCTACATCAAAATTGTAACTTCCTTGGTTTCAATCAGGGGGCATCTATATCCATTGGATAAGGAGCTTAGTTATGGGTGATCAAGTTTTATCTTGGTGATTGCAATAGAGGTATTACTTTTGTTACAATGGCACTAAAAAATTAGAAGCAACCAAGAATAATTTTGGGTTTAAAAATATGATAAAAATTTGAAGTGGATATATATGTTTGAAAGACACCATCTATTCCAATGTGTATGCCTATTATTATACAACTAGGTCCACTTGTTTCTCCTAATAATTAATAATATTACATCCTCAAAAAATGTGAATGAAATTCCACTTATTATTTAATAGCCTATTAGTTTTAAATCATTACCATCAGCTCCAAAGTTCCATGATGATAATTTTACTTCTATGTCCATATTTGAACTTCTATAATTTTCATTGTACTATGGTCTTGTAGTGGATTATAGAATATTTTCTAATTTTGATGGTCTCTTAGATGTGATCTAAAACCCATGGTAGGAGACCCGTCAAGTGTAATTTGTTGAGATGAGTCTATTGTTATTATATTAGAATGAAATTACCTAAATTATACAAATCTACATTTAGATACAATATATAAATGGATCAAAGTCTATACATAGAAATACTATATATAGTAAGTGTTTTGAGGTAGACTACTTATATTCTCACATAACCATATTAATTTAGATTTAAAAAAATCCTTTCCCAAGAGGTCTTTGAGTTACTAGGTATGATTTTGAATCACTTATTTTAATTACCATTTTGGGGTCGAATTCATCTCCAAATATTAGTTTGTAAATTCAAGAAAGGTGACTTGCCTTCACAGGTATTTGAATTGGTGAATTAAATTATCTCAAATGTATTCTAAAGGGGATAAAAATTAAGGAGTCAAATCCCTATTTAAAGATAATTTGCTTATGTTTCATCTTCAAAAAATGTGGATGAAACTCCATTTATTATGCAAGAGCTTATTATTTCTAAATCATTACCATCATTACCAAAGTTCCATGATGATAATTTTAATTTTATTTCCATATTTTAACTTCTATAATTTTTATTATATGTCTTGTAGTGGATTGTTAAAAAAAATTCTAATTCTAATGATCCCCTGGATGTGATTCAAAACCCATGGTAGGAGATCCATCAAATGTAATTTGTTGGGACTCGTATAAGTCAGGGATTGACCAAACATGCTCAGGGGTTGTTAAAAGGTGTAGGGAGAGTCTGATATGAGTTGACACTCAACCAACTTTGTAATAATAAACTCCAAAGGCTTTTTGAATCTAGTATTTTTTTTGTGAGATATATTTTGTAATATAGCTCATTGTGGCACCATCATGTTCATTATTTGATTGGTATCACATTTTGGTTCATTCAAATTAACATTGTAAGATGGATTGATATTAAAATTTCATGTATTGGATGAGGCTAATGTAGTGGACCTAAACTTTACTAGCTTATTTAATGCAAGGAGTTTCATTTCTTGATCATGCTCAAGGTCACCCAGTTATTTTTCATAAGTCAAAAATTCTAGTGCCACATAGTGTAGTGGAAAGTGATGAAATGATACCTCTAATGCAAGAGGGTTATCCAAGAAATATATTTAATCAAGCACATAATTTGGATGCCTTTTAGGTGTTCTTCTCAATGAGATAATTTTTTTCATCCAATGTTTTAATCATTTGTAATGAGGATTGTGAAAAATCCTCACTTTGGTTGCTTTACCTTGATTCACAAGATTTTGTCTCAAATACAAATCTTAAGATCTAAAGACATATATAAAAGGATTCAAGTATAGTATATAATAATATATGGAAATATATTTATAGACATACTATATAAATAGAAAGTGTTCTTATGATAGCTAAAAATGATCTTGGTCATCATATAATAGACCAATCAGTCATCAAAATGCCTTAGAAATGCTTTTCAAATGAGTTAGTAGCTGAAAATAGAATTGATCATCTTGGGATGTACCAATTAATCATCAAAATTCTCTAGTTGAAAAGCTTCCCAAATGAGTATATTGATATTTTATTGGAATGAAATTCCCTAAATCATAGAAATCTACATTTAGATACAATCTATAAATGAAAAGTCTATATATAGAAATATTATATATAGTAAGTGTTCTGAGGTAGCTAAATATTGTGTTGATCATCTTGGGATGTACCACTTTGTAGTAATATAAATCTACTAAAACATCAAACTACCTAAGTAAGATCTAGAGCCATTATAACTAAATATAATAGATGAATTTACAATTCAAATAAACATTATAATCCTAAATCTAAATGCTCTAAATCATGATTAAATAGAATATGAGAACAAAAGGATTGGATTGATTATCTTAGACTCAAAATTTTGACATTATGTTGGCATGATCATGGATTATTGATGATGGACTGGATTGGCATGGAGACTAGACTTGATCACTTTAATAGTTGGACATGGATTTTCTAGATGATTTGTAATTAGCTCCAATGGAGGAATGGAGTTGTTTAAATAGAAAGATAAAGGAAGGATCAATGGTTGAGATTCAAAGTTGGCTTGGGGAGATCAAGGGTTGGGGATTATTCTTGAAAGCCTCTAGATTTAGAGGCTTATAGAGAAGAAGGGTGAGAATAGAGAGGATTCTAGAATTAGATAATTTTAGAATCCTCTTAGGGACTAATTAGGATTATTTATGGGATTAGATAAGGATTGGGTGTGTGATTATGGACTAGGGGTGTCGGAGAGCCTAGGAATAGGCTAGTGTAGGTGGGTAGGTGGGCCATAGATGAATTTAAAATTACCAAATAATAGATAAGTGGGGATTAAGATAAGATAATGAGGATTTAAGATATTAATTAATTGATTGGTGGGGATGGATAAGGTTAGTAGATGGAAAATAATGAAGGGAGACATTAGATAAATAATTAGAAATGGGTGATAAATTATAGGGATGAAAGGGGATAAATTAGATAAACAGAATTAGTGTCGACTAATAATAATATTAGTGACATTAAATGGAGCGATAAAATTTAGATGCATACATATTGGGATGTACTAATTAATGGTTTAAATGCCCTTAAAAATCTTCCCAAGAGATATAATTAAATCTTGTGTTTCATCAGTAATATAGTTTATATAATCTTGATAAATAAAGTTTTTGTGATACTTGTATTGAAATATTTTTTTCAAGAGGAGTAAATTTGTTTGGCTTACAGTTTTCTATTTAAATTTAATTGATTTTACATGGATGTGATTTGGCCACATATTTCTGACCCCAATATTGGGATTCAAATTTGAAGTACTTGTGTAGTTGGCTGAAATGTTTAACCCTGACTCTACATTGAGATATCACATGGCTTGTTGTCATGAATGAAAGGTTAATATTTATAGATTGGTACAGTGTAGAATGATTATGCTCTCACATAACCATGATTTAGATAACCTTAAAAATCCTTTTCCCAAGTCTAGGTCTTTGAGTTACTAGTAAGATTTTACATCATTTTTCTTAATTACCATTTTGGGGTTGAATTCATCTCCAAATATTAGTTTGTTAATTTAAGAAAGGTGACTTACTCTCACAGATATTTGAATTGGTGAATTAAATTATCTCAAAGGTATTCTATGGGGGATAAAAATTAAGGATTCAAATCCCTATTAGACAATTTAATCATGTAATTTAATGAACAAATATAAATACACTTTTTTAATTAAAATAGTTATAATAAACAATAAAAATTTGTAAATATTTTTATATTAAAAAACTATTTGAGTTTGTTATTTATTTTTATTTATGTTTAAATATTTAAATATTTTTATTAAATAATGTTTAATATGTTTAAATATATAAATATTTTTTTAAAATATTTTAAAAATATGTTACAAATTTTTATATAAACTTTTAAATTATTATAGAATTAAAAAATCTCACGTGCTTTGAAATTAGTTTTAAGTTTATATTTTTATTTCTATTATTTTCTCTCAGTTTTTCTCTCCCTTTTAAAAGCTACAAAACATTATTTTATTAAGTATTAGGTTGACTATGGCATTAGTGGTAAAAGCGTTGACCCCATTTTTCACTGTCATTTTTGCAGGTGCTTTTTATTAGGTATTTAATCTATGTAATGTATTGTTTTACTATATCTCAAATGTGTGATTTTTTTGGCTTGACATGACCCTTTTATTCATTGTTTACTGCTTTAATTTATGATATTACTGAGATTCAGATAGACCTACATTTTTGTTATGAAATGGTCAAGATAATGAAATGGTGAAGATTAGGATTGTTTTACTTGTATTTAATAGGGACCCAAATGGTGAATGTGATGGAAAATCATACATTTTTTAATAAATGTAAGTAAATAATGAAATGGCCAAGATAATGAATGGTTGAGATAATGAAATGGCAAAGATTGGGATTGTTTATCGCTTACTTGTATTCAATAGGGACCCCAATTTTGAATGTGAGGGGAAAGCAGACATTTTTTTATTAACTATAAGCAAATAATGAAATGGCAAAGATTATGATTGTTTAGTGCTTACTTCTATTTAATAGGGACCCAAATTTTGAATGTGAGGAGAAAGCAGACATTTTTTATTAACTGTAAGAAAATAATGAAATGTTTCAGATAATGAAATAGTAGAGATTAGTATTGTTTAGCACGCACTTGTATTCAATAGAGACTCAAATGGTGAATGTGAGGGAAAGCAGACATTTTTTATTAACTATAAGCAAATAATGAAATGATTGAGATAATAAAATGATGGAGATTAGGATTGTTTAGTGCTTACTTATATTCAATAGAGATTCAAATGGTGAATTTGAGGGGAAAGCAAACATTTTTATTAACTGTAAGCAAATAATGAAATGGTGGACATTAGGATTGTTTGGCACTTCTATTCAATAAGGACCCAAATGGTGAATGTGAGGGGAAAGCAAACATTTTTTTATTAACTATAAGCAAATAATGAAATGGTGGAGATTAGTATTGTTTACCATTTACTTATATTAAATAGGGACCCAAATGGTGAATGTGAGGAGAAAGTATACATTTTTAATTAACTGTAAAAAAATAATGAAATGGCAAAGATTAGGATTGTTTAACACTTACTTGTATTCTATAAGGACCCAAATGGTGAATGTGAGTGGAAAGCAAGCATTTTTTATTAACTGTAAGAAAATAAATATAGTAAAAAAGTGCCATGATGTGAGAGGGTTTCAATGGTTCCACGCTATCTCTATCTCCTTACATCATTCATCTGTTAGCTCTGTTCGGGATACTATGCATTATTTCTATTTTAGATTGAGTTTAAAAGTCATTTTTTGGCCTATTTCAGGTTATTATTATTTGAGTTGAATTATTTCTATTTTATACTAAGTTAAAAATTCATTTTTTGGGTGGTAAGCTTTTCCCTCATGTCACATCATAAACTTTAACGAATGAATGATTAAATAACACCTAACATTATTATTTAGGGTGGAAACTTTTCCCTCATGCTTACATATTCTTGGGTAGAGGGGTGCCATGCATCATTATATATTTTTTTAATCTTTAGAGCACATCCAGATATGCTTTAAGCATTTGATATAAGGCTTTTGATCACCCTGTACAGGTCTTTAGAGCATTCTAAGACTTCTTCAGAGCATCTTGTGTATGTCTTCAGAGTACACCCAAAGCATCTTTGGAGTAATTATGGAGCATCTTTAGAGTGTCTTTGAAGCATTCAAATTTTGGAACTCACTTGAAGAATTCTCAAAATTGTATTTGAAAGAGTTGTAAAAATTATGTGTTGCCTTCTCAAAATTACCCCATCATTGGGATGTTTTGTTGTACTCAAAATTACCCCATCCTTAGGATGTGTTTCTCTACCCAAAATTACCCCATCCATGGGATGTGTTGCTATACTCAAAACTTCACTATTCATCCAAGTTAAACACAATAACAAGGTAAAGAATTAATAATAAATTACATACAATCAAAGAAAAAATTGCATTCATATCCTACTTAGATCATACTTTAACTATTAAATGTAATACAATATATAACCAAATGTAACAGTTTATAGATAGTCTATATTACTATGATGAGCTATATGAAATGCTAATATTTGTCCCCCAAACTTTACATTTTTAAGTCCTCTTGTAAAGAAGTGGGATGACTGATCCTTAATCCAAATTTCTTGATTCAAACCTCTGACTCAAATCATAAACTTCAAAATGATGGCCCTAATCATGGTGGCCCCTTGGTAAAAATCTAACATCTCTGACAATTATATAAACCTAGGCTTCAAATTCAACTTCTATTTGATAATTCCAACACTGCCATGGAGATAGAGAACACATAATGATAGAAGGCCTAAACCTCATCCCAATCTAGACATCTAAACCTATTTCCTTTAAGCATCGAGTGATTATCTAGCAAACTGCTTTGGCTCTTTTTAGACTCCATTTAATATTGGTGGAGCTGAGGACTTCCATGCACTTCAACTCAACAGGTAATGTATCCCACTTGGAAAGACTTGAATTGAAACCATTGGCATAATGTTGGTTTATATAATCTCTAAAAGTAGTAACATTAGATATCAATACCTCATGATACTTATTCTTCATATGCATATGATACAGTGGTTGAAAAGAAGAAATGAGTTTCTTTGCTTCTAAAAATTGTGGTCTCATGCATAATCTAGTGGTGATTTGTAATTATAGAAACCAATTATTAGTCTGTTGTCATGCCATTTGGTTCCTTAGAGTGGAGAGAAGGGCATGCAATTATGTCTCTCCAACAAATAAATTTATCAAAAAATTAGATTGATATCTTAACAACAAATTGAATGTATAGAACTCATAAATGGCATCATGCCTTTCTTTAGTGATCTTTAAAAAAATATCCATAAATACATGCTTATATTCAATGATATGTGAAATAGAAAGGGAAATTAACTAGATCTATCATTTATAAAACTGCTCATGTAAGAAAAGAACATAAATTGATGAAGGCTTTTACATGAAAATAGTTTCTCAAAAATATCACAAATGTGTTGGATAGAAGCATGTGCTTTCTACAATTGCATTTGTGATTCTACCAATTACTTCTGAGATTCCTCAAGTTTAAAATTTTCATCCTTCAATTTTTAGCTTTTATCTAGGTGATATGCTAGACAAAGATTATTTCATGTAATGGAATAAGGAAAGAGGGAACAACTCTTTTTGGACCCTCTATCCAAACTACAATCTCTCATGTTTCTCTTTGCATGGCCTGAATAGAGGCTTGTAACTCACAATTCTAAGCAGTGAGCTCTATTATTCTATTAGTATGTTGGGAAAACATTGTATTACTATCATAAATAGTTTTTTTATATTATAATCATGTTACACTTATCAGCATTGGTATTTTTCAAATCAATAATCTGAGTGTCCTTGATAGCAAGAGAATTTTTCAAATTACTCAATTCTTGGGTCTATGAAAACATTACATTGTGGACCCTAGTTTGTTCAGCTTGTATTCCTTGAAGAATTATTTCTTGTTCACTAACTCTAGTAATATATTATTTCCACCTTTATTTCAAATTATAAATCATCAAGTCCTTACCTTTTTAAATTTGAATAGAGAACATCTGGCTTTGTTTGTTACAGTCTGATTATTTCCTCATGGCATGATAAATCCATGGCATGTTGTAATTCTTTTTCTTTATTGATAGAATGTGGAGAAGATGGATCTTCTTCATCAAGGGTTCCTTACCCTTATCATCAATAGAGAACACATGATGCTCTGCTTAATCCATAAATAAATAAAGCCTTCTAATTTATTACAAAAGCCTTATATATATATATATATATATGTGTGTGTGTGTGTGTGTGTGTGTGTGTGTGTGTGTGCGTGTGTGTGTGTGTGTGTGTGTGTGTGTGTGTGTGTGTGTGTGTGTATGGTGTTTTTTGTATATATTTATGGCTAATTGCATCTGCTTAATCCATGCCTTGTCTGAAGAACCACTTGGTGGATCTATTGATGGAGGCAATGGTTGAGTTGGAGTTAGCACTTAGAAGGCAAATGTCTAGGGAGGAAACCTCTCCACATGGTAGAATAAGTCATTGTAGTTTTTTTCATCTAAGGTCAATGCAATGGTATTGAAACTAGTGTCTCAAAATACTATGTTTGTCACATATGAATATAGAAATGAGACCTACTTTAACTTAGTAGTTTCAAACATTCCTACTTCAACCATGGCTTTTGATTTTTGATTGATGAGATAATATATTATCTTAATGTGAGATGAATGCACAAAAGTCCTTTTTGGAAAGCTTGATTAATGCAATGATGATGGTGATCCTAGTTCATTCCATATTAATGACAAGCTTGTCTAACTTTGAACTATTGCTTTTATTAATTAATTACATCAAAATTCAATTTAGCTTTAATTTGAATTTGATTTTCTATAAATTTTAGCTTTAAAGATAAATATTTCCACCTTTCGACATGTGGCTACCACCTCAGATATAGCCAAGTACTCATGTGGCTTGAATATGACTCAGTTACATAAATTATTATGCCTCTTATTTCCAGAGCCTTCTTATTCCACACCACAATAAATTCCTTTGAGATGTTAGCATCATGACTAGTGACCTTCTACATAAATTTGGTGAGACCCCCTCTATGTAGCTTCTTCCAAACCTTTTTCATGCTCCTGACCTCTAAACAAGATGTCGGTTCTAGTCTATCCCTATCACCTCCCATCTTGATAGTAGCCTGAAAGAGTGAACTATAAAATGGGATTCACTGAGCCCTGGTAATACTTATAACTAATGGCTTCCAAGAGACTTTAAGTGTAATATTTCTCCCACCCTTTACTATTAACTATCCAAGTGGTGAAATGATGGTAGGGTATAATTCTTTAATTCCCTTGCTTTAGTTGTAAAATCCATATGTGTGATAACCACATCATTGTCCTATCCAAAAGTGGCTTCATTTTGAATTGTTCACTTAATTTAATTTCTCAACATCTTCAGATTTATCAAACTTATAAAAATACTCCCATTTCCCATAATACTTTATCTTCCTAGCCAATATCACACATTCATTATCAACATTAAGTTTAAAGATGCATACTCTTCAAACTATGCAAAACTAAATCAAATCCCTCATTTAATAAATGCATAGTCAAATAAGAGGGCCACTTGTCATTTTATTCTCCTCAACACTTTGACTCATGAAATTCTTTCTCATCATTTTTCAATAGTTTTTTTGCTCCAAAATCTGAACTATTGATAGATAAGGAGATACTTTGAATCATAGTAGAGTCTTTTAAGCTTATTTATTTAATTTTTCTCATGATGAAAAATTATTAAGTTGTTTACTAGAATCTTAAGGGATTATGTTCTTGATTGGTTTTATGTTTTTCCATGTGGATTTGTATATTATTTTACAACATTATTGGATAATTTATTGGCTCACTTTCAAATTAACATTGATATGGTCATTTTTGTTAAATTTTCTAAATACAAATAATGAATAAATGATCATATTAAAAATTACATGATTGGATTAAAAAAATGAATACTAAAATGACTTATGAGTTAGTAAATAGTGAACTCTAGAGTATATTTATTAATAGATTTTTTGCAATTATTAGGGACAATTTTGTTTTCAATCCTTTCTTTCCTTAGATGAACTTTATGATTTTTTTAGATAATTTGAAACTAAATTTTATATATAAATTTTATTAATTATGATTCTAACATTCCTTCTTATTATAATTATTTAAATTTTTTAAACAAGTCAAAATATAAGAATATGAATAACAATGATGGATAATAATGATTATAATAATGTATTCAATACCGTAAGAAAACCATATTAAAGGTTTATGTTAGTTAAATAAAGATAATTAAGATGAACCATTATACTTAATGAGTCTCCCTACCAATTCTTGAATATATTCCTTGAAAATGACATGATCACTCTTTCTCAAGTGAGATAATTAGATGCTTCTTCAGGGCCTTTGCCAAGATATTTTAAACCAAATGCATTTTGTGACTATCATAGGGTTCAGGTAAATTTATAAAATATATGCATTGCATTGAATCATAAGGTTCAAAATCTTATTGAAAGTAATCAAATTCAAATGGATGGAACAAACAATGCCACAAACAATTTGAATCAATTAAAGGCTCCTCCAAATCAACATTGGAATATTTTTATATATCCCATTCCAAATAATAGCCATGGAAAATAGATAAATTATAATGTGTATGTAATTTATGAGAAAAAATAGAGTCAAACTATTCAAGTGAAATTATATTATTAATCTCAGTGAATAGATTGTTTCGCCAATATAATTAAAACAAAAAATATAAAAAAATATCTAATTCAAATTTTATCTGATGAGACTGAAATTATAAGTGATAGTTCATATAATTATCCATTTTTCATAAGATAATTCATAATGGCAAAGAAAATGATGGAATAGTAGTAGATAATGCTCAACTTTGAACTTGTGTACCACTGAATTTATTTATAGTCTTAGATTTTATGAATAAGATTCATTATCCAAAAAACAAATTATCAAAGGTTTTGATGGTATAAGAAAAGAATCATTAGGTTTCATAATATCAAATATTCAAGTGGATCCAAAGAAATTTCAAAGCTTATTCCACATGGTACCTAGTAATGTATTGTAAACAGGTTACTTGGAAGACCTTGGATACATTCAATGAAGTAAATCCTTCAACTATATGTCAATATATGAAATTTGGAAATGAAGGATAAGTAATTTCAATTACAAGAGACAAATAGTATCCAAAATAAAAAGACCAAGAACATAAATTACAAATAGAATCAAGAAGTGATAAATCAATGTTATTATTTAAAGCAAGAAAGACTAAGGTAAAAGTTTGCAAATCATCTCCAAGTAAAGTGTACATAGTCTTAAAACTAAAGAAAACATATATTCATGCTCATTTAGTATCAAATAATCAAGACATTTAAAATATGCTACCAATTTTACTAAAATAGATGAGGATGACTTCTTAGAGGATAATATTTTAGGGGATGAGTTATCATGTATTGAATCTTGGGCACCAAAGAATCTATTGTTTTTATTACATTTTGTCTTAACTTAACTAGTGATTAGATCTATTAAATGCATTCTCATGTTTTTTTCTTAATTTGATTTTATTACTTTAATGTTTCCAATGTTATTTCATTTATTCATTTACTTATTTAAGGTTCAGATGATTAGATGTTTCTTATGTTATTTAATTTCTTTCCAATTTTCCTTCATAATATTATATGTGCATCATAATTTTATTATTGCATTATTTTCTAGTATAAATTGATGTTATTTAATTTTTATATATTCCTCTTAACCTCATGTGATTTATTTATTCATTTGTGTTGGTTTCAAATTTCCTCTTTTTTGTGTCTCGATTCCTTTTGAAGGTTGCATTGATTTTATGGCCAAGAGTTTAAATGATATGAGATGTAATTATTAATAAATATTCCATGCCACATCTATATTGTCATGTTATGAGATGCACACATTGTTTTGAAAATGAATGCCATGAATTAATTTATTTATCATGATTTTTTATGCATTGTTTGAATAATTGCTTGATTTGTGAATATTATATCACACTAACATCACACATACGCACATAGATAGAGGCACAAGTTTAATCATTTTCCTTATGTGTTCTTGATGTGTTTGGAAAGATAAATGAGAAATATACATGTCACATGTTCATTATTACATATTAATAGTGGAACATGGGTAAGTATGTTATCCACTTGTGCATGGGTTATATCACCTTTATACTTATACCTTGAAAAGAAAGTATTATGATCTACCTAGTTAGCATAATGCATCTAAAGAGATATTATTTGTTAACATTTTATTTCATGTTTACCTGGGGGAAACATGGTAAAAAACTATGCCCCTATGTAGGTTACTCCTTCCTTATATTTATGAGTTATGTTTTCATAATATTTTTTCTTAAAATGTTATATATGATGCATGTGATCATGTTCTTACTATGTTCATTGTGTTATATCTCCATGTTTTTCCTATGTTTCCAAAATCCTTGTCACATTCATTGTGCTATTATATTTGATGTGTTTATGTGCTTGTTATTTTGATTTTCATTGCACTTTTTTTTAATACTATGTTGAGATGATAATTTTCTATGTTGTCATGATCTTCATCATACTAATGTTCACTATGTTTATAGTTTTCAATATTTACATGATCCTTATCATGCATATTTATTTGGGATAAAATATTGTTGCCTTGTGATATTTCCTTTTTATATCTATCAATTTTAATGACTTATTTCAATGACAAATTCAGTGATATATCTTCCTATGATTATTACATGTTACAATGATTATATCTTGACTATACTTGGAGCTCACTTGGGGTAAAATATCTTTGATGAATGTTCCTTAGATGATATATCTTTGTGTGTTATGTTATTTGATCATATGTTGACTATATTTCAATGTCACAATAATTCTTTTTGAGATATGAGTTTCATGAGTTCACCCAAAATATCAAAAGTGTGCATATATGCTACTCATTATATTTTAATGTACATGATTTATGTGGTGGAATTTTGTTTCATTTTACACTTTTGAGATATAAAATAGTGAAAACTATGCACTACTAAGATTATGTAAAATATAGAAATAAATTTGCTAATATGAATTTAAATGGATAAATAAATATTATATTAGTTCAATTTAGAATTGACAAAATAAGAGGGGAGTAATGTACTTATCTAATTTTGATTATTTGATGCTTACAAAAGGTGTATCTATAGAAATAAATGATCTATCATTATTTTGTCAGCTTCTCAGACTTAAAACAAGGGTTAAAGGCCTCTCTTTATGTTGCCAATAGAGTCTGACCCCTGTGGTATGGTTACTATAATTTCCCCTATGCATTGTGTAAGTTGTAACTCCTAAGAACCCTACACCTGCACCTAAAAATAGTTCTTGTGTGTGTACATGCATTGGTCTTGTGAAATGATGTTTGTTTTTAGTATCCTTCCATCTCAACCTTAATTGTGATTTTGACCACAAGATTCCCTTTAAAAAAGGGTTAGTGTTTTGGGTTGGATACCCATAAACACTCCTTACTAAATGGATGAGAGTTTCCTATATTTCAATCCTTCAAAGACATCTTAAACTGAGTGTAATTCTCAAATTTATGTGTGTGCACAAAATCATTAGTATAGTATAATGAAATGTTTTGATCTTTGACACTTGAAATTGTGAAACTTTGACTTTTTGTATTCAGACTTATCTCTATGGACTAATTTAGGTCTAATTAAAGTCTTTGAAATGTGTATGCATTTTTGCTAATTTCCTAAAAGAGTGCTAGTTGATTCCTCATGTTTTAAAATTATTTCCAAGATGTGATCGAGTATAACCTTAGGAATTATTTTTATCTATATATGACTCTTCATTAATTGTTGATATGATTGACCCATGAGATGTGTCTAGGCCAACCTAACGGAGACTTCATAATTTTAAAAATAGCCATTGAGTGAACTTAGACACTACCAATAGAGGAAGACTCAGATGATAAATGTTACTATCTAGGTGTTACCAAAAGTTTCTTATAAGTTTAAATCAATGATATGAGATATGGAGGTTTATCCAAAATTTTGAGATGCTATTGTATGGACTAAGTTGATCTTGACTAGGTGTATAGTACAAATAAAGGTGGCCAAGATAATAGATGGGTATAAAAATAGAGGGAAAGTGTGATGATGAGTTAAATGTATGTGCATTGTCCATGTATGTCAAAGTATGTTAAATTTAATATTACTAAAGTGTCTAATAAAAATTTAGTTGTCTAGAGATTCCCCCCTTTTAACTAGTATTAAAACTGCTAAATTAAAAGTATAAAAGAAGAATTGTGGTACCTTTAATAATTGTGTTTGGTGTTGATATGTATGAATATATTTTACCATTTTATCTAGGTTAGAACTTCAATAAAACATGCATATATCAATTTATTCTCATGACAAAATTATGAAATAATCTAAATCATTGAAACATTTAAAATAAAAATACAATGAATGAATGCACTTAATGGTATGTGAACTAAGATACCACTTATTGAATTTTCTTGCAGAATATCATGAGGTTATCATATCCTAAGGATATCCAACCACTAAAAATTTTGGTTTAGGAATGTCAATACAGGAATTTAACATGGGATAAGGAGTGCTAAAATTTGAGTGATGTAGTAGCCTCAACCACATTGCCATGAATATCATAACAACTGTTTTTATAATCTTAAAATTAAGTTCATATTTCAAAGTAGAACCTTAAATTGAGTTTTTATGTAAAATAGAACTACAAAATAGGTTCATACATAAAAATTGGAACCAAAATTAGGTTTGTATATGAAAGTGGAACCCAAAAATAGGGTTGTAAGTAATAGGATCAATTGTAAAAAATTGATATAGACCTAAAGGAATTACATAGTACCATGATTCCCTATCAATCCTAAATATATAAAATATATTAGTGTTTACATGAACAAATTCCATGTCCTAATATGATCAATATATTCCTCAAAGTGATATAGAATGTCAACATTTGTTTGTCAAAATTTTATGAGTGTCTCAATTATTTGTCACAATCACATATAATTCCCAAAATATATCTCAATATGTTCAGTTTAAACTATATGGATTAAATAATTTGTCTCAGATTATGAAATGCCTCTTGTTCATAGTTTGAATCTCTTAAACAATTCCATTATATTCTCCCTTTTGATATGAGGGATAATTCCTATTAATCACTCATCTTAAAATAAATAACTATGTACATAATGTGCTATATCGATAAGGACAATCATGTAAATTTAATATGCAAACATGATAAGATATGTTATCATATAAAAAATAGATCATTCAAGCACAAATGAAATTTATAATCCAAGGCAATGGTCACACAAATGTCAATGTCAAGTAGATATATTAATTGAGCATACATTAATAATAATAATGGTGGATTCATGATAAAAATCATGGATCTATAAATATATTTCACACAATATAAATATGTATGATAGAAATAATGACACAAAGCTCATAATAATAATAATATATTTTTTCATAGAACAAATATGTAACCATGCACACAATGTCATGATCGAGAAATAAAAAATCATACAAGACATGATACAACTCTAACATGACATGTACTAGAGGATCCTTTAATACAACCGATAGATGACAGGAATATATGTAGTCAATGTACCCATAGAAAAATTAGTATAACACACATCAATGACCAATCAATTTCACAATCATCAATATCAAGAACTCAATGAGTAAGCAATGTTAGTTTGCATAATAAATAAATGTCATAATATAGTATATAAAAACACAATATCCATAATAAATAACACTCTAAAAATTATTAAAAAGAACAAGCCATGTATATATAGTCTAACTAGTTCAATATGATCAATGAAATAGAATATAAATATATAGCCTAAAAAAGTGTATGTAGACATTCATAATGTAGAAAGGTTACCTATGGGTATGATAAATGTCACGTATATATATATATATATATATATATAAATGTCCATGTACCATATGTAATCTAATTTTTTTGCATCCAACTCATGTATAACATTAAAAGGATGTGCATATAGCATGGATATATAACTCACTATGTATATGATGAATAACATCAATGAACTATGTACTATAAAAACATGTCATGCATAGATTATTGTTTTCATATATATATATAACAAGAATATATATATATATATATATATATATATATATATATATATATATATATAATGTACTTTAATATTTGATTGAATTGTGTCTGAACTAACCTATGATCCCATCAAGGGGATGCTCAAGCATAAGTCCTGGATCAATTGGTGCAAATGTCACATGTTGTGGTCAAGGTGTAACTTGTATCATAATTATATTCAAATGATATAGAATTAAAGAATAATGTATGTATTTATTTAGTATATCTAATAAATTAATTGCATTTAAAAACATTGAATGAGATGAATCACTTTAGAAAAATATGTGCACCAAATAGATTTTATTCACTCAATGTCTTATGTTGAATTAATTAATCTAGCTCATGAGTATATGAATCATTGAAATATATATTTGGCATTGATTTATAGGAAGAATAATGGTTGATATTACATTAAATACCTGTTTTGGATATTCTTGAGATAATTCATTTAATTGATGCATGATTCATAACTAGAATTAGAGATTCTTATTTCTATTTCTCTTTATCAATTAGTACCCATGTCCTATGTCCTTGTATTTTGTAACATTGAATGAGATGAATCACTCTATAAAATCATTATATAAAACTATATTTATCAAATAAATATTCTTTTCTCATTATATTATGTGTAGTTAACTGATTTAGCTCATGTGTTGATAAATCATGTGGTGTTTTAACATTTTAGGACTTAGTGAATGTAAATCCTACATTGTTAAAGGATTGAGTATAATAAATTAGGGTAGAATTATGAAATAAATATAGCCACTAATTTTTTTATAGAATGGAATTAATTTTACCTTTATATAAATAATTTAAATGAGAACTTAGCTATAAAATGATCGAGATGGATGATCTAGAGGCTAAAACCTAAGGTAGAGGTTGGTATGAGTGTCACAAATAGGATCCAAGTGTCAAAACCCCTCATAGATAGTAGAAAACTAATTAGATAGAAGAACCATATCACATTAATTTCCATATTTTTTCATTAGTGTCCTCTATGTAGGATTATTTTGAGCTTCTGGGTGCACATGTGTCTATATCTATCAAGCTTGTTCCTATGTGCACAAGTTTCAAAACTTTATAGATGGCTTGTTTTAATTGATTTTATGAGAAAACCCTAAAATTTCATGTTGTTAAGGCATTAAATTAATACAATAATAAAAGTTTGTATGTTATTGGGGTAGGTTGGACATCTTCAACACCCCACTATGATGAGAGTTGCTTACATACCAATACTCCAAAGAGGGATCAAGCCCGATGTAGTTCTCCCCACCTAAGTGTTGGTACAAGTGCAAGTTAAGCTAGTATTATTATTGAATTGATTTCTTTGAATGTGCTTTAGACTAAAAATCTAAGTAATTTGAGCTTAGGAATGTTGTATATGAAAGTATACAAAGTAGGTTAGAATAGGGATTGATAACCTTAATTGTGCACAACTTATTCTAAATTTTCATATGTAATTTGCATCTAATTTCCATCCAGTGGTTAAATGGATAAAATTCATGTGTGTGTGTGTGTGTAATTCTAGTGCTTATGTAGGTGTTAAAATAGGTCTAGCATAACCCTAAGTGGTCTAACATTTGAAAATATGTCTATTTGTGGAAAAGGGAGGGAAAGGATAGTGGCACCAATATTGGGACACTAGCACCATGTGGTACTACTATCCCTATTATGGTGTTAGTGTCTAGGTGGCATAACCTAAGGCATGAAGGGCCAAGATGTAATAATGAAGGTTTGGGACTGCTTTAGGGATGACTAGGGATTTATGTGGCCTGTATGAAGGCTAGATAAGTATGAAAATAGGCCCTAAGATAAGTCTAGGGATAAGATATGGATAGGTGGTCTCAAGTAGCACTCTTAGCACTCAAATGTCATTTTTAGGTGATTATATTCCCCCCTTTTATTATATAAATGCATCAAAGCAAAATTATTAGGATATAGGAAAAATAAACATACCTAAACTTACCTAAGAGGCAAACCTCATGTGTCTAGATTTGAGTATGCTTAGCATGATTCAATGCATGTACTACAAGTGAAACATGCATATATTAGTCCTTACTTAAGAGATATTAAAATTTAAGACAAAACTAAGTAAAGAGATAAAAATGATTAAAGATATAGAAAATAAATAAATACACCTTTTTGGGTACGTGAGCTAATGCATAAACTTAGTGATAACTTATGTGTGTGCATGTATGCAATGATCAATCAGTGAATAGCTTGGATTGAGCTGATGGATTTCTCAATCCTCATGTGTGGTTGGTTCAATAACTCAATAAAAATTTATTTCATCATTTCCCACCCCTACTTAGTGTATCATGACCTATGAAGAGACTAGATTGGACTGATGGTGTGTCTAACCTTCTCATGTAGGTGGCTTAAAAAATTGAGTAGACTATGGCTCCATAATTGCCTACCCATGTGTAGTAGATGTATCTAAAACTAAAATTACATAATGTAACTAGAAATGTCTAGCTAGAGATATCTAATCAAAGATGTCAGCTCTATGGCCACTTGACTATATTAGGTAGCTTCAGGCCATTTGGGAATGCCAACCATTGTAGATAGAGTAAGGCATGAAACTGGTGTGCAACTTATAACACGATGTATAATGTATATAGCATAGAGAATGACATGTAATTTATCATTCCATCTGATTAATTAGTGTGTAATTGAGCAAATGGAAATAATGTGCCATGCACATGCTCCCAAATCTTATATCTAATCATATGTATTCTACATTGATTTATAATTATATGCAATCAGAAATGCACCAGATCTATAAATCAATCTTAGCTCGAAGAAGATAAACCCTACTTACACTTCTAATTAGGGATGCATTAGATAATTGGGGTCATCACTAATATGGATCTGTTAAACCTAGCCAAGGGATCTCTTACCATAAATAATATTACTAGGGAGGGTTCCAAAGCCTCCATTCAAGCAAAACTATGCAATAACCCTAAGTATGTCCTATGTTTTCATATTCACTAAACTAATAATAATTAAATCAAAATCTAATCTAGTGCTCATCAAAGTTTGTAGAACAAAGTGGGGGTTAGAAAACATAAAATTAAACATACATAAGAGAATCCTAATTAAGCTATGTATAGGTAAGACCCTAATGCATAGAGATAGAAATATATTTAAAATCCATTAATTATATGACTTATATATACTAAAGAGAGGAGCAAAGTTAGATATACTTACCTTGAAGATGAACCCATCGAGACTCAATCTCTCCCTTGGCCAAAAGTGCTTCACAATAAATTTTGTGGTTTTTAAGGATCACTAAGAAAGGCCAAAGCATCCAAGACTTCTCCACAAGACAAGATTATCCCCCAAGTACAAACCCTAAGCTAAGACTCCTCAATTAGAATGGTGGAAGAGAAGATTGTAAAGAAGAACAAATGAATAATTAAATCTTGGTGTCTCTCTAACAATGGTGAAATGGATGTGTTTATATAGGTGGATCTAACCATAATCCCTTCCAAAATTTTAGGCCGATAAGGTGAACCTAGTCAATCTAGTATCATAATTGACAAAAACAAACTAGGTCAATTAGGGGTTGACCTAGAGCCTAATAAGTTTTATCAATAAGAGTACAAGTTTGATGGGGCCAACTATGAAATATAAATCATCAAAAGGGGTTTTTATGTTAGGAAAGGGCTAATGGAAGTCGTAAATGACTAGAAGAGGGTGAAAAATAGGAGGCAAATCTTAGGAGAATGGTTTTAGGAGATGGTTGGATTGATAACAAGTGGCAATAAAGGACAAAAATATTGTAAAGCACCAATGGTCTACCCACCCCTTTTTTATACACCCCTTAAGGTATGTACTCAGAGAGATTGAGACTCGATGGGTTCTTGAAAGATAGAAAGCATCAGTAATTGATAAAGTTTGAAAATATCATGTGTATACATATTCCCCACTCTAAGTTCATCATGTGTCATGCAGGTGAAATAGGGTATGGTTCTTTGATAAAGAACATAATAACACACAATGTTGAGGCTAAAAAAAGTTATATTTTAAAGCAAAAATAATTGAAAGTAAATGATTGAAAGGGAAATAACTAAAAAGTAAGTGTATGCATACCTTGAATTTAACTTTATCACTAGTTATCTATTATGTTTGTATATTTAATCATGAAGGGCATGAGATTGCTTTTGACAAACCCTGCGGTACAAAACTAAAGAGAAAAAACAAATAAACACATAAAAGCTAATATAAATGGTGTTATGTGGATGGGATGTACTTGGAAATTTGTCAAGTTGGGGTGGCAAGTGTTATGTTATACCAAATGACCAAGTCAAAATCTATAGTAAATCAATTAACCAAAAATCCAAGGCTACTAAAGATCAAAAAACTCAAACAAGTAAACCTTAAGTAAGAAATGCAAACTCACCAAATCAAACCAAGGATACATGTCAAAAATGATGGTAATCAAATATCAATGTAAAATTAGTAACAATACCTACTTAAACAAATATGGGCAATCAAAATGGTAAAACAACATTGATTAGTGAGCAATAACAATTCTTATTCAATCATCAATGTAAAAAAGGTTCATGAAAGTAGAAATGAACTCTGGTGTTCACAAAATGGGGTAGTACAACAATAACAAATGGTAAAATAAAGCAAAGCGCATCTAGAAAAGTAGAGCCATGGTATAAATAAGATAATCTATAGTTGTTCAAGCATATTATTTTATTCTAAGGATAAATAAAATTGAAAAAAAGTAATACTAGCATGTTTTTAAGATGTGAATAAAAAGGAATATAGAAATAGGAAAATAGATTCAGAATCACACTTTGCATGTCAAGGAGGGAAATGAAATGGTTGGAAGAGAAAATGAAGGAAAAGCCAAGGTAAAGTAACTCTGTATCAAAGTTAAGACACTCAAATTAGGTTTGTCAAAATAAGAGGACTTTTGACCTTAAGGATTTAGAAGAACTTCTCTTAGCCACACAAGTCTTAGGTCAATAAATTAATTATGTAGATCATACCATGAAGGCTATATACATGAAAATTAAAATGGAACTACTTCCCATAACATGTTAGCCATTCCTTAGGACCCCTTACAGAGTCATCATTCTACTACAAAGAATGGGTACTTTCATAAGAAAGTAGGTAGCACCATAGAGTTTTTTGAATTCTCTTATTCTAATATACTATCCTATGACACCCCAATGAGCCTCAACTCTATTGTGAGGCCAACTATGGAGTTTGAGATTTGATTGGAGATAAGATATGTTCTTGTAATCATGTCTTGATTTTAACTTTTGAATTTTGTATGTTTCCTTTTTGATATCATTGCCTTTTGTTTCAAATGATTTGGCTTTTAAATTTATTGATTATTTTTTATATTCCTCCTCCATACATATTTGGGAAACCCAACATGGATACTAAAAATGAATTTCATTTGAATACTTTAGACTTGGTTGTGAAGAGAGAGAACTCAGAGAGCATGGTGTTTAAGAGTCTCATAAATTCAGGTGAAATAAAAGTGATATCTTGACTTTAACCTTGTTTTATCTAATGTGGATTAAAAGGAAAGGAAATCAAGAGGAGTGAAATATGAAACAATTTGAATTACTTCAAATCACAAAAAATGTGGTAAAGGGTGAAAAATGGATACCATGATAGGAAAGTGTGATTCCTTATCATAAGAATGAGGGAAGTGTAGGAAAACATGCTAACACAGTTTGTTATGCAAATTTTATCTACAAAAGAAGCAAAATCTAAAGTTGAGAACAAAAGATCAAAAACTTATGACTATTTCAAACATATTCTAGATAAGGGATTGAAAATATGGTGATTTTATGAGGAAGTCTAGGTCCTATCTGTGGTCTTATACTATAACTCATAAAAGATAAACCCAAGGGGTGTTAAAAGTGTGTAAAAAATATGAAAATAAAGAGAAGGAAATCATGCAAAAGACTGAGTTCTATCCACAATTTTATAATGCAACTTGTGATTAAAAAGGAAACCAAAAGACCAAAAAGAAGGACTAAGGTTTATGAGAAGAAAAAACTACTGTAGAGGATGAGACCTGTGTAAGTATCCTATAAAATCATTAAATAGATAACATATATAAAGTATGAAAAGAAGGGAAGGATTTAGGAAAAATAATTATTGAGAAATTATGTAGTGGTGGGTTATTTGAAAATATGGCCTTCATTGGTCTGAAGGTGATAGGTACTTGGACCAAGAATGTCTTTGATTAAATATGGACCCCACTATTTTTGGGCATATTTACCTTCTTTGTCATAAGTGTAGTCTAATTTAAAGACAAGATCACCAATATTAAATGTGCAAACTTGAACTTATTTTTTATGTTATTTGGCAATATGGGCCTTGTGTTGGTGATTATGTTGTAAAGCAAAAATATAGTGTTCATCAAGGAGATTAAGAACATGAAGGCAAAATTCACATAATTCTTCGTTGGGTATGATACCATGAAGAGATATATGAAGAGAAGGAAGCTCAAATTCTTATGTGAGGAGTGATTTAGAGCCATAGACTAGATAAAATGGTGTTGCCCCAATGGCAGTGCATATGCTAGTGAGATAGGTCCAAAGAACAGGCTATAAATGAAGATGTCAATCTGTGTAGGTTTCATGAATTATCTTTTGAATAATTTAATTTGTGGCCTTAGCTTGGCCATTACATTATGGATGATAGTGTGTGGAAATTCTTTTCATACAGTTATTTGACGTATTTATTTTTGAAGTTACCACCATTGTCTGAAATGATAGTATGAGGGACACCAAAGTGACAAATGATTTGATTTAGGATAAATTTGGATAGAGTGGTAATAGTGACATGGACAAGGGGAATAACCTCAACCTATTTGGTAAAATATTAAATGGTTATGATTATAAAGATATGCCCATCTTGAGATTGTGGTAATTTGCCTATGAGATTTAATCCCCACATGGAGCATAGCTAGGGAGATTCTACAATTTGAATCTCAAGTGGAGGTAGATGAATTAGATCATCATAAATATATAAAGGAGTAAAATTTTTAGAAAATTCAATGGCATAATTTTTAAAAGTGGGCCAAAAGTATCCCATATGTAATCATTTGTGGGTTGTAGCATGTCTACTATAGTCACCACCACAAATGCCCCCATGTGCTTGTTTGAGAAGAGGAAAAACATCTTCTTTCATAACACAATAAAGGTACCTCTATCATTATAATAATATAGGATGTTATATTTAAATACATACTTAAAATCTTGTTTATGAATGCAAGTCTTGTTATTAGAATCAAGGTTTGAAGGATAAGTTTGATGTTTTATAAATTTAATTATATTTTTATACCACAGGATTTTTTGAATGGTGATGGACTCAATGTGGCAGATAAGTGAATTTTGTGGTTGAATATAAGATGGGTATTTTCTTATTTAGATAAGAAAATTTGGATTGGTAAGAACTTGGTATAGATGAAAAAGAGATGTTGAAGAAGTAAGGGAATCAACAATAGAATTTTGATCTCGAGGGATAGGCTTGATGGTAAAGGAAATAAAATATTTAGAGAGGGTAGTTGTGATTTAATGATAATAAATGAGATTATTACTTTTTCATTGATAATCACCATTTACTTGGCATTAAATGAGTTGGGAGTCACCTAAAGCTGTAGATATTAGATATCTAGATCAAGGGCTACTCGCATGCCTAAAATTAAAGCTTTGTACTCTGCCATGTTTTTAGTGACATCGAATGTGAGGCAAAAAGTTAATGGGATAATTTTTCCAAGAGGGATCATAAAGAGATAACCTTCCCTATCTCCTTGAAGTAATTTAGTGCCATCAAAATTAAGGGTCCAAGTATCTTTGTGTAAATTAGCATTAATGTTAGGAAGTTCTTCAATAACTACTTTGGTTTGAGCAATATCATGGAAGATAGTAGACTCGTCTAGATTACTTAATTTTAGGTCAGTCATGAAGTTTTAAAAGTAATATTTAAGGGATATAGATTGGTTGAGACCTTAAATATAGAGAATATTATCATCGAGAAGACTATCTTAAAGGTGGTCAGCAACTGGCATAGGAGCTACGACAAATTGATCATCGATGATTTATCCTTTGACAAATTTTTGGGTAATAATTCAAATATCAAATTCCATGAAGACCATCCACTTGCCAATTTGATCTATAGGAAGAAAGGCTTTAGAGAATAAGTGATGAAGGGGATTGGAATGGATGATAACATAGTTTGATAATTCATATAATGTCAAAGTTTTTTAGCAGCAAAATAAATGGCAAGGCAATCACATTCAACTTTGGTATAACATTTCTCATAATCAATGAGGTTTTGACTGATATAGTAAATGGCATATTTCCTTCTAGTATCATCTTGTTTGGAAAGCATGGCCCTAATTAATATGGGTGTCGAATAGGTATACAAGATCAATAGTTGATCATTTGAAGGAGTACAAAGAGTAGGTGGGTGAAGCAATGGTTCTTTCATATTATCAAATGTTTTTTATAGGGATCCATACATTTTAAGGCATTACCTTTCTTAAGAAGAGAATTGAATGCATATATACAATATGCCATTTTAGGAATGAATCATCTAATTAACCTAAGTTTACTAAGGTAAGTGAAAATGTTCAAAATGGACCAAGGGATGGGCATGTTGATGATAACATTAATATTGATAGGGTCTACATTGATGTCATGGAAAGAGACTAAAAATCCTAATAGTTTTCTAGATGTGACACTGAAAACACATTTCTAAGGATTTAGTCTGACTTTATATTTAAGGAGGTGGTCGAAGATGATGGCAAGATCATAGATATGAGTCATGAGATATTTGGATTTAGTAGTAAGGTCATCTACATAGGTTTCTACAATCTTGTGAATATGATCATGAAAGGTGTGACTCATTGCCCATTAACAGGTAGCTCTAACAATTTTTATGTTGAAGGGCATTTTAACATAGAAATAGGTGCCCATTTCATGGTGAAATTTGTCTTATGTTGGTTTTTGAGGGTAATGTGAATTTGGTTATAACCCAATAAACCATCCATAAGAGATAATATTTCATAACTAGTTATGGAGTCGACGATGGCATTGATTGAAGGTAGAGGGAAATTATCCTTGGGACATGAAAGATTAAGATTATAGAATTCAATGCAAATGTAAATGACCATGGTGACCTTATTATAAATAGGGATTATATTAGAAACCCATTTAGATTAGTCCATGGGTTTGATAAACTTAGCATCAAGAAGCTTGATAATTTCTTTATGGCATAAGGTGGAAAATTCAAGTGGAAATTTATGTTACTTTTGTTGCATTGGTTTGGCATCAGGGTAAGTGATAATATTGTGCACCATGATGCTAGGGTCAATACTTGACATGTTTTTGTAGTACCAAGCAAAGATCTCATGATATTTATCAAAAAAAAAGTTATTATGTTTAGTAGGTGTGAGTTTGCTAAAAATTGTAATTGGTCAAGGGCATGATGGAATACCATATTTAATGTGAGTACTTTCTTAGATAATCATAGCACTTCCATCTTATAAATGATAAGGTGCATCATTTAAAGAGGAAAATATATTGGCTTTAGGGTTGATGATAGAAATGAATTTATTGAAACAAGGGGATTTATTTTTGAAATTCTAAAGTTTGTGATATTACCGAGGAAGTTGAGGTTCTCAAGCATAAATCAATTCAATAATGGTTTCATCGATAGGCAAGGTGGGAAGAGGACCATAATACTTGACATCTACTTTGAGATCAAGAATTGGATTACCATGGTGATCATATTTAGAATGTATCTGATGTACATTAGTGGCTTTGTAATCTAATGTAATCTCAAGAATAAGAGGAGTAGGTTGATTGAATAATATTGGTGTGTTGCTATTTTTATTGATAGGGAAAGGATTGGATTTAATGATGGGATTTGTATGTGGTAGGGAAGATGTAAGAATTTATGAATGTTTGGAAGGTAGGATTTGTTTGACCACCTAAGGAGCATCAAGAAGTGGAGAATTAATGGGAGGTACATAACCTTCAGGAGCTAATTCAAAATATATGGAAATGGTATGAACATCATGGTTGAAAGCGTGTATTTGGGCTAAAGTTTTTGGATAATGTTGAACATCCAAGTCTCAGGATTGAGATTGGGCTATGATGTATTTATCATCATAGGTTGAAGAAGTGGTACATGATTGAGATTTAAGAGGAGTTTAAAGAGGGAAAATTCCAAGATCAATAAATTTGTGTGGATACATGATTAAATGATCTTGGAATAATTTGGCCACTCCATAATCATTACATGTGAAGGCATCATCTGGGTAAGAAATGTATTGGGTATTGCATGGAGGGGGAAAATTAGTGATCTTATAAATTAGAGGAATAGTAAAATACAAGGTGATAAAGAGGGAGGAAGCCACTCTAAGATGTAATGAGGTAGCTTAAAGTGTTTCAATTATGTTGTAAATCATTAGTTTCATCATCATTTGAGTTAGTAAGAGTGACTTATAAATCTAGATTAATGTTGATGAATTCAGGTAAGTGAGCACTGTTGATTATTAGAATGGTAGGAATGTGATAGTGAGCTTTTAGATTGGGAATTTTAATACTCCAAGGATTGAGATTAGCCTCATTCATATACCTTTTTCCATTATGTATTAACTTAATACATTGTCTACCGAAAGAGGCGATGGCCTTCATTCTATGAGTCCAAAGTTGACCTAGGATTATGTTGTAAGATAAAGGTAAATCAAGGACCATAAGTTTAGTTCAAATAGTTTTAGGTATGATTATAAGGGGAATCCAAGTAAAACCCAATGGCTTTTGATTAGTTTTATCAAATCTATGATAGGCTAATTAGGTTTGCTTGATATGATCTTATTATATCCAAGTTGTTATATGAACCACAAAGATGTCATATTAATATTTGACCCTTCATCAACTAAAAATTTATGAATAAAGGTAGTATTAATGGTTATTTTAATTAATAGAGGTGGATCATCAATGAAAAAAATGATCTCATCATTAATCATGTATCTTTAATAAATTCAATGGACAATTTGGAAGAAGGATAAATGGATAAATTCAATGCACGTTGGTAGGGTGAGGCTCAATAGAGGGTGGTTCTTCATCTATAGAAGATGGATCTTCATTTTCTTGTAATTATTTCATGAGGAACTTGCAATGATAATGTGTGGTGAAAACTAACTCCATAAGGGGAATCTTTCAAGGCATGGAGTTGAGATCTTCAAGAAAATTCTAATGAGATTTAGAATAAGAACCAGTGTGAGGTTTACAAGGCAAGGTAAATTTAGAAGGAATGAAAGTGGTTGGGGGTTTGAAAGAAGGAGGTGGTTCCTCGTTAGCTTCCAAATCTAAATGAGTGGTTTTAGTATCTTTGAGAAGTTGCTCTTCCAAATAAGGTTTCTTAGGTTTAGTGGTAGGATCTTTGTGAGCTGGTTTGAGATGATAGTTTACCTTAGTTGCATTAACATAATGATAATTATGAAATTATTGGTCATAGTTGACATCAATAACACAAACATCCTTAGTAGTTTTTTGAGTGGTAGATGTGGGGGAAAAATTTGGTTATTAGAAGAAAAAGCTTTGGGAGCTTATCATTTTTGAGAAGCAATGTTATATTCTTGATGACAAAGTTGGATCATGTCTTTGTGATTGAAGGAATCACCAAGCATATAGAAGACAACAAATTTAGTAAGCCCTCTACAAGTTTCATGGGAATGACCAATTTTAGCATGAAACCAACAAAATTGATTAGGGCCATACCATTTAAGAGTATTATTAGGTTAATTAAAGGGTTTAGAGGGTGATAAGAATTATTTCATTTTTTACAGAGTTAGTGGTATGTGAGAAGATGGGGGACTATCAGATTTGGAAACTTTTGGTTTGGTTTGAGGAGTGTTGCTAATAATAAAATTGGTAGAAGTTTAAAAATATCCCTTAAAGAATTTATTATTTGGTTCAAATTGCTTCATGAAGAAGTCTTGACATTTGGCTTAGTCATGAGCTTCATTAAGCATTTAATGGGAAAAAGTTCAAACCTTATATTGAAGCTAAGGAGTTAAAGTAGTTATACATAGTTTGAATAGATTATCATCATTCATGTTATGTTTGGCCTTATGGGTCAAATATTTCCATCATTTAATAAAATCATGAGTTGATTCAATGGGATATTTCTTAGCATTGATGAAATGGCTAAGGCACTTTTCAAGAAGGTCATTGTGTTGAAACTATTTAACTAGAGGATTGACTAAATCCCCAAGTTTCCAAATGAAATGTTGGGTTAGTTGGTTATACCACTCTAATACATCTCTAGTGAATGTTTTAACTAAAAGTATAGTGGTGGTAAAAGTATTAGTTTGGATCCACTCTTTATAAAGATTTTTAAATGTTTTAATAAAGGATGCAAGTTCTTTAGTCCCATTATACTTGATAGTTGGAGAGATATTACCAATATCAATTGAAATGATGAATGGAGATAAAGGCTCATTTTGGATGTTTTGAAATATTTTGTTATTCATGATAGGTTGAGGAATAACATTTCATGAGGCATCTCTAGGAGGTGGTGGAATAAAATTTTAATTAGTTTGAGGTACTAGAACTAGAGGTTGATTAACCATATTGATCAAATGACATTATAATTGCATCATTTGAGAGGTGTTACATGTTTACATTATGTTCATTTTTTGTATGACTTGTGCAATAAGTTGAGTCATATCAATTGGTGGGTTGGTGTTTGTAGGAGGACTCCCCAAATTGGTATTATGGGGGGATTATTAGGAGGTGGATTGCTAGTGGGATTATTGGATAGACTTGTGTCAATTATTCCCACATTGTGTTGAGAAGCTTGAAGATGATAATTGTCTTGATAGGTACAAAAAGGATCAGATCCACCTACTTCATCTTGAGGTGTGATTTGAACCATATTACAATCCATAGATGAAGGAGGGGAAGAGGAGCTCCAAGAGTGAGGGTTCTCTTGAGAGGTAAACAAAGGAAGAAAAGAATACCCCATGTATAGTCTAAAAGGATTCAAATTGTTCAAGAAGATTATAATGGGAGATTTCATGATGTTTTAAGGAAATGAATAGAATTTTAAGTAATAAGAAAGAAAAAGTCTGGATAGAGAACTAAGTCAGATAAACAAATAAGGAAGTCAGCTAGACAAAGTACTAGATTGGCTAAATAGAAGAGCAAGGCCAACAATCAGATACAAGGTTGACTAGGTCGATAGAGTAATACTAAAAATGAGCTAAGAACAATATAGAGTTAATTGGGTTGGTTGTGTACTACTGGACAGAGGCTAAGAAAAGTATAGAGTTGATTGGGTCAATTATGTACTATTGGTTAGAGGGTAGAATAGATAGATAAGAGACAGATTCATGTTGGTTGACTATGGCATGTTGGTGGGAAGAACTAAAGAATCTGTAAGACTATATCAACCAGAATGATAGTGTTCTGAAACAAGGTAATTTTTTTAAATATAAGTGATGAAAGAAGTGGAAGTAAACACACAAACAAAGCAATTGGATCAATGTGAGTGATCCAATTGGGGTACACAAAAGAAAACATTGCACTAACACTGGCCAATGTAAGTTTTTGCAATACAACACACAATGATCAGAGAGCAAGTAGTCAACTAAAAAGTAAATTCTAACTAATTTGTCATCCTAAGTGTTATTAGATTATTAAAAAGTATTGTTTTAGTATGATAGGAAATCTAACTAAAAATAGGAAAATAAAAATCAATCTATGGATGGTTTCAGGGTGTTTAGGCTAAAAGGGATCTATGTTGGAAATGGTAATGGCCTAGTATTGGGGCCTACCCCCTTAATTCATAATATCGTAGTGATAAGGGTGTCAAGTGATTTTCCAATATATACCATTAACCACGTATTTATACTTGGCTAGAAAATGAAGTTAGCTTCCCCCTTGGTGATTAAATACAAGTAGGCAGGCCTTGGGAAGATAAGTGTTAAATGCATTTTGAATGTTGTGTGATTTGGTAGTGTGTGCAAAAGAGAAAAATAGTGTAACTAAATGGTAATTTAAAAAATCACTTATTTAGACTATGTGAGTTACTCTAAGCATGTAAATAGCTAAAAATGAAAGTGTGAAGTAATTACTAGCAAATAGTTGTTAATTCCCAAATTTAGAATGGTACAGGGTCAGATCAAATGACACTATGTGTAAATATCATAAAATAGATTCAATTAGGTCTCTACTATATTGTAGAAGCAAAGTCTTAAAGCATAGAGTCAAATGGGTCAACTCAATATTTTAGATAGAAGATAGACTATAGAACTAAGTCAACTAGGTTGACTTGGTTATAAGGTTGCAATTTTGAAGACTGCTAACTTACAAAAAATAGAATTGAAAGCAAGTATTGAAGTGACTAAGAAAGGAAAGAGAGGAACCTTGGTGGGTTTGAATATTGATTAAGATTATAAATTTTATGTTTAAGTGCCTTGAATGTTTCTTCTAAATTCTATAAACTAAGTTGACTGGTTCGACCTAATTTTACAAAAACCTATATACTAAAGAAGAATATGATGACTGAGTCAACATATTCAACCTAGTTTGTTGATCTAGATGTTGGCAGAGAGAATAAGATGACAAAATCAACTTTTTCAACCTTGTATTCTTATCTAAGATTGAATAAGAGTACTATGTTGACCTATTTGATCTAGTAATATGTATTTGATAAAGACCTACACAAATAAAATAGTCATTTTAATGTGACTATGTGTTAAATCTATGCACAAAAAGCTAAAAATATGCCAACTAGTTTATTATAGTATTTCAAATATAGAAAAATAATAAGATGATATAAATGAAAGTCTGAAATAAAACCTTCATGGGTTAGGTTCACATTGAGTTTACTAGAATGTATGCATTAAGAAATGTAGTAGATCTATAAATCAATCCTACCTCAGAGAATAAAAATCCTAGTTACATTCTGAAAGGGGATACATTAGATAATTAAGTTCATGACCAATATGGATCTAGACCTAGCCAAGGCATCTCTTACCACAAATAATATCACTAGGGAGGGTTTCAAAGCCTTCAATCAAGTAAAACTACACAATAACCCTAACTAGGTCCTATGTTTTCATATTCACTAAACTAATAATTAGTAAAACAAAATCTAATCTAGTGCTCACCAAATCTTGTGGTACAAAGTGGGGGTTAACAAACATAAAATTAAATAGGCATAAGAGAATCCTAATTAATTTGTGTATAGGTAAGACTCTAATGCATGGATAGAACAATATATTCAAAAGCCATTACTTATGTTACTTCTATGTACTAAAGAGATGATAAATGTTAGAGATACTTACCTTGAAGATGAACCCATTGAGACTCAATCTCTCCTTTGGCTAAATATGCTTTAAAATGGGTTATTGTGGTCTATAAGGATCACTAAAAAAGGTCAAAGCATCTAAGATTTTTCTATAAGATAAGATTATTATCCAAGTATAAAACCTAAGTTAAGACTCCTCAAGTAGAATGGTGGAAGAGCATATTGTAAATAAGTGAAAATGAATAATTAAATCTTGTTTTCTCTCTAATAATGTCAAAATGGATGTGTTTATATAGGTGGATCTAAACCTAATCCCTTCCAAAATTTTAGGTTGACAAGGTCAGCCCAGTTGACCAAGTATAGTAATTGACAAAAACAAACTAGGTCATGGATTAGGTTGTCTCTGGGCCAATCTAGACCCAAATAAGGTTTATCAATAAGATTACAAGGTTGATGAGGCTGAATATCTAACGTAAACCATCAAAAATGGGTTTAGGTTACGAAAGGGCTAATGGAGGTGGTAAATGACTAGAGGAGGGTGAAAATAGGAGGCAAAGCTTAGGAGAATGGTTTTAGGATATGGTTGGATTGATAAAAAGTGGAAATAAAGGATAATAATATTTTAAAAGACCAATGGTATACCCACTCCTTTTATGATACACCCCTTAAGGCATGCACTCAGAGATTAAGACTCCATGGGTTTTGACAAGATAGAAACCATCAGTAATTGATAAAGTTTGAAAATATTATGTGTGTACAGTAATAACTTATATATGAATATTTTACCTAGAAATGGGAATGGTCATGTCCCTCATGATTCCCCCAATTTGAGTAAATTAGTATGAATCTAAGCTAAACTAGTAAATCTATAACCAAACCTATGCAAACCTAGACTGTACATGTTGTAATTTTTTGTCTAACCTAGATTTTTTTGAAATTAAGGCTACTGGACAGTAGTTCCATATTTTGTAAGTTAGTAACATGTGGCTCTAGTGTCCTAATTTGGTTCTAATATTCAACTATTTTAATTTCTTTACAACTATAATTGATCTCTATGTCATTATTTCCCACTATGTTTATCTGAATTTAATTTTTGTATTCTAAGCCTGTGTGCTAAAAATTGTAGTGTGAGTGCATTATGATAACCTGATCTCTATGATAAACCCATGTGAATGCCCCTCTTTCGAGGGGACTTGTTGAACATGTACAGAAACTATCCTCAAAATAAAAATCTCTACAAAATGTATGTTATCTAGAGCATATATTATATCACCTTAATAATATAATATAATGTGCATACATAACATTAAAATGTAAAATAATTGAAGCATAAGTTTGTAATGTGTGATGTATGTTAGATATAGAATTCACAAGGGTGTCAAGATAGATATAAAAATGTATGTAAACAACAAATCTAAGTAATAATTGAGCAACTACCTAGGGGGATGGGATAAGATGTCCATCACAGCACCCAAGTAGGAAGGGGAGATGCATGAGGTCCCTCATGGCATATAAAATAAGATTGTGCAAAAATCAAGAGATAAGTGTCATAGACATGATGCATACAAGAAAGCATACATACAACACACATGAGGCATGCAAATTAGGATAAAGGGCCACAATACCAAGGACATGGGAACATGTCACTAAATCTAAGAAAACAAGATATGAAAGGACATATTCAAATGCCCACATATGTAAAAAACAAGCACATTAACTTAGAGACACATAGAAGGACATTTTCAAAGTCTACATACATAATTAGGAAGGCACACACAAGGACATGGGCACATGTCCAAAGCATACATGTAGTAAATATAAGTGGCTTAGAGCCATAAATCAAAGACATATTCAAATTCCCTCGAACAGAAGAAGCATAAAGACATAATCAATTCTAAACTAGGAAGGTTAGAAATGAAGTATGCATAAACATGTAATACAAATAAGTGTTATATCCAAAAGGTACATACGCTATGTTTAAAGTTGTAATAACCGACAAAAAAATTGGAGTAAGTGAAGCATGCAGAGTATAGAAAGTTGTATCTTGGTAATCAAAACTATGTATAGGGTGCCCCCAAATGGGTGAATATGTCAAAATTAATAAGCCATGTATCTGCGTATATGCCCCCAGTGGGTAGATAATAGTAAATATGGATCGGTGTAGTGGACCTAAGTCCTGTAGTAATCTACAAGCACTCAACAAGAACAAGTGAAGCATGTATGTATAATAAAAATGATTATACTAAGATAGATAATATATGTAGTGTCTAGAAAATATAAGAAATGTAAACATGGTAATGCATACAATCTGAAATTTTATGTTTTTTGAGTAAATATTTGAATGTTTTTGTGTTTTTTGAAATATTGTATTGTTTTGTATTTTCTAGATATAAGTTATGTATAAGCAACATGAAAATGAAACTATATACATGAAACAATAAATAATGAAAGTATGTACAAGAAAGGAGGAATAATACTAATTGATGAGTCTCATGGGAGACCCACTATCACTATGATATGTGTCAAAAATAGGAATGGTATCTCTCATTTAGTGTGATTGTTATGTTAGAGTTGAATGGTATTGCAGTATGAATTTGGGTATTGTTCATTATTAAAATCATAATAATCATAATAACATGTAATTCTAAAGGGAATTACCTCATACTATGGAGTTGACCTTTCTAAATTGTGCTTTGGAATATTAATTGTGATTTTACCCTTTGAAATTGTTCTTGTTGTAGACATATGGTGTTATGGAAGCTCTTTTGATAGAAAGCCTTTTTTGAGAATGTTTGTTGGCTTAACATGATTTTGAATTTGAAACTTAAGTTCTTACTCTTTTTGTAACATGTCCTATGTATCTAGACTTATTTCCTTGATAAACTATATATGTGAAAGATTTTCCTTAGGATGTTCAATAAATCCCAAACCTTGTTGACCAACATTATCAACTACTATGATAGGAGTAGTGATGCCTTGGGCTTGCTTACAAAAAACTTGACCATGATAATCAAACTATTTTAGATATTTTTGAGCAAACCCATACTACTTTGAAAGTTGAGCCTCATTTTTGAGAGGTAGATTTATATCTTTTTATTGGTTTAACTATGCTTTTTGTATTATTTATTGTTATGATTATGCTTTGTGAACTTTTTATTGTTCTGAGTTATGCTTTAGTAAACATTTTTGTACTATTTCTAAATTTGACCCTTTTTGAATTTGTATATGTGCCATTCTTTGTTATTTGGAAGATGTGTCATTGTTTGAGTCATATGTATCCACTATCTATTATATTTTCCCTTTTTAATGCTAAACATGAATTAATGTGGTGCCCATGCATTGTATGATATACAAAATAATATCCAGATCTCCTTACTGGGTGTAGAGGAGGTAAGTTTATCAACTTAGATTTAATCATTTCTCTTATCTCACTTGAGATCTTATTGGACCCTTGTAATCTTTTTAATGTTGTACTTTATGATTTGGCTATGAAAGAGTGTTAGGCAGAACTTTGTTAAGTGTAGATACATATACATGGTTTACACTAGCATATTTTGAAGAGTTTGTATGTGTAATTTGATTTGCCAATATTGTGACATGTTCACTTAATAATTGATCTTGATTCTATAAATATTATATCAGTTGGCTCATGCTAATAATTTGATCCCTTAGAGTCTTACAAGTGCAAACCTTGGTTGCTTCTGATTGAACATGTAGGCACACACCCTATAGGGGAGAGGTAGAGGTATGAATAAGATAAGTATGGGTATTGGTAATAATAGTGTAAGGTAATTCATCTCATGGATGAGTGATAGAATGGACCTACTTAGAGGGAAATTAGATATCACCCTCATGGAGATGAGGAAGAGAAGGAGATTCTTTCTTGTGCATAAGATATGACATTGAAACATGAAACATAGTTGTTATCTTATGTACTAAATCCTATATGTGTGTAAGGGTTTGATTATTAATAGAATTACACATAAGAGAAAGATCACATGCTATGAAATATGACATATATTTGAATTGATTTAAATCATCATGTATAGATGTGTTTATGTCATTTTTGCATTCATTCCAAATTAAAGGAAACGAGCATGCAAGAGAAGTTAGAAAAGTATGCATCAAAAGTAATTAACTTCATCTGTCATTATTATCATGATTATATAAAATATAAATTTGGTTAAGGGTTTTAGAAGGCTAAAAACATAAACCCTAGGGTTATTTGGGGTTAGGGTTTGTGCAATATTTAAAGTAAGTCGAGTTCACTAAATGTTTTAACCTTTAGGATTTTTATGAATGTAAATCATATGTTGTTAAAGGATTGGGTATAATAAATCAGGGTAGAAATATTCAATAAATATATCCACTAATTTTTTGTAAAATTAACTTAATTTGACCTTTCTAAAAATAGTAATAAATAATGTAAATGAGAACTTATCTATAAATTGACTAACATGGATGATTTGGAGGCTATAAATAGAGGTAGAGGCTAGTCTAAGTGTTGCAAATAGGATCCAAGTGTCAAAACCCCTCTTGGATAGTATCACCCTAATTATATAGTAATATCATGTGGTACTAGTTTCCTTATTTTGGTGGTAGTGTCCTCTATGCAAGATGTTCTTAGCTTCTAGGTGCACCTATGTTTAGATCTATCAAGCCTATTCCTACATGCATAAGTTTTAAAACCCTATAGATGGCCTATTTTAATTGATTTTATGATCAAACCCTAATCCTCCATGTTTTTATGGCATCTTATTGATACAAGTATAAAAGTGTGTTTACTAGTTGGGTAGGCTAAACATCTCAACACCTTGTTGTGAAGTGAGTTGCCACATACCAATACTTCAAAGAGGGATCAAAACTGATGTAGTTCTCCCCACCTAAGTGTTGGTATAAGTGCAAGTGAATCTAGTATGATGGTTGAATTAAGTGCTTTAAATGTGCTCGAGACTATAAATCTGAGTAATCTGAGCTTAGGAATGTTGTACATGGTGGTATGCAAAAGTAAGGAAAAATAGGGATTAATAACCTTAATTGTGTACAATTCTTTTTGAGTTTGCATATTTAATTTGCATCTGATTTCCATCCAATGGTTATAAGGATAAAATTAATGTATATATAATCTTTTGGTGCTTGTGCAAGTGCTAAAATAGGTCTAGACCAACCCTAGGTGGTCTAATATTTGAAAATATATATGTTTGTGGAAAAAAAGGGAAAAGATAGTAGCACCAATATTGGGACACTATCACCATGTGGTGTTATTATTCATATTATGGCACTAGTGTCTAGGTGGTAAAACCTAAGGCATGAAGGGCCATGATGTAAGAATGAGGGTTTGGGACTAATTTAGGGATGATTAGGGATTCATGTGGCCTACATGAAGGCTAGATAAGTGTGAAAATAGGCCCTAAGATAGGTCTAGGGCTAAGCTAGGGATAATTGGTCTCAAGTAGCACTCTTAGTACTCAAGTATCATATTTAGGTGATTACATGTGGATATATACATGAGGTTGATGTAGACATCAAAAATCCACACATGATGATTCCAAATTTTGTAACTCCCTTAGACCACCTTAGGACCCCCTTGGGCCCAACCTTGACCTTTTGACCCCTAATCGATCCTAACCCACCTAACCCAAGTTAATTTAACCCACCTAAATAACCCAACCTTAACCTTTCTGCCTTGGCCCTATCGAGCATCAAAGGTCACCCTGATCGTCAATGATCACCCTAGCCATCAATGATCACCCTGATCATCAATGATCACCCTAACTGTCAATGATCACCCTGACTGTCAATGATCACCATAACCATCGATGGTCAAGTTTCACCACCTGAGCAACTCAACTGACCCTTCAACTCTGACTTGATTTTTTATAATTAGCTCATCTAATTCATGTGTGAACTAATACATGCATGATTTATATTTAGGTAGTAAGTTGGACCCCTTGTTAACATATTATTGTACCTCTCCTTCCTTCCTATAAAAATAGGAGAACTTGAGAGGGAAAAAATCAAATCATCAAGAGATCAGAGCAACAAAAAAAATAGAGATCAAGATTACTCAACTTCTTATGTAGGTATCTCTTCATCAGCAATCATCTTTAGCAAGCTCTAGAATTTCTCCAAGCCTTCAACTATCAACTACCAAAGCAAGAGCTAAGTATATTATTATTTGTTTCAAGTTTTAATTATTTAGTTTATAAATTCCACCCATCCACCCATAACCTATTTTTGGTCATCTAAATAACTAACCCTTGAACCAATGACCTCTAAACCTTACCCTCTACCTCACAACCAATATCTGACCCAAACCTACCTTGTAAAACCATTTTAAAATATCAACCAAGCAACCTTTTTGACCTAAACTTGAGTTGACAGTAATTGTTGATGATCACCCTAATCATCGATGATCACCCTAACTATTGATGATCACCTTAATCATCAATGATAACCTTGACCATCGATGATCACCCTGACCATCAATGATCACCCTAACCACTGATGATCACTTTGTAAAACTAGACACCCAAAATTAGAAACTAAAAACCACTTCTCAACCTCAACCAAAACCCTATTTTCTTAACTTCTATCATAATACAGACCAAAAATAGCAACCTGACCATACTTGAACCATATTTTGATAGTTTGGCATTCACCTTAATGGTATCTTGTTAATCTAAGCATTTATTGTGAATAGTATTTATTTCACCTAAATTAATTACTTTCATTTATGTTATATAACCTTATTTTATTAGCATTAACTTGTTTTAAAAAGTGGATTAATGACCCCCGAGGAAGCTCTTGCTTCTGAGATCTAGCTAGTGCTATGCAATACACTTAGCTCTCTATCTAACCAACCATTTACTTTAGTGTCATCTTATTTTCAATTCATCCTCCCAAGCCAAAGAGGAGTTCTTCATAATATTATGATTTAATGTGCACACAACCAAATGATTTTTTCAACCATACCCATATTTAGTTTCTTCTTTTTTCATTTTTAAATATAAGTTGAAATTCACTATAAAATTCTGGCACATCCAGTGGGACCTTAAGTCTTTACTCAATTTTTCTCTTGTTTGCATCTATATGCTTTTTTCTCTATTATGTGTGCATAAATGACATCAAAGTTTCTTTTGGGCTTAAAATTGATTGCATACATTAGTTGCTTACAATTTTAGCTCTATAATTTAAATTAAGGCACATTAAATTTATCATGGTATCACTTTTTTTGCACACACTAAACTAAACCAATTTCATCAATTAAACATCAAACACACTTAAGAGAAGACCTGAGTAGGATTTCATCACCTAGTGGTAACCTTACCCTTTCTCAGCAATCCTACTTGGAGGTCATTACCAAGGAGAGAACCAACTCAGATATCTAGTTGAATATAAATTCTAGAAATCAATATATATTGGCTAAGCACCTGACACCCTTATCACTATAGTGTGTGAAGTGAGGGGGTAGGCCTAAATACCAAGCCACATATTGATTCCCAATATAGATTCTTTTTGAGATCCTAAACAAATTAAAACTAACCATAGACATCTTTACTAATACCCACTCTATAAGCCTAGTTGAGTCACATAATTCAAACTTAAGGCATAAGCCACAAGAGAGACTAAAAATAACCTTAGGATTTAATGTGCTTTAGTGTATCTTTTATCTTCTTTTACTTTTTCTTGTCTTCTCTTTGTTTAAATTGTGAGGAATCTAACTTCCCTTGGAAACATTCTACCATTTTACCTTCATCCATCTTATCTCCACTACCTTGTTCAATAGAGAGCCCTCTTATAATTTTTCCAAGAGATATGAACTTTATTAGACTCCTAGAACACAACCCTCTCACCTTATAATGTTACCTTGCATCAAGAGCCATTTATACCCCCAACCTTACCTACAACCAACCCAACCTTACTTATAGCCAACCCAACCTCACCTATAATCAACCTAACCTCACTTATAACCAACCCAACCTTGCCTGTAATCGACTCAACCTCAACTACAACAAATTGACAACCTTTCAACAACCACTTGATAATCACCTCAACCAACCAATAACCTTTCAACCCTTATTATACCCTTGTCATAACCCATCTCAATTATCTCAACCTCACCAATATTTGGGTTACCTATCCCAACCACCATATCAATTACCTCAACCATATCAAACTTTTGATTACCTACCTCAACCTTCATATAAATCACCTATACCTCCTTTATGGTAACCTTCTTTATCTCAAAACCAAAACTTGATCTATACCCCTAGTCACACCACCAACAACTATCAAACCAACCACTATCAACCTCATCAAATCAAACCAATAATCATCTAACTAAAAATTATAAAACAAACTTTTCTAACCAATAAATATTATCATCCTTACCAATGTTATCAAACCTATCAATCCAACCTACCTTACCCACATTTTTAACCTTATCAACCCCATCAAATCTAAGCACTAACTATCAACCTACTACCATATTGAACCAACCAAAAATTTTAAGCTACCCTAATATCAAACCTACCCACCATATCAATCATGTCAAATCTATCAAATACCTCAACCTTACCCAAACTCTCAAATAAACCTACCTTATCTAACCAACTAAACTTCTCAAACCCACCAATCTTATTAAACCAACCGACCTCACCAAATCAAACCAATAACTATCAACCAAAATTTTCAAACCTACCAACCTTATCAAGTATACCTAACCCATCATATCACTCAAACTTGTCAAGTCAATTCAACTTATTTGACCAACCAACTTTACCAAACCAACCAATTAGTTTATAACCTTAAGAGCCATTGGTGCACCCTCTTCTTAGGTAGTATACCCCATTAGGGTAATTATATGCCTCAATCCTTGACAAATTTCTAAGGGCTTCTGTCATTAGACTCCCTCAAATCAAACCTGTTAATGTTTTTCTTCCAAAACCCATTTGGTTTATAGAGAATGAGTTTTGTATGTATCATCACACAAACAGACATGTAGTAGATAAATGTGGGTATTTTAAGATGTTTGTCCAAAACCTTATTGATCAAAAAGAGGTTCCAAATGATTTTCTCCATGTTTCCCCCAACATAACCTTGAATGTATTCAAGTAATCAATTATTGAACTTTTTTCTGCACCCATTATTGTGCAAGCCCATAATCAAATCCCTCAACACAATGAGGTCCCTTCATTAGATTTGGTCCTTAGTGCATCTATAACTATGGAAACCATAATTGAAACCCCAACCAATCCACATTTTAACAAAGTGCACCCTTTTCAACTTTCTTTTGGAACCATCACTAAGGAATAATCAACCTTAAACCACCCACTTGTTGACCAAGAAAAGACTTCTCAACTTTCCCTTAAAACTATCATTAAGGAAACCAACCCACCTCTTCCACTTCCCCTTTTAATAGAGCCAACCCTAGCTCAAAACACCTCAACTATAAATAAATTCAGCATAACCTCAATTAAAATCAAACTGATTTAATTCCTCTATAATCTGCTAGTTTTCATCTACCTAATGACATTGTCTTTGGTTTGATTCCCTTTTGAATAGGGTCAAACATTTGTCACCTTACCTTACCAAACAAACAAGCAAACCCCACCAACAAGCCGAATAAACAACCCATCCTACCTCCCTCAACCAATCAAACCAACCTATAAACCAAATCAATCAACCATGATCAACCTAAATTTTAATCCAACCATAATCAACTTATTTATCAACACAAACCAACATCAACCCTTCATTAGAGATTTCTTGAATCTCAGCTACCTTTTTATCCAAGCTACCCACACCTCACCTAAGTTCCCTCATTGGGATAATTCACCACTCTTGTCTACCCCACCTCTATTTTAGGATGATGTTCCCAACATCATTTCTAGACCTCAAACATACCCAAATCTAACCCAATAATGTTTCCCTTGCCATAGCACCATAACAGAGATCTCATCTAAACCACCACCTACAGCTTGAACTCCAAACTAACAACTAACAACCCTCTTTAATAACCCAAATTTAGTCATCTTTATCCTTCATAAACCCTCTTTACTAACCCACATCATTACCTAAGAATCTTTTCCTACCTCAACATTCATGGAAAGATCACTTGGGGGAATTCTTCCTCTAAAAGTTTTGACCAGGCAATAACCCCAACATTAACAAATGACCAAGCCAACCCTTGGTACTTATGCCTCAACCTACACCTAGCCTAATACCAAACCAACCTTAAACTTAAAAAAACCTTGACCTTAATTAACCTTTTATCAATGACCCAAACCACACTTAAATCTAGCTAACCAATCCAAAAACTAACCAACATTATTGTTAACTAAAGTTTAGCCACCATCACCTAACCAACTTGCCCTTTTTAACTCTATTCAACCTAGAGTGTTTTCCACATCTAATCAAGTGTCAAAAAGTGACTGGGGAACCTCTTCTCTCCTGATTAGCTCAAACCATTTACATGTAAGTGTTGACGCTGGAAAGTGCACCCAATTGGCAGGAAAATGGATTCATGCCCTCTCCCCACAACATGGAAACCCCTCTCTCCCCTGTGGGATGGTGAAGCAGGAGAGGAGAGTCTCTAGGTATGGGCTAGTTCCCTCTGATGTATCTTGTTTGGTTCAAGCAGTGCAAAAATATAGATATACTGGGGGGGATGAAAAAGGAAGGAAGTACAAGAAAGCAAACAACCTACTCTAAAAGAGGTGATACACCAAAATAAAGGGTTGACCTTCTAGATCCACTCTCAGAATCAAGGGAAATGCAAGTATACTCTACACATCTGGTAGAAGAACCAGGCTGCTAAGACTAACAGGGAGGCTATAATGGAAAATACATAACAAAGGTTTACCGAGGTGCTGTGGAATGCACACTTACAAGCAACTTACTCTATCCTGTCTTTCTCAAGTATTGCTCTTCTCCTTTCAACTACAGAACTGGCGCCTTGTAGATAGCTGGTTTGTTGGCATTACTTGTGAAAGCATGGAAGATAATGACTAAACACAAATAATACCCATGACATACATAGCAAATCAATCCAAGATGGAGGCAAAAAAACTGTATTTTATTGATTCAGGTGGAGAATTTGCAGAGCAGTGCTCTTTACAAAATTGGGGAAGATCCTGATAAATGACCAAGTCTGTGTATTTATATGGGAAGAGCCAAGAGGAGTCTCATTGGGAAGAGTGAAAAAACACTGTAGCTAATGTCATAAGTCTGCCAAGACCATGCTTGTTGCCTCATTTTGCATGCTGGTCTTCTCCTCTGGCGGCTGGGCAGGCTTTTTCCTGTGCTCTACAGGTGTTTTTTGCCACCTGCTGTTGTGGGCGGTGAATTTGCCACCCACTGTCATGGACTTCATGCGGGACTTCTACCGATGTCGATCGAGTAAGCTGTCGACCGTGGTAGTTTTGCCGACGTCGGCTGATGTAAGCTGCCGACCGCAGCAGTTTTGTCGATGTCAGCCGATGTTAATGGCCTCTTTTTCTCTGTTGGCTACTTCACGTGGCAATTTTGCCGCCCTCTGCATGTCTGTAGGCGGTCTCTTTTTACCTCGCCAGTGTTGTGGGCAGTGATTTTGCTGCTCTTTGCATTTTGTCTACCCTTCTTTTTTGCCTTAGTGTTAAATGCCCTGATTTTTCCTCTCCCCTTGTGTGAACGTTCGAAGACTCTACCTTTCGCTACTGTGAATGTCAACGAATGAGGCCGATGAACCAATGCTCTGAAATGGAGCTATCGAACCCTGAAGACAGACCTTGCAACTCGAAATGATTGGCCATGTAAAGCAGGTGTAGAAGGTGATCGAGATTTTGCCTGAGGGGCAAAATTGGGTCAACAAATTGGTGACTCATAGGGTAAGCGTGCTTGTTATGCTTAGAACCTAGTTGCCTTACATTCCATTGGGTGTGGAGTCAGATGGTGACTTTGAAGAGAGTTCTCCACAGCTTTTTCAAGATCCTAGATTCAAATACACAAATTTTACCCCCAAACAAAGGGAAACACACAAAGCTAAAAATAACTAACTGTGCAAACTGCACTTAGGGAAAACAAGAAAGAAAACAAGGGAAACTATGTACAGCCGAACCAAAAAAAAATTAGTGGCAATGCTTTAGATGTATCCCGTTGACTGGGATACGCAATTCTTCACCATCTAACCTAGAGAGCTAGAATGCATTATGCTACTTGCACTAAGTAATCATGTAAGGATCGCTCCATAGGGCATCAAATTTTGCATGTTTTCCAGGCTTAGCTCTATCTTCGTCCCATTGTCAGGACAATGTCTCCTTCGGCAAAAAAATTTGACGAAGACTTCTTGTTGAAATGTCTTTTCACCTGATGTTGGTAACTGATCATAGAGACCATGGCCCAATTCTTTACCTCTTAGAGCTCCATTAATTCACACAATCTGACCTCCATGCTACTTCCTTCTTCTAGCTACAGCTGATGAGTGAGGTCTAATGCTGGCAACTCGAGTGAGATAGGAAGCCTTGCTTCCCTTCCATACACAAGCGTATATGGAGAATTTGCGATTGATCTCTTCGGAGTGATTCGGTCAGCCCATAGAGCTGTCTTCAGCTTGGCATGCCAAGTTTTTTTATTCTCTTCCATGGTCCTCTTTATAATCTTGATCAAATTTTTGTTAGTGGACTCAGCCAGCCCATTTCTCTATGGGTAGTAATTTGATGAAGTGCTGAGGTATATACCATACCTTAGCACCCATTCACTAGTTTTGGTTCCCAGAAAAGCCAAGGCGTTGTCTGAAATTATAATGGTTGGGACCCCAAAATGTGTCACTAAGTCCTCATAGAAATCTAGGACTGCGCCTTCATCGCTTCCTTCAAAGTAATGGCTTCCACCCACCTGGTGAAAAAATTTGTAGCAGTCAGGACCCACTTGTGTCCGATGCTGGAGGGAGGATTGATCATCCCTATGAAATCTAGGCCCCACTACATGAATGGTTGTTCAACTTGAATGGGCTATAGGGGCATGGAAGCCAATCACTACTTTCCATCAAAGAGTGCACACTTCTGGCACTTCCTTACCCAGGCATAAGTATCCTTGAAAAGAGTGGGCTAAAAATAGCCAGCTCTCATTATTCTTGCTGTTATGGTCTTAGGGGCAAAATGGCTGCCTGTTGGCCCATCGTGAAACTCAGCCAATACCTTGTCAGCCTGACTGGGGTCAATGCATCTTAGGAGAACCCCAAAGAGATCCTTCCTGAATAATACTCCATCAATCAAAACATAAGGAAGGGACTAAAGTTTAAAATACATTCTTTTAGCCCTATCGAGACCCTGTGGACATTCACCTGTAAGAAGGAAGCACCTCATGTCCATCATCCAATCTCTTATGATAGCTGGTTCTTCTACAGTGACTGTGTCATGGATCAGCAAGCTGTCTTCACCCTTTTACCTCAAATATGCTATTAGTTGTTCACACAGGCCCGCTCCTCTCACCAACTTGGTAATTTTGATGTCTATGTCATACTCCATTACCTTGGTGATCTATCCCGCTCTTTTCTCGTTTAAGTCTTGATTGGTCAAGAAATCTTTAATGCTGAGATGTGGAACCATGAGATGGATCCTACTATTTGACAACATATATCTGAATTTCTTCAGGCTGCGCACCACTACCAGGACTTGCTTCTCTACGTAAGTGTACCTAATTTTGAATTCCTCTAACCCTTGGCTAAAGAAGGTGAGTGGTTGCTCGAGGTCATAATTGTTTGCTTGGGTAAGCATAGTAGATATTACTTCTCCATTGTTGAAGGTATAGAGATTGAGGTCTCTATCAAAGTTAGGGCTGATTAGAGTGGGAGCCTGGGTTAAAGCTTGTTTGATAGCTTCAAAGCTGTCTTTTTTTGGCGTTGTCCATTTGAATTCTTCACCCTTCCTCAGCATAGAGGTTAGGGGTTTAACTATTTCAACAAAGTTCAAAATGAACCTCCGAATGAAATTTATTCAGCCAAAGAAACTCTGTAGGCCTTTCTTGTGCTTTGGTAGGGACATCTCCAAGATGGAGTGGACTCTCTCGGGGTCAATAGACAAACCTTCCTTGGACACAATGTGGCCAAGAAGTTTCCCCTCATGAATCGCAAATACACATTTCTTTGGATTCAGGGAGATGCCAAATTCCCTGCACCTCTCAAAAATCTGCCTGAGGTGTTCCATGTGCTATCCCACTTCCTTGGAAAAAACTATTATGTCATTGAGGTACACTAGTACATTCTTATTTATCAAACCACTAAAAGCCATGTCCATGGCTCGCTGGAAGGTAGCACCACTATTGGATAGCCTGAAAGGCATCTTCTGGTAGGCGAACGTTCCCCATTTAGTGGTGAAGGTTGTTTTGTATTGGTCGTAGTCTCATACCAAAATCTGATTATATCCTGAATAACCATCCAAGAGGGAGAAGCGTTCAGAACTAGTTACCTTTTGGAGGATCTACTCCATGTTCAGAAGGGGATAATGATCTTTTAAAGAGACTTTATTAAGGTCTCTAAAGTCGATGCACAGCTTGATCTCCCCTTTTTTTTCTAACTAGAACCAAATTGGCCAACCATGAGGAATGTTTGATCAGAAATATAATACTGGACTCAATCAACTTGACCAATTCTTTCTGCATAAGGAGCTCGATCATCAGATTAACAGGCCTCTATTTTTGTGTGACTGGTTTTGCACCTTCATCTAATTCAATGGTATGCTGGGCGAGTCTTGGATCGAAGCCTTTCAAGTCACCATAATTCTAGGCAAAAATATCAGTGAACTCCTGACACAGCAGAATGAAAGCTTGCCTTTCTTGAAATGTGCAGACCTTACCAAGCGCCAACAAATTGTCCTTGAAGATTTCAACTTTTTCATAATTCTCCTCTCTGGTAGTGATGCATGCTTTGTCATCTCTTAGTTGGTCTTCTCTGTTGAAAATACTTTCAAGTGTGACCAGACTCTTAGGAAGTTTATTGTTCTTCAATTGAACAATCTGATTTCCATATTGTTGCTGCAATTTTGCTTGATTGTGGACCGCAAACTTAGCTTCTTCCTGCAGGAAAAGAGCTATCTGCTAGTCACTTTTGAAGACCTACCAATTTGTAACATTGTCTGGAATTGAAGGCCGAACCACCACTTTCAAATGGCCAAACCACAACCCCTGCTTATTTCTTTTGAAACATCAAATTGGGCACCAACAATTAACAGCCTGTCAGCCTGCTTATTCTATTCCCTAGGAATCAAGGTAATGTTAAGGCAAGGAAATCCTCCATCAAGTCCTAGACTCTATGCTTGTAAGACTTTAGTAAGGAGTTCTTGGTCAAGTTTAGGCCTCTTATTTGGTTCACAATTAATTCACTGTCCCCCAGGATTTGCAACTTTTTGATCCCTCTCTTTCTTACCCACTCAAGTCCATGAATCAAAGACTCATATTTTGCAACATTACATGTGCAAGAGAACTAGAAATGGAAAGCTGAAAAGTACCTTTCTTTAGAAGGGGAGACTAACATTGCCCCACCACCAGTGCCCGATTTGCTTCTAGAACTGTCAAAGTATAGCTGCCATAGGCCAAGGTCTTCTTTGTTCTCCTTCATTATATTGGGCATGATGGTGCTTTCTTCGTGTAAGCAATAGACGCCAAGGTCTACCTCCTCAATAAACTTATAAGGATTGTGCTCAAAGTTATCGCTTCCCCACTCATCCAAGAGTAGATCTGTGACTCCTTCAAGAGCAGAAGATGAAGATTTGTCTCTGAGAGTCTTCTGGATCAATGATAGTGTAACTGACATTCGTTGCCTTGGGTGAATAGGGCTCTAGGTGGTCCTTGTAGAGTGGCTCAGATTTGATTTTCACTTTGGTCTTGTATTTGGTTATGAAAACCAGATATGACCAATTCACTGCTAGATAACCACCTATCTTGGACGTAAAGTCCCTAGACAAATAGATTGCAAAATATGGAGGAACGTTCGCTACCACTATATCATGGGGGATTGAGAATGTCGGGTAGGCATGCAGTGTTAAATTCAATCCTTTCAGGATTCCGACTATCTTTGTAGGCATCCCATCTAGTTGCAAGACTCCTTTGTTCATTGCTTCATACTTTAATCCCATCTTATCGGCAATGCACTTAGGGCATTACTGAAGTGCTGGCCCCGCTGTCAATTATGCAATTATGTACTAAGAAATCCCCTATGATCAAAGATACATAAAAGGGGGGAGTCTTTTCTTCTTTCTTTACCTGACTTGAAGCAGAAGGTTGCCCATTCGTCATTAGGATGTTATTAGTGTCTGTTGGGATGGCCTGGCGATCTAGTTCATGCAATTCTTTCTTCAAAATGTCCCTTTGTCCTGGGAGAGACAACGAATCCCATAGAGAAATGCTCACATGTAATTTCTTCATTTGATCAACTATATTAACTTGGGGACTAACTCCTTTCGTGCTTTCCTTTGGGCTGATCTCGACTGGAGCTGTAGACTGAGGAGCTAAAGGTGCAAACAATTGTCTGGAAATTGGGGCCCTTTGAAATGGGTGTGATGGAGGATTAGTTGTTGCCTGAGGGGAAGCATGCGCTTCTCCAACTGCTCTTCTTTTAAATCTCATGTTGGCTGCAATGCAATTAACTTGATTATCTGTAGCGCCCCCATGATTAATTGCACAGAGCTCACCCTCTTCATGATTTATTAGGGTAGAATCCGGCTGAGTTTGATTGTTACTCGTGCTGGGCTGAGTTGGAAACTCAAAAAACTGGAAAAAATTAGTAGCTTGATTTTCTAAATTCTAGAAAAAAATCATCATATCATTCGTGTGGATAGCTTGCTCTTGACCTTGTCCCATGGTTGAACAACCTGGCTGCTCCTGCACTAGATTGTTCTGAGTAGGCACTATGGCTTTGGATGACGAAGAGGGGCCTGAGTTATAATTTTGATAAGGCCTGGTTGTAGTGAGCTGCCCCTGACCTTGGTTATAGTTTTGAAAGGGGGGTCTAGGGGCATGGCCATAATTTTGATAACCCTGGTTTGGCTTGTTGCTTTGAGCTTTATGCCTTTTAAGGGCAACAAGTTCATTTGACATGCTCTGCAACAGGCCCTTAACTTCATTTAATTCATTGGATGGAAAAGCAGCTGGCTTCTCAATGACAGGTAGGGGAGCAATTGTGGGAGCGACAGCTTGAATTGGGGGCAGTGGTTCTGGGAAAAGTGGCATATGAGGCCTAGGGGCAATTTTTCTAGCTTGAATCAAGCAATTTTTGGCCGCAATGGCAATGTCATACGCAGCCAACAGTATATGTCCTCCCATAGATTGGATCATCATAGCAATGTCACTATTTAATGCTTTTAAATAGTACAAGAAAGCGTAGCTGGGGGTTGGCCTTACCAGGATGGGAATTCTATCCCAAGTCTTTTGAAACTGCGTATTGAAGTCCTGCATGTACTCGTGTGGAGCTCTCTTTATAGTTGTCAGCTGCTCAGCAAGAGAGAGGCCGTCACTTTTTTCCCCAAAATGATCAGTTAAATGGGTGCCCAATTCGTTTCAAGAATGTATGGAATTCATAGGCAAGGTGCCATACCAGTCGAGAGCTTTCCCTTTCAGAGACAAGGCTAACAGCCTGATGGCAATGTTTTCCTCTATTATATTGTGAATATTGCAAAGGTTGGCAATATTCTTGATATGCTCAACAACTGTAATAGGTCCCACTCCATCAAAAGAGGGCACATTTTTTAGAGCCGTTCTGGGAATCAAATCATAGCGTGGGAGGTTTAAAGGGCTCTCACCGCGAAAAGCTGTAAAAGGCAATGCCATGGCTAGAACGGGCTGCAACTGTGGCTGAGCTGGGTTGATGTTCCTAGCAACAAGTCTAGGAGGATTTACTAATGGATAAGGGTGAGTTCTTTCAAACCTGAGCCTTTTAGCAGAGTTTAAAGGTAGCTCAATGAAAACAAAAGGAACCCCTCTTGAAGCTGACCTTGTGGTAACCTTTGGCATAGAAGTTTAAGTGACTGGTCTTAAAATAAAGAACTAAGCTCTTACCAGTGGAGTCACCAGATGCTAAAAAATATTTGAAATCACTGTAGCAGGACCAGCATCAATCTTGAAATACTAATGCGTTAGAAACTGATAAAAATACGGTCCCACCAGGGTGCCAAAACTGTTGATGTTGGAAAGTGCACCCAGTTGGCAGGAAAATGGATTCCTGCCCTCCCCCCGCAACATGGAAACCCCTCTCTCGCCTGTGGGACGGCGAAGCAAGAGAGGAGAGTCTCTAGGTATGGGCTAGGTCCCTCTGATGTATCTTGTTTGTTCCAGGTAGTGCAAGAATATAGATATATAGATATACTGGGGGGGATGAAAAAGGAAGGAAGTACAAGAAAGCAAACAACCTACTCTAAAAGAGGTGATACACCAAAATAAAGGGTTGACCTTCCAGATCCAATCTCAGAATCAAGGGAAATGCAAGTATACTCTACACATCTGGCAGAAGAACCAGGTTGCTAAGACTAACAGGGAGGCTATAATGGAAAATACATAACAGAGGTTTATCGAGGCGCTGTGGAATGCACACTTACAAGCAACTTACTCTGTCCTATCTTTCTCAAGTATTGCTCTTCTCCTTTCAGCTGTAGAAATAGCACCTTGTAGATAGCTAGTTTGTTGGCATTACCTATGAAAGCATGGAAGATAATGACTAAACACAAATAATACCCATGACATACATAGCAAATCAATCCAAGATGGAGGCAAAAAAAATTGTATTTTATTGATTCAGGTGGAGAATTTGTAGAGCAGTGCTCTTTACAAAATTGGGGAAGATCCTGATAAATGACCAAGTCTGTGTATTTGTATGGGAAGAGCCAAGAGGAGTCTCATTGGGAAGAGTGAAAAAACACTGTAGCTGATGTCATAAGTCTGCCAAGACCATGCTTGTTGCCTCGTTTTACATGCTGGTCTTCTCCTCCAACGGCTAGGCAGGTTTTTTCCTGCATGCTCTGTAGGTGTTTTTTGCCGCCTGTTGTTGTGGGTGGCAAATTTGCTACCTACTGTTATGGACTTCATGCGGGACTTCTACTGACATTGGCCGAGTAAGCTGCCAATCACGACAGTTTTGCCGATGTCAGGCAATGTAAGCTGCCGACCACAGCAGTTTTGCCGATGTCAACTGATGTTAATGGCCTCTTTTTCTCCACCGACTACTTCACGCAGTGATTTTGCTGCCCTCTGCATGTGTGTAGGCGGTCTCTTTTTACCTGCCAGTGTTGTCGGCAGTGATTTTGCTGCTCTTTGCATTTTGTCTGTCCTTCTTTTTTTTGCCTTAGTGTTAAACGCCCCAGTTTTTTCTCTCCCCTTGTGTGAACGTTCGAAGACTCTACCTTTCACTATCGTGAATGTCAATGAATGAGGCTGATGAAGCCAATGCTCTGAAACAGAGCTGTCGAACCCTGAAGATAGACCTTGCAACTCGAAATGACTGGCCATGTAAAGCAGGTGTAGAAGGTGACTGAGATTTTGCCTAAGGGGCAAAATTGGTTATCCCTTGTTTTCATCCACCTTCATTTCCTTATTTTAAGTACAATCAATTAAAATAGGATCATATGATTATCCATCACAACTTTATCCTAATCCTAAGCATGGGTACCATGACTCTATTTATGGCATGATTCTCATGGACAATTTTCACCCCTTATAGGATGAATCCCTATGATCATTATCACTTAAACCTTTTTCACCCATCATTCACCTTCTTGAGATATGGTTTTTCCTCTATAAAGGAAATCCTTTTAAGCTTATATAGACTAGTCTATGTCTAAACTAGAATAACATTCAATTTGGGATACTAAATATCACTTGGGTCAACATCTCTAGCAATGCAGACTACTCCCTTGAAGGATAGCTGCCCAAAACTATCAATTTTTTTTATAAAAAGGTAGATTTCTCCCTCAAAGGATAGCTATCAAACATGAATAAATCCAAAGCTTAGACCACTCCTTGAAGGATGGCTACACCAAACATTTGTCAAGTAATCAATCACCTAGAAGTTTCTTGCATCGATCAACTTCCCAAAACCATCAACTTAAAGCAATCAAATGAACTCAAGTCAAAATTAAAAAACAAATCAACCCCAAGAAAGATTCAATCTGCTTTCACACAACATTCATAGACTTCCCACATCAATCAGTCTACCTAAACTTAGAGCATGGACATATCTATACTAGTTTTTAGGTCACCTATAGAAGGGGTGAGTCATCCCCACAAGAAGGTTATGTTACCATTTATCCACCTACCATTCATCTCCACCTTTCATCCTTTACTATATTAAGGGATTTTGAGCTTACTTGACACTTCGTGATCAAGCTACCTTTTTAACCATTGAACTAAAAACTAAGCAAAGCATGAAGGGTTTATGTTTATAAGCCCACCCATCTTGCCATTATGGTTTTTTCTAATTGGATCATTTATCCTACTCCTCATACTTTCATGAAAACCTTGTCATAATGTATGTCTTCCTTTTTTGGGTCATTATTACCCCCAACTACCCACTTTGTACCCTTTCACCAGGAAATGGGGTACCTTTTTACCAAACTAGGTGGTAACCCAAATTAGGCAACCAATTTAAACACCACCAATTATTATAGATCAACTTTATTCATAACCCAACCTTACCTTATTGAACCTAATCATTGGAGATCACCTTTCTCCACTAATCAAACACCCACCCGTGGAGACTACCTTCTTTGCCCACTTTGACCACCTCATCATCTCACCATTGGTCCATATCGACCCAACTAGTGCACATTTTGTATGACTTTTGCTTGGTCCTTTTGACCACAATGACAAAAATTTCCATGTTAACCAATTTTTGGACCTGCACTACCTTGTGCACACCTAATCCACTTGTGTCTTTTTGGGAGCATTTCCTATCTTGGATACCCATGACACTTGACTAGTTTGTGTTTTCATTAAGAGCACTTCCTACCTTGGATACCTATTGAAACATATACATCACTTAAGAGACTTGAATTTTTGAGTGTACCTAGTTGTCACACCTAAATGTGGTCATGCGGTCCACTTGTCACTTATATTTTTAGCACCAACCTTTATTTTTACCAACCATGGAAACCTAGTCTATACATGATCTTGGATATCAAATTGTTTATCATACTTTATGTACTTATTTACACTTCAATGCCCAACCTATCACCCACCTTCATGACATCTACCTTTGTCATCATCTTCATCGACCTTATCAAACCCACACCCAATTCTATTTTACCTCATCAACTCCTAGTTTAAGGGGGAAAACCTCCTTTCATACTTGGGGTAACCAAACCTTTGACCCACAATCCATTTTTGTTTTGCATCTTATTAATTCAAGATGCATAAAAAAAAGAAATAAATGTAGACACTAAAAATCTACTCACAATGATTCTAAATGTTTTAACTCTCCTAGACCACCTTAAGACCCCCTTGGGCCCAACCTTGACCTTTTGACCCTTAACCGACCTTAACCCACATAACCCAAGTTAGTTTAAACCACCTAGATAACCCATCTTAACCTTTTTACCTTGGTCTTATCAACCGTTGAGGGTCACCATGATCATAGATGATCACCTTGACATCAATGATCACCCTAACCATCAATGATCACCCTAAACATCAATGGTCAAGTTTCATCACCTGAGAAACTTAACTGACCCTTCAACTCTGACTTTCTTTTGTATAATTAGTTCAACTAATTCATGTGTGAACTAATGCATACACAAGTTATATTTAGACAGTAAGTTGGACCCATTTTTAACATATTATTTCACCTCTCCTTCCTTCCTATAAAAAGAGGAGAACTTGAGGGGGTAGAGAAGTAGATCATCAAGAGGCAAGAGAAGGAGAGAGAATAGAGATCAAGATCAATCATCAATTTCTTGTGCAGGTATCTCTTCATCAGCAATCATCTTTAGTACGCTCTAGATTTTTTCCAAGTCATCAACCATCAAATATTAAACCATGATCTAAGTATATTATTCTTTACTTCAAGTTTTAATTATTTAGTTTAGAAATTACACCCATCCACCCATAACCTTTTTTTGGTCATTTGAATAACTAACCCTTGAACCAGCCACCTATGAACCTTAACCTCTACCCACAACCAATATTTGACCCAAACTCACTTCATAGAACCATTATATAACCTCAACCAAGCAACATTCTTGACTTGAACCTAAGCTTAAAATAACCATCGATGATCACCTTGACCATCGATGATCACCAAAACTATCGATGATCACCCTAATCATCGATGATCACCCTAATCATCGATGATTACCCTAATTGCTAATGGTCACTCTGTAAAACTAGACACCCAAAATAAGCAAGCAAAAACCACTTCTCAACCAAAACCAAAACCTTATTTTCTTGACTTTTATCATAATACAGACTAGAAACAACAACCTAACCATAATTGAACCATATTCTGATAGTTTTGGCATTCACCTTAATGTTATCTTGTTAATCTAAGCATTTATTTTGAATAGTATTTATTTCAGTTAAATTAAGTAATTTCATTTATGTTATGTAACCTTCTTTTATCAACATTAAGTTATCTTAAAAGGTGGATTGACAGCCCCTGAGGAAGCTCTTGATTCAAGATCTAGCTAGTGCTAGGTAATCCACTCAGCTATCTATCTAACCAACCATTTGCTTTAATGTTTTCTTGTTTGTAGGTCATCCTCCCAAGATAAAGAGGAGTTCTTCACAATTTTTAATTTAACATACACACAACCAAATAGGTTTTTCAACCATACCTATATTTAGTTTCTTCTTTTTTTCTGAAATCTAAGCTGAAATTCACTAAAACAGTTGAACTCATAGGCAAATAATATTGTATTTGGATTATAAAATTATCGTTGATCTACTTGAGATTATTTATTCATTAACATACAAACCTTATTATAAATTATAGACTCTTTCTTTGGTGCGTGTTTATGTATAGTAGGAATACATAATAGATGATTATATTCTTAATTTACTTATGGTTTAATTTAATTTGATATCCATATTTTTGCACTTCAAGATGTAACTATACCTGTAGGAGGGAATTTTCATGTTGGATTTTATATATCTTATCTTGTTGAAGTGTGATCAAATGAAATAATCTTTTTGACATTATCCAATTTTACCTCCATTTTATTTAACCATGATTTTTTTAATATAACATTAAATTATATATTGGTAATTATCATGAAAAATATTTTTTACACAATGTTAGGCCCAATAAAAACCAAATATGTAATATGTCCTAATGAACCCTCATGGGTGCTTGTATGTTATAAATAATTTTCATTATGTCCTAATATGTCCTAATGAACCCTCATGGGTGCTTGTATGTTATAAATAATTTTCATTATGTCCTAATTCTTTAAGAAAATAATTTGTACATGAATTGTTTTATACCTTTTCATCAACCATAATTACTTACCTATTTTCACCTTTTATGAAAGCTCGAATGACCATTGGTTCCTTAAAAATACCTATGAAACATTAGTTATCATAGATTATGAAATAGATGAAGGTGGAAAAATTAAATTACCTAGTGTTCCATTATAATTATCAAATGTAATTACACCATTATACATGAGTTATTTATTTTTTTTACAATGCATATTTTTTTTTATCTCTATGTCCTTTGATGAGATGATAGTTAAAAAATGATCTTGCCCCCACTTATGTGAAATAATGTGCAGGGTGATATCGAATGGAAGGTAACATAATTAGCTTTTTATCAAGTAGCATTTGTAAAATAACACTTTGTTTATCCTTGAGTCTTTGCAATCATACAAGTTAGTCAACAATAGAAGGGCTAGGACTTATGCCAGTTATTCCCTTATTAAATACCTTATATATAGTTTCATTCTTAGATGGAAAATTGCCTTGGAGACTTGAGTTTGTTAACTTGTGTGAAACTGTAGAGTTATAATAAAGAGAGTGTGCATGTAAAATATCACTCTCATAAGCAAAGACATCAAAGTAAAATATCTTAAATAAATATATGTATGCTATAGTAAATTTTACCTAAGTGGAGTTAAAATGCATTTACTAAATATTAATTTATTATTTAAATTGGTTGGTAAATATATTTAAAAAATTAATGTATTTTGAATCTTAACATATAATGTTTCATTGGTTCATCATGACCTTGGTGAATGTTTTAGAGATGTTTTAAAACTAGGTTAGGGCCTCTATTTTTTATTAAATTAGTTAATAAATCATTCTCTAGTTTTAATCATATATATATATATATAGACTAGGTAAGTCACAGAACCAATCTAAGGCCTTACCTTTTAAAATTTAATGAAAAGTTTTTAGTAATAATACCCCATCACATGAATTGATTACAAGAGAAGATAAAGAGTGTGAAAGGTGGGTATGAAGATATTAATATCCATAAAATAAGTGAAATGTAGGTATAATAAATCATCTTGGACAAGGATGATTGAGTATCTTTCATACTATAGCTTGATCAATTATAATAATGTTATCAAATTTAGTATTATATTTCATAGACTCTTAGGATAATGAAATAACTCATTTTTTTAGTTCACCCATTCTATGCATCATAAACACTATATGACTAGTATGCATGGTTATATATTGTAAAGATTCATTCATAGGTTTCATTTCACCATCTATAACAAACATGGATAAAAAATATTCATTACAAATATGACTATATGATGTAGGAGCATCACTCAAAGTTTGAAATTTTGGTTTTGTATTGTCAATATTGGATTTTATTAGGTTTTTTCAGGGGTCTTATAGGTCTTATATTTCACTTGATAATAATTTACAAGTGTTTATAATAGGTTAAGTTAGCTAGAATTTGAATTTGGCTCTTTCCTGTTGAAATTCAAATTCAAATTTTTAAATGGTTATCTTTAGTTTAGGAAAATTTAACTAACTTATAGTGATTTTTAATGATTTTTTAGGTTTTTTAAGTGTATATAGAGTCTTCAAGTGATTTATAATGTTTATATTACCAAGGATGACTTCAAGTATCATTTTGGTCATTGATCTAGTTTAAACAATGCATCTTTAGTCCATTCAAGACCTATGTTGGACTAATCTTGGGTAGTTAGAGATTTTATAGGATTATATATTTCCTTGTAAATATTTAATTAAATCATAATAGAGAAAATAAAAGTCTTTAAGTTTCAAGAATGAGGAAGGAAGAAAACATAGGTCCAAGAATAAGACAGTGATAAAATTATATGCAAGTACATTGAAGTCTTGATTGTCAATGAAAGACTTTAGTTATGGGAATGTATTGGTTTGGAATTTAAGTATATATTAATGAATTATATTTTTTATTTTTTTATATTGACACATTGAGAGATATTTACTTGTAACAAATAGATACAAGGTTGATTCAGTCTGTGTATAGTCAAGTGTAAGATTCTTCACTTTCTTAAGGAGTATTGAAGATTCTTGTGTTATTTATATGTTTATTTATGTTAAATAAGTTATAAATAAGTAATAATAGTTTATTATAACTTATTTGTAGGCTTGAAACTTCAATAAATACTTAAACATAGTCAAATCCTACAACCTACTTATATAGACTTGTACCCTGCCTTTTGGATGCTTTATTCAAGTGAGTTTGGTGGTTTATTGAATATTGTGTCAATAAAATAAAGGTGTTTTTAATCTATAATTATATCTATACCTTTAATATACATTTTCCAACTTTAATCAGTACCTAAAACCTCTTATTATTCTTTAAAATTAACTTTTGCTCTTTCTCGACTTGTGTCTAGACCTCGTAAAGAGGTTTGGCCATTTCATGGTTTGGATATGTAGAGAGTGATTAAAACTCTAAAATTTATCTTGGGTGATGTTTTTTACATTATTAATTTGAATCAAACACTAGTTTTTCATTTTGCACATGTGGAGTTTTTCATAACAAAAACACAGTTGTAGACCTAAGAGACCTAATTAATAGAGAAAAGCTTGGAGTTAATGTACTTGCTTAGTGAGTTGGATTCTAAAAATTAATATAATTATGTAAAAAATTAATGGGTATCTAAAAATTTCATTTTTTGGATTTAAAATGTTGAACAAACCCTCAAGAAAAGTGCTTTCAAAGGGTTACTAGGAAGAGGCTTAAAAGAGTGAATACTGGTAAAAATAGAGCACTTAAATTTTGATTTGGAATATAAAATTTGATGTGTTTTTAGGATATGATAGTGGATACTTGAATCTATAATTATTTTATCTGAAGCATTTTACATTTGTCTAAACACCCAAAACAATGTTTTGAGAGGACTAGTAGAGATAGGCCTAAGAAGGCAAGTTTGATTCAAAGTTGTTTTGTACTAATCTCTCTACATCAATATAATTGCATTGTTTAGAAACATCATATTTTTTACATAAATAGAAGAATAATTTTAAGTAATTTCATCAAAAACATCATTACAAACCTTAAATTATGAGGTAGATAAATGACACAAGAAATAACATGTGTTTCATCTATCCATTATTTAATTGTATCAAATAAACATCGATATTTATTAGTCACAAGATCAGTAGTATCAAGAAGTATGTTTATTGATCTAATTTTACCATGTTATTATTCTACCTCATAACTATTATAAAGGTCTAAACAAGGGGAATGATAGATAGTCTCTTGTATGTGACTTATAACATTAATTTGATCTACTTCTTCTTTACTATCATTATCCAAGCATACATCACTAGTATACCAATCTTCATAATTTTCATTCGCATATTAATTAGCATCATGCTCATGACCATTATCATAATCATTTATAACATAATTATTCAATCCATTTGTATAATCATAAGGCACAACATGTGTATAAAAAATGAGTCTATAAGATGAGACAAAGTAGGGTCTAGAGGATGTGCAATCAAAATAATATTTAATATAAGAGGATAAGAAATAAAACCATGAGTCTTAACCCTCATATAAGGAGAAACATAAACCTTAAGGTTTGTAAAGAGTGTATATACCAAAAATTCAAACCCTCATGTAAAAGGACACTTCATAAGGGGGAATCAAAAATTAGATTTGAAAGTAAAATTGCTGGCCATTTTTGGCCCACATACAAAATAGCTTGGATATAGTGTAGTCTCTAAATGTCCTAGCGTAGAGAAAGAATGGTCAAATGGTTTGAGAATAACTATGGATGGAATGAGTGGTCCCAAGGTCTCATGTTGCTCACAAAGATTTTGAAACACTTTAAGCTTGCTTAAAGTGTAATTTGTCAATCTTTGAAGGACAAGTATATAAAGCAAAGAGAGGGATCTGAGGAGGATCTCATGGTGGTCAAAGTAGTTCAGGGTCATGGAATAAGTCTGCACAAGCTTCAATTTTTCATAATTCATTTGAGCCTTCAAATATCCAGCAACAGTTCAAACACAAATTTAGAAGAGCCTGCAAGCTAAAAAGCTCAGTGAAAAACCTTTTATTTGTCTAAGTCCTCACTTGGCATATTTTTTTAGTCTTTTATTTGAATAAGTTCAATTCTATTGGGTCTTTTTATTTGGATAAGTATTAATATTTTGGGCCAAGTGCTAATATTTCCTTTGGAATAATGGTTTTGTATTTATTTGGCTAAGTGTTGGGAATTGTTTTGGACATTTTTTTTGAAAAAAAAATCTTGAAGTGTAAATTATTTTCAACATTTTATCCATAGTAAAAGGCCAAGTATAATTGTGTTGAGAAAATTGTTCAAGATAATTTTCCTAAGGACCAAGTTCTTTTGGACATTTTTTTCCACAACAAATGTCTTGAATACAAAAGTCCTAAAGACCTAATTCTTTTGAGGAAAGTGGTCAAAATAAAAAAACCTACAAACAAAAGTCTCGAAGACATAATTACATCGGCCAAATTATCTCAAGGAAATTGTTCTAGTAGAGTGACATTCACGCAAGTGTCAAAGTTCAAGCTCAGCAATCATCCATTGGGGTCCAAAAATTGACAATCTCATAGACATCATGAAAAGTTATTATTGGGGCCTTAAATATATTTATCATCCATAAACTAGAACATTTTTTTGGCATTCAGACCTCTCTCAATAATCTACATGTTGGTGATTTCTATGTGCACATAATATTTTCAACTTTTATCACATACTAATGCTTTACATCTTGTAGGAACCTGTTGAGACTCAATCTCTCTTAGTGTATGCCCTAAGGGGTGCATCGAGAAAGGGGTGGGTATACCTTTGGTGCTTTACAGGATTAGTGTCCCTTTTTTCCACATTATTATCAATCTAACTAGCTCCTAAAACCATTTTCGAAGTTATTTCTCCTCCCTTACACACTCTTCCTATCTTTTCCTCTTTCCATCCCTCATTTTCTTGTCTTAAACCCCATTTGGTCATTCGGTTGTACTAGGTCAACTAGGTCGAGCCAGTATAATTTAGGGGTATTTTTCACTTTCTTATCTTGTTAGCCATTCAGTTGACCTAGCTCAAACCTAGTGAATTATCCTCGAAAACACATCGGGTCGACTAGATCGACCCTATACAATAATGTTTTTGAGAGGGTTTAGGGAAATATCCAATTATAAATATAAGATCATTTTGGTCATTATTCATATATGTATTCAATATTTATTATTCTCTTACCCTTATTCATAATCTGCTCTTCCACCATTCTACTTGAGGAAACTCAACTTAGGTTTTTTATTTGGAGAATCTAGTATTGTGGATAAGTCTTGGATGCTTTGGCTTTTCTTAGTGATCCTTATAAACCAAAACAACCTCTTCCAAAGCCCTTTTGTCCAAGTGAAAGATTGATTATTGATGGGTTCATATTCAATTAGTATATTCTAACTTTGTTCTCTCTTTTAGTAGATAGAAATATCATAAGTGTTGGCTCGAATAATACTATATTTCATATTTAATGTATTAAGGTATTACTCATACTTACTTTAATTGAAATTCCCTATACATATTTATTTTATTATTTCTAACCCCCACTTGGTGCCACAAGCTTTGGTGTGCACTAGATTAGATTTATTTTCTTGTTATTAGAATAAGTGAATGCTTTAAACCTTAGGAATCCATTAGGGTTGTTGTGCAATTGTGTTAGACTGTAGGCTTGATAACCCTTCTTAGCATGATATGTTATGACAAGTGATCTCCTAATTGGGTCTAGCAAATTCCCATATTGGTCATGGTCTCGCTTAATAAGTGTATTTCCAATCAGAAGTATAGGTATGCTCTATCTTCTTCGAGCCAAGATTGATTTATAGACATGATGCATTTCTGATTACATACATTATAGTGAACCCAATGTGAAACTAACCCTTGTAAGATTTATTTCACTTATTTCATTCTTTTGATCATCATTTTTATCATATATTTTGACATACTAGATCAATTTTGTCAACCTAGCTATTTTTCTTTGTGTGCAAGTTTCCAAGAATAGGCAATTGGATCAACCCAATCAACCCAGTATAGGTTTTTAGATTTTTAGACACCTAGTTCAACCTACTAGGTCGACCCAATTAACCATGTACATTTTTAGCACTCTGTAGTAGGTTTCTATACAGCTTGATCGATCCTATCGACCTAATTTGTAGGTTTCTCAAGCATACTTCAAGGTTCTTCATTATCAATCTTCCTTCATTGAATCTCTGATCCACCAAGGTTCCTTTTTACCTCTCTATTTCATTATTTTATGTCTTTCCTTTCATAGTTTATAGTCTTTAAAACTACCCTTGCATAGTCAATTAGATCGACACTATTGACCCAGTTCTATGTTTTGTGTGCTATCTAAAATAACTAGGTTGACCTTATCGACCCTATATATTTTTAGGCCTTGATTTTGTAGTATATGTTTGACCCTGTTGAACCTTTTTTGTATTTTGTGCATATAGTGTCAACACTATACTTTCTTTTAAATTTGGAATTAACCTTATATCTGCTAGTAATTAGTTTACATTTTTTTCTTATTGCTTGCATGCTTAGAATAATTCACATAGTCTAATTAGGAGGTTTTTAATTAATCACTTAATTTCACTATTTATATTTTATGCACACATAACCAAATCACAAAAATATAAACAAGCACTTTAACATTTTATCTACCCAAGGCCAACCTACTTAGATTTCATCACTAAGGGGGAAGTCAACTTGATACTTTGGTCAAGTATAAAGCATGGTTAATGGTATATTCTTGCTAAGCATCTGACACCCTTATCATTTTGGTGTGTAATGTGAGGGGGTAGGCCCCAATACCAAGCCTGTATCATTGTCATTACATTCCCTTTCACCCTAAACTACTTAAAACCATCCTTAGATTACTATCTAGTACCTTGCTTATAGCCAACTTCCCATCACATTTAAAAATCATTTCTTAATAATCTAATAAACATTCAGGTTGACCAATTAGTTACCTCTTTACTTTTCAAGTTGATTGCTTGTTATTTACTTAATTGTGTGTGAAAAAACTTGCATTATCTAGTGTTAGTGTAAGGTTTTATTTTGTGTGTCTCAATTGGATTGGCTAACATTGATCTAATTGACTATTTGTTTCCCTTTAGCTCTTACTTTTATAGATTAGCTACAAAAAATTTCTTTCTTTTAGCTCATAACTTGTTATCATCTTTCTCTTTCTCCCTATTTGTTGTAATAGGTTGACCCAGTCAACCCTATTCCTTTTTCAACCCCTATTCATTGTACAAGATCTACCCAATCGACCCTGTATATTTTGACGCTCCTTTTGCCTCTCTTTTTTGCTTCTGTTCATTGTACTAAATTTACCATGTATAATTTACAAGTCCTATTTTTTGTACTTGGTTAACCTAGTTGACCATGTACTGTCTTCTACTTTTCCTATTAGTTCCTTATCTTTCTAATCATACATTTTATTCATCTCTCTTCAATTAGAATGAAGTTTCCTATCAAAAAATTCTTAGATAACTTAGATCCATTTAGATACTATATGGGATGTTCATTTATCCTTCTCTTTTCCTCGCAAGGGCACCATCACTCTTTGGGCACCTCTTTTACTCTTTCATCTATGAATTGTAATATGGTGCAAAAAACACCTCAAGATGAAGTTGATGGATTTAATCCTTTCCTTACCAAGGAACTTATCAAAATATTCAAACTAATGTGGGAGTGATTGATACAAGTTTACTTAACAATCCCACTAATAATTTATCTTCTTCTAATTCTCTCCCTAATACTAGCTTGGGGAGTACTCCTACAAACACCAACCCACCTTCCAATACAACCCAATTGTTATCCCAAGTCATTCAAAAAATAAAGATTATGCAAAATTCCAAAACTAACCAAATTATGCAAATTCAACAACACTTAATCAATGTGGCTAATCAACCTCCAATTGTTCATTCTTAAGCTAATCCTAATTATATTCCTCCACCTCTTAGGGATGCCTCAGGTAATGTTATTCTTCAACCCATAATGAATAACAAGATGCTTTAAACCATTAAAATTGAGCCTTTATTTCCCTTCATTATTTCCATTGATATTGGTAACATATCTCCAACTATCAAATATGATGGGACTAAAGATCCTACATCATTTCTTAAAGCCTTTGGAAACCTTTACAAAGAGTGGATCCAAACTAATACCTTTGCCACTACTAAAATATTAGTCAAAAATTTCACTAGTGATGTATTATAATGTTATAATAAACTACCCCAACATTTTATTTGGCAACTTGAAATTTGGTTATTCCTTTGGTTAAAGAGTTTCAACACAATGATCTTCTTGAAAATTGTTTTAACCACTTCATCAATGCTAAGAAATATCCCATTGAATCATCTCATGAATTTATCAAAAGATGGAAATATTTACTCATAAAACCAACCATAACATGATTGATGATAACTTATTCAAACTCTTTACCACCGTTTTAACTCCTACTCTCCAATATAAGGTTCAAACCTTTGCTCCTCAAACACTTAATGAAGTTCTTGACCAAGCTAAGCTTCAAGATTTTCTTATGAAGTAATTCGAACCTAATCCTAAACTCCTTAAAATATCTTTCCAAATATATAATTCTATCATTAGGAATGATTCTAAAACCAAACAAGGAGTTACCAAAATTGATCTTCCTTCACCTTCTCATACACCTATTTTGGTTTAGCAAATGAAATAATTTTTACCACCTTCAAAACCTTTCATCTATCCCAATGTTCCTCCTAAGTGGTATGACCCCAATCTATTTTACTCATTCTATGTTAACATTGGGCATTCTCATGAATCTTGTCTGGGGCTCAATAAATTTGTTGTCTCTTATATGCTTGGTGATTCATTCAATCATGAATCTATGATCAATCTAAGTCATCAAGAATACACTGCTACTTCCTAAAAATTACAAAATTTTAAATCTTATACATCTAATAACTCAAAATCTTCTTAATATCTACATCATCAAGGATGTTTATGTCATTGACTTTGATTATGACCAATACTTTAACAAATCTCAATATGTCAACACTGTCAAGGTCAATTATCATCATAAGCCAGCTCACAAAGATCCTGTTACCAAGCCTAAAAAGCCATATTTAGAAGAACAAATTATTAATTATACTACCACTACTAATGTTGATTCAAAATCACCTTAGGAACAACTTCCTCCGTCTAATCCTCCAACCACATCTATACCTTCCAAAACTAATTTACCTTCTAAATCTCATGTTGGTTCTTCTAAATATCATTGGAATTTTCTTGAAGAACTCAACTATATTCCTTGTAAGACTCCTCTTATGAATTTGGTTCACATTTCACCCTATCATCATAAATTCCTTACGTAATAAATTCAAGAATTGAATATCCATCCTCCATAGATGAAGAACCACCTTCTATTGAGTCTCAACCTACCAATGTCAATACCATTGAAACTATGTGTCCTTCCAAACCTTCCATTGAATTTCTTGAAGAGGACATGATAAATGATGAAATTATTTTTTGTGTCAATGATATGCCACTCTTTATCAAAGTAGCCATCAATACCACTCTTCTTCAAAAAGTTCTAGTCAATGAAGGTTCTGGTATTAATGTCACATCTTTTTGGCTTATACAAAAACTTGGTTATAATAAGGATCATCTTAAGTAAAATCATCTTACTTATCATGGTTTTGACAAGACTAATCAAAAGCCACTTGGTTGTATTTAGCTTCTATTAACAATTGGACCTAAGACTATTTGAAGCAAGCTTATGGTCCTTGATCTTCCTTTATCTTACAATATCCTCCTTGTTCATCCATGAACTCATCGAATGAGGGCCATTTCTTCTTCTGATAGTTAATGTATTAAATTCTTACATAATGGAAAATGGTATAATCATGACGCTGACCCCAAACCATGGAGCATCCACCTTCCTAATCCTAAACCTCAATATCATATACCTATAATTCCTAAGATTAATAGTGCTCCTTTACCCAAGTTCATCAACATGAATCCTAATTTACAAGTTAACTTTGCATATTTTGATGATGATGAGCCCAATGAGTTACAACATACTTGTAATACTATAAAGTTACCTTCATACATTTTGTAATGGCTTCCTCCTACTCTCCTACCAAGAGACCATATTGTTCCTTTTTTGGATTAGATTACTAACTTTCCTATTCAATGAAATTCTCAGGAGCCTTCTTTACTAGAATATGCCTTCACTTGAAATGATTTTAGAGTGGCTAAATTATTTCAAGATCCTCTCATCATGTCTCCTCTTACATTCAGTAATATCAGGATTTCATCCTTTGAAACTCCCTTAGATTCTCAATCCTATACAATTTCTCCAACATATGATGACAATTATATCATGGCCCAAGCATAATCTAGAGACTTGGATGTCCGTCATTATATGAAAACTTTATCCCAAATTCATGATTTTAACTGAGATGTTTATACCAATTTTTTGGATCATACTTTATATCCTAAGGGTCATGTGCCTCCTACCAATCCTCCTCTTATCGATACTTTGTAGGTGGTAGAGCAAATTATGCCTTATAAATCTCTAAAATTTCTTACATTTCCTTTACCACTTTTGGATCCAATCACTATATCTGATCCTTCTCTAATCATCAAATCCACTAACACACCAATCTCTTCTTCTTCATCTACTTCTACTCCTAAAATTACACTTGATGCAAAGGCCACCAATGTTTGTCAAATACATTCTGAGTCTAATCATCATGGCAATCAAAGTCTATATCTTGAATTAGATGTTGAGTATTATGGTACTCTTCCTACCTTCCCTAGTGATGAAGCTATATTTGAGTTACTTTATGCTCGAAAACCTCAACTTCCTTGACAGAATCAAAAACTTGGAAATTTTATGACTAAAACTCCTTGCTTCAACAGCTTCATTGCTAGCATTGATCCTAAAACAAATCCAATTTATTCCTTACATAATGCACCATACCACTTTCAAGATGGTAATGCCTTGATTATTAAAGAAACCACTCATATCAAATATGGTACACCATCTTGTCCTCAACCAATTATAGTTTCTTGAGAGCTTTCACCTATTGAACATGATAATTTTAGCTTATTCTTTGATAAATATCATGAAGCTTTCACTTGGTCCTATGAGGACATGTCTGGCATTGACCCTAGCATTATGGTGCATAATATCATTTCTTGTCCTGATGCTAAGCCTATGCATCAAAAACAAATAAAAGTTACTCTTGAGGTTTCAAATTTATGTCATAAAGAAATCATCAAATTACTTGATGCTAAATTTATCAAACCAATGGATTATTCTGAATGGGTTTCTAAAATTGTTCCCATTTGTAAGAAATTAACTATGGTCATTCACATTTGTATTGATTTATGCAATCTTAATCTTGTTTGTCCCAAGGACAACTTCCCCTTACCTTCAATAGATGCCATTGTTAACTCCATAGTTGGTTACAAAATTTTATCTCTTATATATGGTTTCTTAGGATATAATCAGATTCATATTATCCTCAAAGACCGATATAAGACTACTTTCACCATGAAATGGGGCAATTATTACTATGTCAAAATGCCCTTCGGCTTCAAAAATGTTAGAGCCACTTACCAATAAGTGATGAATCACATTTTTCACGATCTCATTCATCAATTTATTAAAACCTATGTGGATGATCTTATTACTAAATCAAAACATCATAAAAATCATCTTTCCAATCTTGCTATCATCTTTTACCATCTCCTTAAATATAAAGTTAGACTTAATCCTTAAAAATTTGTCTTTGGAATCAAATCTAAAAAATTGTTAGGATTCTTAGTCTCTCTCCATGGCATTGATATTTACCCTACCAAAATTAGTGCTATCATCAACATGCCCATTCCTCATTATATTCCAAACATTCATACTTATTTAGGAAAGCTTGGGTCAATTAGATGATTCATCCCCAAAATGGCATATCGAATTCACTCCATCAATTCCCTTCTCAAGAAAGGTATTACTTTAGAATAGATAGATCCATGTCAAAAATCCTTTGATAATATGAAAGAGTCATTGCTTCACCCATATACACTTCATCTTCCTTCTAATGATAAACCTTTGATTTTATATACTTCTTCCACACCTATTTTATTTGGGACAATGCTTGCCCAACAAGATGATACTAGAAGAAAGTATGATATTTACTACATTATCTAAGGCCTCATCAATTATGAGACATGTTATACCAAAATTGAGCATGATTGCCTCACCATCTATTTCGTAGCTAAAAAGCTTCATCACTATATGATTTACCAAACTACTTATGGCATAGTTCATTTCAAACCCCTTGACCATTTATTCTCCAAATCCTTTCTTCCTAGAGATAGAATTAGAAAATGGATCGTCTTACTATTGAGCCTATTCCTAGAGATCAAAATTCTATTACTGGTTCTCTTGCCTCTTTAGCTTCTCTCTTTCATCCACATCAAGTTCATTCTGATCCTTCTTTTCTTACACAAATAATAAAATCCTTGTATTTATTTCAACAACCAAATTCACTTATCTATCATATTAAGGTTGTTACCATTAGACAAATCTTATAGTACCAAGATATCATTGAAGTCTTAGAACATCAAACTTATCCTTCTAATTTAGAGTCTCATGAAATGACACGTATTCACAAACAAGCTTTCAAGTATGTATTTTAACACAACATCCTTTACTATCGTAACACTGAAGGTACATTTCTCCATTTTGTTATGCAAGATGAGGTCACTCCTCTTTTTTAATAAACACATGGGGGTATTTGTAGTGGTCACTATAGTAGACATGTTATATCCCACAAATTCCTATGTATGTGTTACTTTTGGCCTACTCTCAAAAAAGATGTAATTGAATATGCTAAAAAATGTACTTCCTCTCAGCTTCATAATGATCGTATCTATTCACCTCCTACTGAACTTCAAACTATCAAATCTCCTTGGCCATTTTCCACATGTGGATTTGATCTCATTGGTAAACTTCCTCACTCCCAATATGGGCATGTCTTTATCATCACCTATAATGAATATTTTACCAAGTGGGTTGAATCCATGCCCCTCGTTAATGGCATTGGTCTTACCATTTCCAAATTTATCCTTAAAAAAATTATTTTCCACTTTGGCATTCCCCATACCATCATTTCAAATAATGGTGGTAATTTCAAAAACAAACATGTTAAACAACTTTGTAATAAATTCAAGATCAATCACAAATTGTTCATGCCTTATCATTTGCAATGCAATGGTCAAGTTGAGGTCACTAATAAAATTCTCAACAAAATTCTCTAAAAGATAATTCATGAAACCTGCATAGATTGGCATATTCATCTTTACCATGTACTTTGGGCTTATCAGATTAACATAGATATTGCCATTGGGGCAACTCCATTTTCACTAGTATATGGTTTTGAAGCATTTCTTCCTTTAAAAGTTGAGCTTCCCTCTCTTCGTATATCTCTTCATGTAATTATTCCCAATGAATAATTGCATGAAGTTAATCTTCATGCCCTTGATCTTCTTGATGAACATCATCTTTTTGCCTTACAAGATAACTACCAATACAAGGCTTGCATCACCAAAAAACATAACAAATGTGTTAAAGTTTAAACTTTTAATGTTGGTGATCTTGTCCTTAAATTAGATTACACCCATGATAAAGAATGTAAATACACCCAAAAATGGTGGGGGGCATATTTAGTTAAAGACATTCTTGGTCCAAGCACCTACCATCTTCAAAATAATGAAGGCCATGTTTTCAAAGAGCCCACCAATGCTCAATTCTTTAAAAAATACTTTGCCTAAACATTTCCTTCTTGTCATGCTTTTTATCTCCATCTATCTAACACTTTTTTTAGGTTATTTAAGCATGTGTCTCTCCCTCTACAATAGTTTTCTCTTTTTCATAAACCTTTAGTCCTCCTTTTTGGCCTTTTGGTTTCTTGATGTACCATAGTCTTCTTTATCTTATTACATTTTTTATTGTTTTTCACACCCCTTGGGTTTCTCTTTTGTGAGTTGAAATGTAAGACCCTAGATAGGACCTAGCATTCCTCACAAAACCACCATCTTTTATCTATTTTTCACATGATTTTTACTTGCTAATGTTGTTTTGGCATCCCTTGGGTTTTTCTTTTGTGAGTTATTTTTTAAGACTATGGATAGAACCCAGCATCCCTCATAAAATTAACATCTTTTTGCTTATCTCTTTCGCTTTATCTTTTACTTTCTTGATGGTATCCCTTGGGTTTCTTTTTTATGAAGTTGTAGTGTAAGACCATGGATAAGACTTGGCCCTCCTCATAAAATTACAACCTTTTCATGTTCTTGATCTTTGTTCTCACACTTTAACTTTTGATTCTTTTGCTATATAAAATTTTCACAACAATCTATGTTATCATGTTTTCCTGCATTTCCCTCATTCTTATGATAAGGAATCACACTTTACTATCATTGTATGCATTTTTCATCCTTTGTCACATTTTTTAAAATTTTAAGAAATTTGAATTGTTTCATGTGTCATTCCTCTTGATTTCCCCTTTCTTTCACTCCTCATTGGATAAAACAAGGTTGAAGTAAAGATAGCACTTTTATTTTACCTAAATTTATGAGACTCTTAGACCTCATGGTCTTTGAGGTTCTCTCTCTTAGTAACCTTGTCCCAAGTATTCAAATGAAAGTCATCTTTAGCACCCATGTTTAGTTTTCCAAATCCATATAGAGGAGGAATAGAAAAATCCATCAAGAAAGTTAAAAGCCAAATCATTTAAAACACAAGATAATGATATCTAAAAGGCAACATACAAATCTCAAAAGTCAAAATCACGCTAAAAGATGTGATTCCAAGCACATCTCCTATCTCTAATAAAATATCAAACTCCATAGTTGGCCTCACATAGAGCTAAGGTCCTTTGAGGTGTGGTAGGCCAGTAGATTGGAATAGGGGATTTCAAAAAAACTCTATGGTGCTACCTACTTTCTCATGTAAGTACCCAATCTTTGTAGTGGAGTGATGGCTCTATAAGGGGTCCTGAAGAATGGGAAATATGTCATGGGGAGGTAGGAAAATTTTAATTTTCATGTATTTATCCTTCATGGGATGATCTATATACTCCATTTGTTGACCTAAGACGTGTGGAGATAAGAGAAGTTATTCATAATCCTTAATGTTGAAAGCCCTCTTGTTTTGACAAACCTAGTTTAAGTATCTTAACTTTGATAAAGAGTTTCTCTACCTTGGATTTTCTTTCATTCTCCCCACCACCCATTTAATTTTCCCCCCTTTATAAACAAATTATGATTCCAAATCTATTTTCCCATCTTTTTCACCTCTTAAAAACATACTAACACTACTTTATTGTAGTTTTATCTATCCTTAGAGCAAAACATGTTTGAGCAACTATGGATTTCTTCTTTTTTACACCATGATTTACATTTCTACTCTTACTTTACTTTTATTTTACCATTTATCATTGTTTTACTATCCTTCTATTATAGACACCTGAGTTTGTACCCTTTTTCCATTGTTGGGTGAGGTTGGTTTGTTTCTTCTCACTTGACAATGTTGTTTTCCCTTTTATGCATCCTTTTTCCATTGTTGAGTGAGATGTGGATTGTTACTACTCACTTATCAATGTTATTTTACCATTTTATTTAGTCTTTTATCCTTTGATTTATTTGTTTTACCATCTTGTTTGACGTGTATCTTTGGTTTGACTTGGTGAGATTACATTTTCTACTTAAGGATAGCTTGTTTGAGTTTTTTAGTATTTAGTAGCCTTGGATTTTCAGTCACTTAACTTACTCTTACTGTTTAACTTGGTTATTTGGTCTAACATAGCACCTATCACCCCAGCTTACCAAATTTCCCAAGCATATCTCATCCTCATAACACCAACTATCTTGGATTTTCTTACGCTTGTTTGTTTTTGCTCTTTAGTTTTGTATTTTTGGGTTTGTCAAAAGTAGTCTTTGTGCTCTACACAATCAAAACTAATAATACAATAGACAACCATCTCATGATAAAGGTAAGTCAAGGTACGCATCACATTTACTTTTCATTTATTTACTTTTTAGATCAGTTTCTCTTTTAGTCATTTAATTTTAGTTATTTTTTGTTTAAAATACTACAACTTTTTTTAGCATCAACATTGTGTGTTACTATGTTATTTCTCGAAGCACCATCCTCTGTTATAACTTAGTGACATGTGATGATCTTAGAGTGGGGCATTTGTATATACATAATATTTTCAACTTTTATCACATATTGATGCTTTACATCTTGTAGGAACCCATCGAGACTCAATCTCTTTGAGTGCATGCCCTAAGGGGTGCACTAAGAAAGGGGTGGGCAGACCTTTGGTGCTTCATAGGATTGTTGTCCCTTTTTTCCATATTATTACCAATCCAACTAATCATAAACTATTCCCTAAGATATTTATCCTCCCTTACACATTCCTTTAGTATTTTCCTCTTTCCATCCCTCATTTTCTTATCTTAAACCCCTTTTGGTTAGTTGGTTGTACTAGGTCGACTAGGTCAACCAAATATAGTTTAAGAGTATTTTTCACTTTCTTAGCTTGTTAGCCTTTTGACTGACCTGACTCAGATCTAGTGAATTATCCTTAAAAACACACTGGGTTGATTGGGTCAACCCTATACAGCTAATATTTTTGGGAGGATTTAGGGAAAGATCCACCTATAAATAAAAGATCATTTTGGTCATTATTCATATGTGCATTTAAGAGTTATTATTCACTCGTGCTTCTTCACAATCTGCTCTTCCACCATTCTACTTGAAGAGACTTAGTTTAGGTTTATTATTTGGAGAATCTAGTCTTATGCATAAGTCTTAGATGCTTTGGCCTTTCTTAGTGATCCTTATAAATCACAACAACCTCTTGTGAAGCCCCTTTGGTCAAGCAAGAGATTGAATCTCAATGGGTTCATATTCAGGTAAGTATATTCTAACTTTGTTCTCCTCTCTTTTAGTAGATAGAAGTAACATAAGTATTGGCTCGAATAATACTATCTTTAATATTTAATGTATTAGGGTGTTACTCATACTTAATTTAATTGAAGTTCCTTATACATGTTTTTTTAATTATTTCTAACCCTCACTTTGTACAACAAGCTTTGGTGTGCACTAGATTAGATTTATTTTCTTGTTATTAAAATAAGTGAATGCTTTAAATCTGAGGACTTCATTAGGTTTTTGTGCAATTATGTTATACTATAGGCTTTGGAACCCTTCCTAGCATGATATGTTGTGACAAGCGCTCCCCTAATCGAGTCTAGCGAATCCCCTTATTGATCATGTTCCCACTTAACAAGTACATCCCCAATCAGAAGTGTAGTTATGATCCATCTTCTTTAATTCAAGATTGATTTATAAACATGATGCATTTCTGATTGCATACAATTTCCATTCCATGAAAGATATAGGTGTTACACTCTAAGGTCCAAATAGTAATGGATTCGATTGGACACATATTATAGGTATCAATTTTTGTCAAGATCCCACTCATCTTTAGCTACAAGGTTTTATCCTCCATTCACAATAAAGTATATTAGAGGAAGGTTTTGACATATATGTTATGACCTCTCTTCCTGTACTGTAGACTCGTGCTCATACTTTAAGTGGATTTGGACCTCATTTAGTCATAATAAGTTGATTATCAAGATAACTTAACTTTTATGTTGATTTCAAAGGTCTATTAGGTCATTGATGGGAAATCACAAAAACAAGGTACGATTTAATTTCATTTTTAAAAAATTATATTATTGAAAATCATCAAAAGTTATTTTTACATAAAAAGGAACTTTTCTTTTATTTAATTGTTTTAATTTTAGAACCCTCAAATAAACTATATTTCATAAATAGTTTAAGAGTTTAATTATTTTTAATTAATTATATTTTTTCATAAATAATTTTTAAGATTATTAATTAAATATAAATTATAAATAATTTTAGGTTATTAATTAATTACATTTAATTTAAAACCTAACAAATGTTAAGATAAGACTAATCTAACTGAACGTAACATAGAGAGAACAATAATAAACTTCAAGTTCATATTAAAAATCACTCCACTTCTAAAACCATCGCCAACCTTAACTCATACAACACTTGAAGGAATTGCCACATAAAGAGATAGTTGAAAACCATGATTAAAGGAAAAGAGCCAATCAACGCACAATGTGGGAGAGATTTTCATGTGAAAGAAGGATAATTTACATGAAAAAAAAAAGGTTATAAATAAAAGGTCAACGCTTTAAATAAAGGGAGGAAGGTTAGAAGGCAACAAAGGGATCAACGTCAGGAGAAGGGAAGATAATGCATGGAAGGAGAATTTTAACACTTGAAGGAGGAGAGAGGAGATTAATGTTGAAGGGAGAGTAGTAAGGCAATGGATTAGTGCTTAAGGGAAAGGAGAGTAGATCGATGCATAGAAAAAAGAGGTTTGATAGATTTTATTATAAATGATGTTTATATTATTAGCAAATAATAAGTGTATTCTACCTGCATCTTAGTTTACTAGTTTTGTTTCATATTTTTTGGCTTACTTTGTTCTTAAATATGAGGTGAATGGTGTGAAATTAAATATTCAATATTTTTAAAATAGGGAAGGTTCTTGAGGTTCATTTGTCGTGTCTTTATAACAAATTTTTTTCATTTTGTTTAAAGAAATTTTTAGCATTTTAGTCTTTGTGAATATATACTTAAATATTTATTTATGCAGTTATGGTGAGTAGAATCAGTGTTAATGTTCATTTAATTGATCGTGTTTTGCTCCTAAATCCATTAAATTTTATCATCTAATTCATTCTTTAAGTCTTTACATCCTTAACTTTAAGTATATAATATGAAGATTTCATTATGATAAATCTATGATTGGATTTTAAATTAGCCTCTATTATAAATCCCTTGCATCTAATTGTTTTATTTGTCATGAGTAAGATGGCCTATTAAGAAAATTATATCTTATTAAATATAACACTGTAACCATATCGGCAAATAATAATATACTCTTCATAAAAGATTTATTTAACGTTAAGTTTATAGCATTCTTTGTGGATAGGTTATCTTATAAAAAACAAGACTAAAGGTATAAATGACAAAGAAAATTAATTATTTTTGTAAATCTACATAAGGACTAAACTAGAAGATCAGGTTACATATTTGTTTTCTATCTTCTTACTAAAGAATTTGCTTTTCAAATATAATGCATTAATTTATTTCAAGTATTATTTATTTCTTTTTAAATCTCAACTTAGACCAAGAATTTAAGGTTAAACAAAATTACGCAGTGTTCCATATTAAGTGGTGCCTCTAGCTCACATTTATAAGTACTGTCATCACACTTGAACTACTTCATCCATAGCCTAACACAGCTGCAACAACAACATTTAGGCATTGTCCCTATAAACCATCAAGGAGAAATAAGGATCATGTCATGTCATTAAGACCAAGGGGTGGGATAATCCATCTTGGTCAACAACACTAATTAAGATAAGAAAATGACTTTGATTACCTTAAATGATTCTGACTTGTGAACTTATGAAACAGAATGGAGAAAGTACATTTCTTACTCAAAACTTGAAATCACCAAAAAAGAGTAATAAAAACTAGGATTGTGAGTGTTAAACCAGTTATTATCAAGAAACCACCAATCATATGGCTCTCAAATAATGAAACTTTGGAAACATCAATTATAAGGATTAGGTTGATTAAAGAAAGGATAAAAAATATTGTTGGTGTAAATAAAAAGTAGAAAGAGGATGTAGCTTACAAATTTTCATTTATATTTCTTGTTAATATTTAGCGCTAGTTTAGTTAAACAAGTATTCAATCACTTAAATTGATACTTTTATGCTTCTATTTCGATAGCAATCATAGAGGAACTATCTAGGGAACTAGGCCCTAGAAAGGGCTACATACCCAAATTCACAATTCACATAAAACTTAGAATAGAAAACAAAACTACATGCATACTACACCTGGATCCTATTCGAAAGAAGGTATATAGGTAGTCTAGGAAGTGAAGGATGCTTCTAGTACGTAAGTGAATAGGATGGCAGGGTTGTGTGATAAATAAGTTTAAAGTTAAATGAAAAGGTAAGACCATTATAATATTACCCTAGTTTAGATAAACAAAGCAAAGATAAGAATTTTTTGATATACTTGTAAGGATCCTAGTTGGATCATCATATTTCCTAAGGCTTTAGGTCAAATTCTAAGGCAAAATGCAACTATTTGATTTATGTTTGATATTCTTATCATGGTGACCTTAGTACTTATCTAGTGGAGATGAGCGGTGAATAGTGAGCGACTCAAGATTCAGTTGATCTTGATGAGTCAAGTCTTTAGCTAGAGCATAACCTACTCATGTGTAGATGCCTAACCCATATGGTTAGATGCTTTCCTATTTATCAAAGGAATGCCTAACCCATATGGTTATAATGCTTACACATTTAGCAAATAATAATAGATGTTTAACCCATATGGTTAGATGCTTGCCTGGTTGGCAAAGGATATATGATAGGATAAAGTATACATGAGTTATATTCAAAGACAAACATTAATTAAACAAAAAAAAAGTTGTGTTTTAGGATAGGACTGGTCACTACATTGTGGTATCAGAGCCAAGTTACAAAACCTAGGCCTTAATCTTACTATGACCTACACTTAGTAAAAGATTGATTATTGATGTTAACTTGTTGAGAAAACTGAAAACTATGAGGAACTAATTTGGTTAAAGCTGGTTGTTCAGACATGGCTCATGGAAAAACTTCAAGGAAAGGAAAAGGAAAAGGAACAAAGAACAAATAGAAAATGGAACTTGCCTCTACTCTAAAATAACCCATTTACATTTTTGACTTGGATATAATAACTATAATCTAGAGTAAACTCAAAGCTTTAAAAGTGGATCCAGTTAAAACAAAACTATCTATGATTGAACCTATATTCAAACATCTGTTTAAGAGGCCCTCAGCATAATGAGATTTTCCATTTAGAATTGGTTATAATGCACCTTACATAAGCCCTAAAGTATGTAAGGAATATAACTAATGCCACCAATATATGGTTCACTCAGAAGATGAAGTTCACAAAGAAATGGTAAGACCTAGGCGATCAACTAGGAATCAAAGGGAAAATGTGAGATACATAGAACCCAACAATGAAAATGTTGAACAATAGGTTCCAAAAAAAGAGAATCAGGGATGAATACCATTTTCAATTTGTTAACTGAGCAAAGAGATAAAATAGACTCACTTGACGAGGCGATTAATGATCTTAGGTCAAGGTAATAAAATATAAAAAACATAATGGAACCTAACCTTGATAATCTACTTGAAGAAAATCCACCGCCAGTCAATGAGATGGAGGTTGTAGCTCCCAGAATTGAAGTTCCATTTTTTTATCTAAGCAAGGATTTGAAGAAGATTCTACCCTTAAAGTTTGATGGGAAATAATTAGATGAAGGAGCTGAGAATTGGCTAAATGATATGGAGAAGTACTTTGACTTGAGAAACTACAATGATACAACTAAGGTGTTTTGGGGATCTTACCAATTGGTAGGAGAGGTAGCTAGCTAGTGGACTAACATGAAGGAATTAAATGGAATAACTGAGGAAAATATGACCTAGGATTAGTTTGACCACCATTTCAAGAAGATATGGTTACCCTAGTTATTCTTTGATGAGAAGCCTATTGAATTTCACAACCTAAGGTAGGGAAGCATGTCAGTCCAATAGTATTGGGATAGATTCACCGAATTACTTAAGTATGTGCCCATGTACCAAAAGGATGAAAGAGGTCAAACTAGAAAGTTCATCCTAGGGATGAATGCAAACATAGGAGTAGAAGTAGATATGCATGGCCCTGAGAACATGAATTAAGTGATAGAAAAGTTCCTCAAATAGGAATAGAAGTTACAGGCCCTAGCTATGGTAAGACAAAACTTTAACAATGATAGAAATAGAGCCTTCAAAAAGAAACTAGATTTCAAGGGAGAGCAAGTCGTGGTTAAAACTCAAGAGAAAATCCAATAGGCAAGGCACCCCCACCAAATCAAAATTAAAGAAATACTTTTGGAAGGTATAATAATAGGGGAGGAGAAAATAACAAGAAGGATCAAAGAAATGATGCCCCAAGGAATTTAGTACCAAAAGGCCCACCAGGAGGATGTTTTGCTTGTGGAGGAAATCACTTTGCCTGAGAGTGCCTAAGGATGCAGGGACAGATAAGATCCAATCAGCCTTAGAGAGGACCACAACAAAGGATCAATTTTGTAGTATAGAATCACCAAAATAGATACCAAAATGTGCCAGTTGAAGCTACAAGTAAATTATTGGGTAAACCTATTTCAATTCTGATAGATATCAGTTCATCAAAATGTTTTATTTTTCCAAAATTAGTAAGAAAAATGTCTCTTCTAGTGAATTTCATGAATTCATCATGGATGGTCTAGTATGGGGATAAGGTAATCAAGGAAGTGTCTCAATGTCTACCTAAGGAAAAAATGCAATTTCTAGATTTTGTGACCAACTTAGACCTGTTTATATCACCCTTAGGATCCTATGATGTAATAATAGGGATGAGTTGGCTCACCAATCATCAAGCTAAAATAGACTATTATAGTAAGTTGGTTAGGTGTTACAGTGATGAGGGAAGGTGGGTCATGATTTAAGGGGGTGATAGGCCCATACAAGTAGAAACCATATCAGCTATGCAACTAAAGAAGGAGAGAATGAAAGGAGCTCTAATTTTCATGGTAATAATAGATGATGAGGATGAAAGCAATGATGAATCAACCCTGGAAGGGTATCCATTCCTACAAGAATTTGAGGATATGTTTCTTGAATAATTACTTAGAATGCCCCATAAGAGAGAATTTGATTTCTCAATTGATATTTTACCAAGAGATGAGCCAGTTTCTAGAGCACCCTATAGAATGAACACAATTGAGTTGATGGAACTTAAAATTCAACTAGAGGAAATCTTGAGTAAAAGATTGATTATACCAATTGTGTATCCTTGGGGAGTACCAATCTTATTTTTTTTAAATATGGAACTCTAAGATTATGCATTGATTATAGAATGCTAAATAAGGTCACAATTAAAAATAGATATCCCCTACCTCATATAGAAGACCTTTTGAGAAAATGAAAGGAGAAATAATTTTCTCAAAGATATACCTTTGATCAAGATATCATCAGCTAAGAATAAAGGAGGAGGATATTCCAAAAACTAATTTCAAGACTAGATATAGACACTATGAGTTTACTATTGTACCCTTTGGAGTGGCAAATACCCCTTTAGCATTTATGAACTTAATGAATAGTGTGTTCCATAATTACCTAGACAAGTTCATCTTGGTGTTCATAGATGACATTATAATTTACTCTAAGAATGAGAAAGAGCACTTATCACATCTTTAATTGGTTCTTCAAAGGTTGAGAGAACTTAAAATATATGGTAAGTTGTCTAAATATGCATTCTTTCAAAAAGAGATCCATTACCTAGGCCATATCATATCTAAATAAGGAATTGTAGTAGATCCAAAAAAGATAAAGGCAATAATGGAATGGCCAATCCCTAAGAATGTATCAGAAGTAAGGAGTTTCATGGGGTTAGCAAGATATTATAGGAGATTTGTTGAAGGTTTTTCTAAGACCGCCAACCCGATTATGGCATTGCAAAGGAAAGGTAAGAAGTTTATATGGATAGATCAGTGTGATAAAGCTTTCCAAATTTTGAAGAAAAAGTTGATGACGGCAACCATCTTGAAGGTACCCAATCTAAATGGACATTTTGTTATTGTAACAGATGCATCCATTGAAGGATTGGGAGGAGTGCTCATTCATAATGATGGTGTAATTGCATATGAGTCCAATAAATTGAAAACCCATGAAGTAAATTATGCCCCTCATGATTTAGAATTGGTGGTAATTGTTCATGCTTTATAGAAGTGGAGACATTTCCTTATTGGGAAACCTTTTGAACTAAAAACTCACCATCAAGGGCTAAAGTACATATTCACTCAACCCAATTTGAATGATAGGCAAAGAAGGTGGTTGGATTTTTTGAGTGAGTATGATTTTGAAATTGTGTATATCAAGGGAAAAAAGAATAGGGTTATCGATGCTTTGACTAGGAGAAGACACATGATGAATATAATAATGTTTAGATTTAATCTAAAAAGGAAAATACTAGAAGGACAAAATTAAGATCCTTGGTATAATCAACTTAGAGTAATGATAGAAGAAAATGCAGAAGACCCAAAAACTAGAGGATATACCTTAGACAGTGAGGGTTTACTTTGGTATAAGAATAAGATCTATGTTCCAAATATAGAAGACTTGAGGAAGATAATTTTAACTAAAGCTCATGATGTGCCCTACTCAGGTCATCTAGGGGTAAATAAACTATATGCCGGTCTTAAAAAACTATACTTTCAGAAAGGGATGAAAAGAGATATAGTATTATATGTGGCACAATGCTTGGAATGTCAGAGAGTTAAAGTAAAACACCAACATCTTGAAAGACTTTTATATCTGTATGACATTCCACAATATAAAAGGCAAGTTGTCAGTATAAATTTCATACAAGGATTACCTATGACACCCTACAGGCATGATGTTATTATGGTGGTAATCAACAAACTTACTAAGGTGACACATCTCATACTCAAGAATTTGACTGATGATGCAACAACTTTCGTCAACCGATTTGTGAAGGAAGTTGTTAGATTGCATGGAATTTTAGAAAGGATCATTTTAGACAAAGATTCCAAGTTTAATTCATGGTTTTAGATGACCCTATAGTTAATTTTTGGTATATAATTTAACTTTAACTCCATTTCATCCTGAGATAGATGGGCAAATAGAAAGGATAAATCAAGTTGTAGAAGACCTCCTAAGAATGTATTATATGGATCAGCAAACCAAATGGGAAGTTTATCTCCCATTGGTAGAATTTTCCTATAATAAATCATTTCAAACATATTTAGCTATGGTTCCATTTGAAGCTCTATATGGGAGAAACTATCGAATGCCCCTTAATTGGGATAACCTTGAGGATAGAATAGTAATTAGTCTTGACATGTTGAAAGACTTGGAGGAACAAGTGAAAGTTAGAAGGCAAAGGTTAAAGGAAGCGTCAAATAGACAAAAGAGCTTTGCAGATAGGAAGAGAGTTCAAAGAGAATTCCTTATTGGTGACAAGGTGTTTTTAAGGGTCAAACTGCACAAAATTTCCATAACCTTTGGGGAAAAGGCAAAGTTAGCTCCTCACTTTGTAGGACCTTTTGAGATCCTAGAAAAAATCAACCTAGTAGCCTATAGATTGACCTTACCCCCATAGATGAGTCGCATTCATGATGTCTTCCATGTGTCACTTCTTAAAAAATGTGTGTCTAATAATAAACACATTTTAAACTAGAATGCTTTGTAGGTTTAAGAATTTGGCAGAATAATAATAAATCCATACAAACTGTTGGAGAGGCGTCAGTACCAATTACACAACAAAGAGGTTGATTAATGCAAGGTACAGTGGGATCAATATGGAAAAATAAGTTCAACTAGGGAGGACACTGAATAAATGAAAAACATGTTTTTTTTTTAATTTTAAATTTATGAACTTAATCAAACTTTTATAGTGCATTGGGACAATGCACAATTTAAAGGGGGGAATGTCATGACCTCTCTTTCCATACTGTGGACTCATTTTCATATTTTAAGTGGATTTGGATCTCATTTAGTAAGAATAAGTTGATTATCAAGATAAATTTTATGTTGATTTCAAAGGTCTATCAGGTCATCGACGAGAAATCATGAAAATAAGGTATGATTTAATTTCATTTTTTTAAAAAAATTGATGTTATTGGAAATCAACAAAAGTTGTTTTTATATAAAAAGGAACTTTTCTTGTATTTCATTATTTTAATTTTATAAATTTCAAATAAACATTATTTCATTAATAGTTTAAGATTTCAATTATTTTTAGTTAATTATATATTTTCATAAATAATTTTTAAGATTATTAATTAATTATAAATTATAAATAATTTTAGGTTATTAATTAAATACATTTAGTTTAAAACCTAACAAATGTTAAGATAGTACTAATCTAACTTAATGTAACATAGAGAGAACAATAATAAACTTCAAGTTCAAATTTAAAATCACTCCACCTCTAAAACCGTCACCCACCTTAACACATGCAACGCTTGGAGGAACTGCCACATAAAGAGATAGTTAAAAACCATGATTAAAGGAAAAGAGCCAATCAACACACAATGTGGGAGAGATTTTCATGTGAAAGAAGGATAATTTGCATGAAAAAAAGGTTATAAATAAAGGTCAATGCCTTGAAGAAAGGGAGGAAGGTTGGAAGGCAGTAAAGGGATCAGCATCGAGAGAAGGGAAGACAACACATGGAAGGAGAAGTTATATGCTTGAAGGAAGAGAGAGGAGCTTAACGTTGAAGGGAGAGCAGCAAGGCAGTGGATCGACACTTAAGGAAAAAGAGAGTAGATCGATGCATTAAAAAAAGAGGTTTGATAGTTTATGATGCTTATATTATTAGCAAACAATAAGTGTGTTCTACTTGCATCTTAGTTTACTAGTTTTATTTCATATTTTCTGGGTTACTTTGTTCTAAAATATGAGGTGAATGGTGTGAAATTAAATATTCAGTATTTTTAAACTAGGGAGGGTTCTTGAGGTTCATTTATCGTGTCTTTGTAACATTTTTTTTTCATTTTTATAAATAAATTTTTAGCATTTTAGTCTTTGTGAATATATACTTAAATCTTTATTTCTACAGTTATGGTGAGTAGAATCAGTTTTAATGTTCATTTAATTGATCGTGTTTTGCTCCTAGAGCTGTTAAATTTAAGGGTCTAATTCATTCTTCAAGTCTTTACATCCTTAACAATTAGTTTATAATATGAAGATTTCATTGTGATAAATCTATGATTGGATTTTAAATTAGCCTCTTTTATAAATCCCTTGCATATGATTACTTTATTTATCATGAGTAAGATGGCTTATTAATAAAATTATATCTTATTAAATATAACATTGTAACCATATCAACAAATAATAATATACTCTTTATAAAATATTTAAACATTAAGTTTATAGCATTCTTTGTGGATAGGTCAACTTATAGAAAAGTAGCCTAAAGGTATAAATGACAAAGAAAAATAATTGTTGTAAATCGACATAAGGACTAAACTAGAAGATCAGGTTACAAATTTGTATTTTATCTTCCTACTCAAGAATTTGCTTTTGAAATATAATGCATTAATTTATTTCAAGTATTATTATTTTTTTTTAATCTCAAATTAGACCAAGAATTTAAGGTTAAACAAGACTACACAATGTATGGTATTAAGTGGTGCCTCTAGCTCATGTTTACAGGTAATGCCATTGTGCTTGAGCTACTACATCCATAGCCTAACACAGTTGCAATAATGATGTCTGAGCATCATCCCTATAAACCATCGAGGAGAAATAAGGATCATGTCATGTCATTAAGACCAAGTGGTGGGATATTCCCTCTTGTTCAATAACACTAATTAAGATAAGAAAATGACTTTGACTACATTAAATGATTCTAACTTATGAACTTATAAAATAGAATGGAAAAAGTATATTTCTTACTCAAAACTTGGTATCATCAAAAAGGAGCAATAAAAACCAAGATTATGAGTGTTAAACCAGTTATTATCAAGAAACCACCAACCATATGGCTCTTAGATAATGAAATTTTGGCAATAGTAATTGTAAGGATTAGGTTGATTAAATCAAGGATTAAAAACATTGTTGATATAAATACAAATTAGAAAGGGGATATAGCTTGAAAATGTTCATTTATATTTTTTGTTAAGATTTAGGGCTAGTTTAGTTAAATAGGGATTCAGTCACTTAAATTGATACTTTTATGCTCCTTTTTAGGCATCAATCATAGAACTATCCAAGGAACTATGCCCTAAAAAGGGCTGCATACCCACATTCACAGTTCACATGAAACTTAGAATAGAAAACAAAACTACATGCACACTACACCTTGATCCTATTTGGAAGCAAATATGTAGGTAGTCTGGGAAGCAAAGGATGCTTCCAATACATAGGTGAATAAGATGGGGTTTGGGGTTGTGTGCTAAATAAGATTAAAGTTAAATGAAAATGCAAGACCATTATAATATGACCTTAGTTTAGATAAATAAAGCAAAGATAATAATTTTGTGATATACTCGAAAGGATTCCAATTGGATCATCATAGTTCTTGAGATTTTAGGCTAAATTTTAAGGTAAAATGCAACTATTTTATGTATGTTTGATACTCTTATCATGATGACCTCAGTGTTTATCTAGTGGATATGAGTGGTGACTAGTGAGTGACTCAGGATTCAGTTGATCTCGATGAGTCAAGTCTCTATCCAGAGCATAACCTACTCATGTGTCGATGTCTAACCCATATGGTTAGATGCTTACTTGTTTGGGAAAGGAATGCCTAACCCATATAGTTAGAATGCTTTCCCATTTGGCAAAGAATAATAGATGCCTAACCCGTATGGTTGGATGTTTGCCTAATTGGTAAAGGATATCTGATAGGATAAATTATACCTAATTTATAGTCATAGACAAACATTAATTAAACAAAAAAAATTTGTGTTTTAAGATAGGATTAGTCGCTACATTGTAATATGGATTCAATTGGACACATATTACACGTATCAATTTTTGTTAGGATCTCACTCATTTTTAGCTACAAGGTTTTAGCCTCCATTCACAACAAAGTAGATTAGAAGAAGGTTTTGACATATACAAAGATGTACCAACATTTTAAATGATTGGTTCTCACAAAACAAGAAGTTCATTCAAAAATTAACTAGATAACATATTTTGGGAGAAACTTATCTCTAATTTCAATGATTCAAATGCATGTGACATGTTATGGGTATTACAGGAGCTATATTAGTGCATGCTTATACAAAATTACAAAGAAATTTATCTTGCATTATAGAAACTAAAGAACAAACAATTTTTAGTGTTCAATTTCAAAAAAAATTGACAAATTTATAGCAACTAATATAAGAACAACCGCTTCGATTAGTACTAGGTGCATAACATTTTTAATTTATTTTATAATCATGATTCATTTTCCAAATATAAAATCTTAACATCTTTCATTGTGTATGTTTTATTTTTCAAACCTAACAACTTAGCAATCTTTCAGTATGTAGCATTAATGGCATTGCATGCAAGTGAAGAAACAATAATAACGAAAGATCATATCAACAAACATGACACTTTACAAGTTGAAGAAGGTAAGATAAGATCATGCATCTTTTTTCAATTATATAATTTTTTATTTATCAACCATTCATAATAGTGATAAAATATTTATTCATCTGTTTATGTCTCAATTAAAATAGTTCACAACATAGCTCTAGAACTTTGTGTCTCCAACACAATAACCCATGACATAGCTCTACAGGTTGGTGCCTCCATGAAAATAACACAAGGTAAAACTCTACAACAAGACACATTTTTAAAATACAAATATCAAATCAACTGATGACAAGAATTTTTAGATACTACATTATATAATACCTTATAGGGAATAAAGAACTAAAGTTTCAATGAAAGAGTCCACCCATGCAAACTACAAAAAGGGAAAAAAAGGTGAAAACCCTTTTTAGTAAATGTGTAGCTATACAATTTAATACAAGTCTATAATATATTAAATATCTTTATTTATTTAAACACATTACAATTCAATTTTTCTTCATGGACAGGAGATTGTAGAAGATAATAAAATATAGAATTACATCAGCTTAGGATTTAGAAGTGTGGGTTCATTTTATTATTGTGTAGACTTGAATGTGGTTATATTTATCCATTAAATTATTGTTTACATGTTTAATTTACCCATTACAATGTTGTTTACATGTTTAATTTATACCTAGTTTAAAATAACACAATATGTGTTATACTATGTCTTCAATACAATAAATTTTGATGCAAAGTATCCATGTGTTCTTTACCAATAAAAAACAATAAAGTATATTGTGATATAAATAGTTATATTGTTATTGATTTAAATATTTTTTAATTTAATGTGTCTTATTGAAAGTATGTGAATGGGGTTCAACTATTAAGGTGTATGTTCATTTGAATTTAGTGATAGTGAACTACGGCTTAGAAGAGTAAATCCTATTTTGTTTGCTATGATGGGTTCTATAAGCATATAAGTATGTATTGTCATGTATAAGAATAACTGATACTTTCATTACTATAATAATATAGATGTTGGTTGATCAATGTTAAATTCTTATCAACGTTTATGAGAAATGAGTTATGGAAAAATGGGACTGTTATAGAATTTGATAAAGTCATGGGCAAGTTATAAATATTCAATATGAACATTTATATGTTGGTGATGTAATCTAAACTACCTACATATGCAAGTTGTGTCATAGTTGTCTATCAGTGTTTGCTTCACTTTATTTTCTTTTAATTTTTGATATCCTTCTATCTATGAAAGATATATCTTTGGACTGATGTAATTTAATGCATTAATAGCTCTTAAGAGCTCTTCCCATATCCTCCATTAACTTTTATCTACATTTAGAATCTTCCAAAAAATGTTATAAATACATGTATCTATAATTTTATTTGCATGCCTAAGAGCATCCCAGCTAAAGCTGGTAGATTATGAGAGAAGTATGCCATCAATGGTAGCCAGTAGCAATGCAGCTCCCGTAAGAATGAGTGAGTGAGTATTCAGGAAGGATATATATTTGGCATGGGCCTAAAAATGGCCATGGAAGTTATATTATCTAATTGAGCATGTCAACTCATCACTATTCATCTAAAATGTGTTTAATGAATGTTGACTGTAATTCCTGAATGAGTTAATATGAATGATAATATAAGTTGTCAGTTCTTGCCTTTGTTCTTTAATATGAGTTTGAATGGATCTCTATGTGTTTCAATACTAAATGGTTTGATAATTCTATCTATATGTTTGTATTCTATTGTCATTGGTTATTTTTCCAACTATTTCAATACTACAAGTGGTTCTATCATTTGGCATTGTAAGTGGTTGCCACTCTAAGTGGTTTGTCAATTCTTACATTATATGCATATGTATGTTACAAAATTGGCAATAGAAATGATGCATTCATGTATAATGAGATAGTTACAATATGCCTAAGCATGTATTTATTTTTATATGTGTTTATATGAACATTTATAAGATTTAAGAAAATGCAAAAAAAATGAATCAAGTGAAATGCATTATGTTTTTATGTTACAATAAGAAATGCAAATCAAAAGCGCATCAACAACCAATATAGTAACATGTAAAACATTTTCTTAGAAAATTTCCATGTTATATTTCTTATAATATAATATTATTAATAAATAATTCATTTATTTTTTAACAAATTATGAATGTTTCAAAGTAAGAGTTAAAACTGACTTCTAACAAACTATTACTTTTGGGGTTGGAATGAATTATTATTTATTGTGCACAAAATAAAAGATATGCAAATGCATGATATGGTAAAAAAAGAATATTATAAAATATAAAATATGTCATATTACATTTGAGATCATTCTAAATAAATTTTGAAGGTGTCACTGCAGTCTTTTTCTCACGTTGGCATTTGGTCAATGATAGAAGACAATCATTTGAGGATACTTATTCAAGCCATGGGTTACGCAAGTTAAATTTCATGTTTGTTTAGGGAAAAAGATATTCTAATCCATTCAATATAAACATCAATAAATTAGATGAAGTTATTTTTAAAGAGACCTTTGGAGATAATTTTTCAATTGCCAACATGTTGTTCATTGATTGTAATTCTCAGAATTATGTTACAAATCAAAAATTCAAAATGAGTTATGTTAAGTCAAGTAGATATACTAAAAATGGAAGTTGAAAAGATGAAAAATATTGAAGAATAAAAATGACGTCTATCATCACATTCTTAGGAGAAAATAAAAAATCCATGCCAGCAGTTATGAACCAATGTTTAGAAAGATGTAACTTCACCATATTATGATTCTTTCAAGTGTATTTATTGATTATAAACTATAATTATAGTAATAAACATTATCATCAATTTCATACAAATCAATTCTAAATTATTTCAAATATAGTTCAATTAATTTCAAATTGATCAATTCTAAATTAGAATTACTTTGATCTGATTAAGTGCAAGTGGATACTCCATCGATTTATCTTGAAATTTCCCAACTTGATCCATTAGTATATTGACACTTGATCGTGAAGATCTTCCTAATGAACAACAAATAATTATCAATATATTTTATTATGTAGATGAACTAGATTGCTTCATATGTTTTCATCCATAATTTGGTCAATCAAATAGTGCCATTGTTCCAGTAATAGAAGGTAATTCAAAGGATCAATGATCGGTATGAAGGCCCAGAAGGGTACCATGAGTTTGAAACAGTCCAATCTATTCAAAATGATCTACGCTCAAATGGTTTTAAATAATTTAATTTATTTGGAATATTCAAAACATGTTTATGGAGAAAATATTCTCCACTCCACTTTAGTGGGTATAATTTCAAATTATTTAAAATAACCCCAATTTAATCAAAATGATCTATGCTCAAATGGTTTGAAACAGTCTAATTTATTTGAAATAAATCAAATTCATTTTTGGAGAAAATCTTCTTCACTTCATTTTATAGGTATAAGTCTAAATTATTCAAAATAGACATATTTATTCAAAATTATATATGCCCAAATGCTTTCAAACAATCCAATTTATTTTGAATATAACAAATTTATTTTTGGAGAAAATTATCTTCACTCCGCTTTAGGGGGTATAAGTCCATATTATTTAAAATAGCCCAATTTATTCAAAATGATCTATGGCCAAATGGTTTGAAACACTCCAATTTATTTAGAATATAGAAAATTTACTTTTTGGAGAAAATTTTCTCCACTCCACTTTAGTGGGTATAACTCCATATTATTCAAAAGAGTCCAATTCTTGCAAAATGATCTACGCCCAAATGGTTTGAAACAATCCATTTTATTTGGAACATAAGAAAATTATTTTTGGAGAAAATTTTCTCCTCTCCACTTTAGTGGGTATAAGTCCAAATTATTATAAATAGTCCTTATTGTGTTATGTGATTAATTATTATATATAGCCCTACTAAGGGCATATTGCTACATTGGGGCATATCACTTGTCCCTGTTAGGTTGTGGAGCTAAAAGCTTCAACTTTGCAGATAGAAATTGAAGGTTGCTAAAGAACCAAAAGCACCGACGTCGACAGCATGACCGACGTCGGTCGTGACCAGTGCAGAAGGCAACTGGCGATGGCAGGGAGTCGGCTAACTTCGGCAACACCATGCAAGCAGGGACCAGCGTCAGTCACTTCTGTGTTCCAGAACTGTTCATTGCACGAACAGTTAGTTAAGTGAATGAAGTGTTTGCATGTAAAGGCCAGTTAGAGTCTTGAGCTGCATGGATAATTGTCTAAATTAAGAGTCTAAGTTATTGTTTAAGTCTGGGATCTATTTATAGACCCATTGGCATGTATTGTAAAGCATGAGCTGATAAGGAAGGTAAGGAAGTTCCTTCCATTGTAAGATCATTGAGTTACATGTTGTTGCAAGCTCATAGGAGATCTACATGTGTGAGTATGGTCTGTTGAATTGCAAGTTGCAGGTTCATGGGAGATCAACTTGAAGTACTATAGAGTGCTTAGTGAACTGGCAGGGTTATTACTGACTGGTTGGAGAGGTGAACACCAATTCTATGTGTGAGTTGGTTGTTGGGACCATTTTTGGTAGGAGAGTGTTTTGAAGAAGAATTATTGTACACTTGAGGTGTGGGAAGCCTCTGTAAGGTGGAAGAGTGTGGCGGCTCTTTATTGTATTCTTTTCTATAAAGTCTTAAAACAAGATAGTCTATTGTCTCTCATATTCTGTGCTATTTGTGAATTCTAGTTACTTGTGTTTCTGGTTATTTTCGCATGTTTAATTGCTTATATTTGGTAATCATATTGTGCTCTTTCTAAGGAGCAAGATCCTAACAAGTGGGATCAGAACAGGTGTGTTTGTTCTTGGATTCCCCTACAACTGGTATCAGAGCTTTTTGGTTGGGATACTAACAGATTGGATTAGATCTGGTTAGTGTGTTTTGATTACAGGGTACTCACAAGGTTTCTATTTGAGTGGGAGTTGAGCAATGGCAGAAGACAGTAAGCTATGAATGGAGAAGTTTAATGGAAAGAACTACCAATTATGGAGGATGCAGATTGAGAATTATCTGTATCAAAAAGATTTGTACTTACCGTTGGGTGGGGTTGATTGCAAACCTTGGGATATGAAGGATGAAGAATGGGAGGTTCTTGATCGGAAGGCTCTAGGATCTATAAGATTGAGTCTTGCATCATCTATGATTTCTAGCTTATCACAGTGTAAGACAATGGTGGAGTTGATGGAATCTTTGGCAAATTTATATGAAAAACCCTCAGCTTTGAATAAGGTATTTCTTATGAAGCGTTTATTTAATTTGCAAATGTTGGAAGGTGGATCTATTCATAGTCATCTTAGTGATTTCCATGGTTTGGTAAACCAGTTAATTTAAGTCAATATTGTTTTTGATGATGAAATTAGAGCTCTCTTAATCTTGTGTTCATTACCTGAAAGTTGGGAAGGTTTGGTAATGGCAGTTTCTAATACTGTGTCTGCTTCAAAAGTCTTAAAAGTGGATGATGTTGTGAGTGTGATCTTGAATGAAGAGATACATAGGAAAAGTACAGGTGAATCATCAGGAAATGCTTTGAGTGTTGAAAGCAGAGGAAGACAAAGAGAGAAGATAGAGCGTGGGAGATCAAGGTCCAAGATAGGCAGGAGATCCAAGTCCAGGTATGGCAGAATAACCTGCTGGAAATGTGGAAAGCAAGGGCACTTAAAGAGAGATTGTAGATCGGGTGAAGATCAGCATGAAGGACATGAAGAAGAAGCAGATGTTGTGGATTACATTACACAGGATGCTCTGGTATGTTCTTTGGATAAAGTAGAATCTTGGGTTTTAGATTCTGGTGCCTCTTTTCATGCATCCCCACATAGGGAATTTTTTCATGAGTATGTCCAGGGAGACTTTGGAGAAATTTGTGTAGGGGATGGTAAGCCTTGTCAGATGGTTGGCAAAGGGAAAGTGAAGTTAAAATTGCAGACAGGTAACACATGGGTGTTAAAGGAGGTCATGCATGTCCCAGTTCTGGAGTAGAATTTGATTTCTGTTAGAAGTTTGGGTGATGAGGGTTGCACAGTAACTCTCACAGTGGACTCTTGGAAGGTTACCAAGAGTGCACATGTTGTAGCTAGAGGTAAGAAAGTAGGTACGCTTTATCTATCTACTTGTATTACAGATTCTCTTTTTGGGTTATCTACTTCAGCTATAGATTCGAAGATGTGGCTTAATAGGCTTGGTCACATGAATAAGAAAGAGATGCATGTTCTTAAGTCAAGGGTATGCTTTCAGATTTGGAAGGCATGGATCGTGATTTCTATATGCAAAAGAAGAAGGTGACGTTTCTTGAGGAATTCGATGTTAGTGACAAGAATAGGAAAGCCTTGGTTTTCAAGGAGAAGGTGATGGACAAAGTTCAGCACAAGGGGTAGAATAATTCTGAGCAGAGCAAGAGTGATTTGGACAAGGATTTGATCCAAAAAGAGCTCATGAGAAAAGGTCAGTTCTCATTAGAAAAACACAAAGACCGACGTTGGCAAGAAAACTAGCATTGGCATCCAGACAGGGACCGATGTCGGCTATGTTCAACCCAACGTCGGTGACTCAGGGCAGATAACTACCAGCATCGGCCAGGGAGAACCGATGTCGACAAGGAGGTAGTCACAGGGAACCGACATCGGTTGGGTGCAAACTGAGATGTGATCGACATCGGTCACTGAGATGAATTTTGGGTGGACAATAAGCTGTAAAGGAGTCTCAAGCACCCATATGGAGGACTGAAGGTGTAAGTAAGTTCTTAAATTCATCATTTCCCTTCTTTACACTACTTGTTGCTCACTTATGGTATAAGACCAGGAAGTTATTGAAGAAGCAAAATAGGTAGATCCAGGAAATAGTGGGAGTTAGGCATGGAGGGAGGATGTGATTCCTTGGAGGAGAACCAAATAGGAGTTTTGGGTGAAGTTGCCAGCTAGAAGTAAGCACTGAGAGATGAATGGATGTTCAGGATAAGGAAGAGCGAAAATGGATACGTGAGATGGTAGGCCAGGCTATATGTTCTTGTATTAGCTACAGGGTAATGGAGGTTTGATCATTGTGTTTCTCTTTACCAGGTTGGATAATATTGGCTACATTATCCTATTACTATATGATGTGCTTGTTGCAGGGTTACATATACAGGTATTGCTAAACTAAAGGTAAAGCTAGTTTAGAGGAGTGTCATGAAGAATCTAGGAGCAGCAAGATTTTTTGGCATGAGTGTGTTCTAGGGACATGGAAGGTCACATGTTGACTTTGTTTCAGGATGATTGTGTGAGACTGGTTAGCATGCCGATGGTTGGACAGTTCACAGAACAAGTGTCTTGATTCACATAATGAGGTTAAGTGCATAGTATGTACTAGACCTGAGTTTTCCCAAGCAGTGGGAGTTGTCACAAGTTAGGAGCCAATCTGGGAGAGAAGTACTAAAGGGCAGTTCAATGGATTCTTAGAGGGACCAACAGCAGGTGCACATGCTATGCAGGTTCAATTTATTTTTTACATGGTTTGTAGATGTGGATGTGGCAGGTGATTTGGATGACATGGGTTGCATCATAGGATTTGTGGTGGTTGGTCTTCAAGAGTGATCTTGAGGAGGGATACAAATCTAAGGGAACAAACTAGACAAAGTACAGGTATACGTACAGGTTGCAGCTATTTATCTCCAAGTAGGAGATTGTTAGGTTATGGAGCTAAAATCTTCAACTTTGCAGATGAAAATTGAAGGTTGCTGAAGAACCAGAAGCACTAGCATCGGCAGCATGACTAATGTCGGTCATGACCAGTGCAGAAGGAAATCAGCGATGGCAGGGAGTCGGTCAATGTCGGTAGCACCAGGCAAGCAGGGACCGGTGTCGATCGCCTGTGTGTTCCAAAACTATTCGTTACACGAACAGTTAGTTAAGTGAACAAAGTGTTTGCATGTAAAGGCCAGTTAGAGTCTTGAGCTGCATGGATAATTGTCTAAATTAAGAGTCTAAGTTATTGTTTAAGTCTAGGATCTATTTATAGACCCATTAACATGTATTGTAAAGCATGAGCTGATAAGGAAGGCAAGGAAGTTCCATTGTAAGATCATTGAGTTGCAGGTTGTTGCAAGCTCATAGGAGATCTACATGTGTGAGTATGGTCTGTTGAATTGTAGGTTGCAGGTTCATGGGAGATCAACTTGAAGTACTATAGAGTGCTTGGTGAACTGGCAGGGTTATTACTGACTGGTTGGAGAGGTGAACACCAATTCTGTGTGTGAGTTGGTTGTTGGCACCGTTTTTGGTAGGAGAGTGTTTTGAAGAAGAATTATTGTACACTTGAGGTGTGGGAAGTCTCTGTAAGGTGGAAGAGTGTGGCGGCTCTTTATTGTATTCTTTTTTGTAAAGTCTTAATACAAGATAGTGTATTGTCTCTCATATTCTGTGTTATTTGTGAATTCTAGTTACTTGTGCTTCTGGTTATTTCCACATGTTTAATTGCTTATATTTGGTAATCATATTGTGCTCTTTCTGAGGAGCAAGATCCTAACAAGTGGGATCAAAACAGGCGTGTTTGTTCTTGGATTCCCCTACAGTCCCTACTTTGTTTTTCCATTTGGGGTGTTGTAACCTTGCATATATCATTGAGATTATTATATATATCTTGCACATACAAATCTTACATTAGGTAATAACTTTGCTCCTCATCACTTTTCTATATTGGGGCATACTCCTTGCCCCCCATTCTCTCATCCTCAGATGAGGTTGCATCTTTATATAGAGTTTTACATGATGACATTTTTATATAGCTACATACATGTCTTTAAAATGATTTTTACAAAAGGTTATAACAAGTTCAACTATATTGCATGATAAAATTTAGTGTACATAAATATATATGTTGAGATGAGTGATTTCTAGGAATCAAATCCCCCACCTCAAAGTGGGAATATTTCCAAATATTATAGATAAACAAATTCAAGATAAAAGATGGAGCATAGATTAATCAATGGCAACTAGATATATTATTCCTTGATCAAGAAGCAAAATTGACTTGTCAAAACCTAATCTAAAAGCTACAATACCTAAGAAGACATGAGAACATTTTGCTTTTAGTTGCAATTACTAAGAAGAGGTAGCATGTTCCATATACAATCAAGTGTATTCATTCCTATACTTATATTTTCATTTTTTATTTATTTTTCTATAGTCACATCAATGTATTGAGACATTGACTACTTAAATTTATTCATATGTGCAATCCATATTCACCAAATTTACTAGGATTTATCAACACATTTGGGTGGATTCTAGACCAAGAATCTGGATATTGCATCCTTCCTTCCATAAGGTAATCAAAGGTGTGTAATTTCATTTTATTTTTACTTTGACACACACATACATTTATTTTACCAAATTATGAACTATGGTATAATGGCACTAATAAAATGGTAAAATTAAGTGCAAGGGAGATATAATACATAATAGTTAAAAAACAAATTTAATTTTGCCTTAATGGTTGAAAATAGTAAACAAACATGAAAGATAGTAATTTGACAAGTAATGACTAAACAATATAGGAAAAATTATGAAACTATCACACATGGGAAAAATATTGGGTTTATGAGAGTGTAGTACTGGTTTGGAAGTGATGAATCAAATCTATGTGAAATCTAGAGTGTTAAATGCACAAGAAAAAAATTGACACCTACTCTACTACCACCAAATATGTCTTGGGCTGATTAAACTACAAAATAGATCCCTTTTCTATAACTTATGAATCTATTTTTTTGCATTGAATTTATACTACACTATGTTCTAGATTTTGTTTTCTCTTTTGTAGGTGTGTTATTGGATGTTATATAGTCATGTGTCTTTGCTCTCCTAAATCCATAGGTAAAGAGATTGATTTGAGGACTTCTCCTTATCTTGACCTATTTTTACTCAAATAAATAATGAGTAATTAAAATATATATAGATTATGTGTTGATAAAAATCAGGTGAGTTGCAGTTACATATTTTATATGCTTAGAATCAAACCCTATCTAGGTCTAGTGTTGTGTAAATGAAATATTGAGTAATGGATTCAATCTCTTCTTCCATAGAAGAGATTATGTAACTATATAAACATTCATCTAAAACCTATTTTGGTATAAGTGTATGATCTCAAAGTAGCTTAAAGAAGATCAAGGTATCAAGGTGGAAGAATCTATCATAAGTGTAAAAATAAATGTCATGATGAAGGATATAATTTAAATTACAAATAAGGATTTACTATTTGATTGATATTTAGATGATATTCGGTAAATTATTGGGAATGATTTATATATAGTAATCATTAAGGCATGACACATGTAATGGTTGACCATACAAAAGTGTGATATGTGAAATCAAAGGCATGGGAAATATGATCAAGGTGGAAGGAGCCAAAAAAATAGACTGGAAAAATTTGGTGGCTCAAAAAATCTACATAGGGAATATTTGATGGTACACCTATAGTTGTTGAATCTATCAATGAAGAGGTAAAAATCTAAAATAGATGTAAATTTATGTTTAACCATTTTTAGAAATATATAATGTGATCTATTAAGGAGGTAGAATAACCTATACACAAGGATGGATAAAAATATTATAAAGTAGGCCAATTAATTACAAAATCAAATAAATGAATATCTTGAATTAGAATATTGAGATGTGATAAATATATAAAATACCAAATTTGAAAGATGTTTTATTGATTACAATGCCAAGGAGAAATGATAATTAGCAAGATTTCTATTATGCAGATGGATTTGAGTTGTAAATAGATAGAAGTGTGTAGGATCAAGATTTTGAGACAACTGTCAGATTTTTTAAATGATGTTTATGGATCCATGAACACTACCTTCGATCTTGGGACATTACAATCAATGCTATTATCTAGTAGGAAATATGTGTTGTATTGCAGTGTGATCATCTTTGTTATTCAAAGTTATTTGTTACCTTTCTACGAATGCATTCAGATATAGAATATATGATTTACATGTTTACTTATGGATAAAACCCTGTATCTTCACTCTTACTCACCATTTTGATGTGTTTTTTCCAAAAATAGGTTAATGGGATCATAGTGACGAGTTGGCCTCAAATACCCCTTTGTTAATAAGCACTACCTACATAGCCAATACTCCAAGGAGGGCCTCAGACTTATGTAGTCCTCCCCTATGTGTGGGACTGTGTGTGAAAAATGGTGTAATATGTTATATGTATATACATGTAATGATCTAGATTATAACTTGACAAATACCACTCATGAGATGTTCTTTGGATGCTTAAGACCTATTGTATGATTGATCATATGACTAATAAATAAATAGGGATGAATAGTTCAGAATAAATTAGTTATGTATTTGATTTAATGAGCCTTGTTAGATGTTTAATTGGTATTTTTTTCTAGATGAATAATGATAAGGCTTAGACTTGTATTTATACCATATTTTTTGAAAATATATCATGGTAAGGTTCGATAAGACAAATAGGTTGATACCACTATGTTAGTTGTTGTTGCTTAAGGAGTTGTTTGTTTTTCTTTGCTTTATTCTTTTTTTTTTGTTAGTGCACACATGGTAGATATGCTATCCGGTATGGCCTTCTAGTTGCTTCTGCTACTTTCTCAGGGCTTGTTTAGCCTAGTGTGGTTTTTTTGGGGTGTGACTTTTCCACCCATCCTTTTTTGTATGACTAGCTTTATTTTATTTTGTAAAGTTTTTTAATTTAATAAAATGAATTTTTAATCAAAAATAGGTCAACCCTTAGATTTCAAATAATTTTCAATTTGGATGAATTTAGTTGACTAGACAGTAGATAAGGATCTAGACACAATGCTAGTGTCCCTTTGTGGCCAGTAGTGTCTACAAGGCTATAAGACATGTATGGATATGTAACTGATAGTTAAGTATATATATCAGGTTTTGATCTTTATATAATGTATAAGTTCTATAAACCATGAAAATTATATGGGTTTAGACTATAAGATAATCATTTAGGCATAGTGAGGTGGCAAATGCAAGCCTTTCAACAATGGGAAGGTCTAGAACTGAAGGGTAGAGCTTGATTGGTATTTATCAAATGATAAGACCAAGATGTTATATATATTCAATTTTATTATCTGCATTTGACCCCCCTTTAATATGGTAATGTATAAGGATGTAATTATTAATTTAAAGTCAAGAAATACACACCTAGGTGTTTACAACACACCTTGCCTTTGCTCGAACCCACTTAAAGTGTTTTGTTGGTGTATGACCTATAACCTAGAACATGTTTCAATATACATTAGTACATATAATTTGAAATTTTAAATAATTGAAATGCTTGAAAGGAAAGAGATCAAGAAAGGTGTACATATGTGTGTCGATGCAACCATGTTGTCCCTTTGTACTTCATTTGGTAAAGATATTTACTTATGAAGCATTAGAGCTAAGAGATGTTTAGAACTAAACCTTGTAGTTTTGAAGAGGGATGCTGAAAGTTATTATGCACCCAATCTGGTGTAAGGATGACTTGTGACATGGCCATTGAGATCACTAAATATCAATCACATAACTCAAGTGTGAATACATAATTTGGTGAGGGTGAGTGATTTAATCAACTCATCCTATAAATGTAGTGAGATTGGGTGATTTAATCAACCCATCCTATAAATATAGTGATTTTGAATGAATTAATCAATTCAAACTATATAGAGAACCAATTACTATAGACATAAAATGTTGAATAACAATACTTCCTAGTGTAAAATGGTTCTTCATGGTAATAGTAATCTGAAGATATAATTGGTAAAATTTGCAATTTTTGGTGCACTAGCATGGCATATGCACCTCTAATATGTCTTAAACTAAAGTATATGTGTCAAAAAAATGAAAAATGCAATTTCAAATCTTGTGAAAATTTGGTGCAATGTAAAATATTATAACCCAAGTGTATATTTGCATCATGTAATTATACTAGAGATTGGTGCAAGTGTGGAAGTCATATCTCTGTAACATGCCCCCACTAAAATATATAGATACCAAGAACTATATAAGTGTGGAAGTCATGTATTTATGACATGCCCCCACTAGAATATAAAAACTATGTAAATATGAAGGTCATATCTTTGTGATATGCCTTCACTGATATGCACCCCCTTTTGAGGTGAGGAAAATAGTATCTGATAAGTACCATACCTCAAAATATAAGGTAACTATATAATATTTATATGAATCATATAGCATATAGGAGTAACATGTCTAAGTAGATATATCAATGAAGCTCATAGTATGTGATCACATCAAGCCCTAAGATGCATGTTATGTACTATGGCAATGCCTTGAAAGTAACAGTGCATTCTCAATGAATAATCAAGAAAACACATAGGAGCACTCAATGTAATGCCAAAGAATGGTACAAAGAGAAATTATATAAGGTGCATTTTCAAATATTACACAATCAAAAAGAAATGACATATTAAAATGTCCAATAAACATAGAATGACATATTCAAATGTCTAAACTACATACAATGGTATAAGGCCCAACATGTAAAGAACATATTTAAATGTTCCATAAGAAAGACAATAGTAATCAATGAAATACACTCAAGGAAGTGACAATGTGAATAAATGATGATAATCAACCCACATAAACATATCATACTAGTCCCTATATATATGTGTAAGCAAAAAATGTCATGTAACATGAAATTTGAAGTACACTATGAAAAATATGAGCATAGATATATACATGTGTAAGCATTAGTATATAAGCTCAAACATGATAATGTATAAATTATCATAAAGGATATGTAACCTATATCAATCATGATCAATAAAACAAATTCCCACAACATACAATATGATGTGGGTAGAGGAGAGGTCTAACATCTATGTGTGCATATATCATGTATCAGTGGTATGCCTATATCACACTAAAATATGGGTGACACATCTATGTGTATATAAATGAAATGATATGTTATTTACTAAAATGAATCAAACAACATAGTTGACAAGAATATAGTAAACATGGGAATGCTAATTTTTTTTTATGTTTTTGAATTATTTGAATGTTTTTGTATTTTTTAAATGTTTGATTTTTTGTTTTGAATTTTTATAAATCAAGGAATAGATGATTATCCCATCTAAGGGATGCTCATAAGGTGATATATACTCATAATATGGTGCATCATATTGGTGATGCTATGAAGGAGCATGTATAGGTGTCATATCTGGATTTAGAGAGTCAAAAATACTTTGTGTATGCCTCATACAAGTATGTGGTCATGAATCAGTAGTAACAAAATTAGTGGTTCATAGAACCCATTGTTGGATGCTCTTTGGTTTCTTTGTAATAGTAGTAACTAGAACATGTTTAGGTGTTTTACATAATTAGATATGTTGTCTAGGAGTAGATGAGGATTCTACAAAATCCATTGTATATATTTGATGCAATAGTATCTCAAGTATGGGCCACCTAGGGAATGGGATTACTAGTTACTTACCTTTCATAGATTATTAACCTTAGTAGGTTTGATATTTAGCTAGCTAGGAATAAACTTCCCTTGTTTAAGTGGATGGTCATATAAAATTCTAGAAAATGTGATTACCCTATTGATATGAATGCATTTAATACACCCATGCACTATGGAAGGTAATGCATAGATTTTATGTATCTAAGGTAATCCCAATAACATATAAAACACTCTCATGTATGGTATAACTAAAAAGGTAGTAACCACATGTGCCAAACCACCTGTAAAGGTAATCTAATCTCACCAATAATGTGTTGTGATGTCCCATTGAATACTCTAACCATTTTGGTTGAAGAGTATAAATCATCAAGTGTATATCCAAAATGTGTAAGTGACATCATGGTACATACATTCTTACTAACACTATTATCAATCATAAAATTATGTATAGGTTGATGATCAAGGTATGCTTTAAAAAATAATGAATGAAGTTATGATCATCATCTACAATTTCATTCTCATCAAAGGAAATAAAGGGTATCTAAACCATAGAAGGTGTTTCCTGTGTATAAATTCCAATAATCCCATCTAATGGGCACCCATAATATGGTGGAGGAGGATGTGCATGGTATGCCATTTGTACTTCTAGGTGTTTCTTAGAATGATCTTATAATGGATATATAAATATCTTCTAGTTTTGATGATCACCAAGTTATGAACTTGAATCCTTTGGAGGATCATCAAAGGTAATCTATTAGTTATCAATAAGGCCTTGGATATTTTGTTTTAATGTATAACATATGTTTTTAGAATGCCCAAGGCTTTAGTGACAATCATACTATGGATTAGCACCATATCCTTTTGATAGAGGTTGACTCATATTAACCTCTATAGGAGCAGGGAGAGATATGAGACGACACCCCACAAGCTTCTTAAGTAGTGAAGCAAGAGACTCAAATAATTGTGTAAATTGTCTCTTAGGTGCATTAGATAATATGATGTGACTAGGTTTTGGTGACACTACATTAACCATTATGGTTACTTCCTTTTTAGGTTCTATAGTTTTTATTTTATAGCTTCGTCTAATATGAAACTTGGTATAAGATGTATTTGGTGTGTATCAAACATACTTACACTCTTTTAAGTAAAAAATTTTCATTTCTTGATCTCTAACAATATGGCATAAGTCATCAAAATATTTGAACTTCTTGAAAATAATAGACTCATGTCATAGGACAAGCAAACTTTGTTTAAATATGTCTTAAAGATCTTTATATGCCATTGGATTTGTCATTTTGGTTAATATTATTTTATGCCTCAAGACATATTCATAGTAATATTTCAATTCTGAGACTCATAAAAGGCTTCATGGTTTATGGAAGGTTTGTAACCTAGGATTAGCTTTTCTACTACATAGGACCAATTTACTAATAAAGTTGGCATTCAATCAAATGTGATTCAAGTTGAACAAATAAAAGACTATAGATAATATTCTCCATATACTATATAAAATATGCCAAGATATACATTATTTTATGCAAGATAGAATAACTACATTAGAGAAATAAAACTAGACTATTTATATGGTGTACTTGAGTGTGAAAAATAAGGACATCATAAGAATTAATGACCAAAAATCAAGTCAAAATTCTATGAAATTTAATGCATAATCAAACATCCCACTACCAAGTGTCATCTACAACATAAATATATACAATAACTGCACAAAATTTACTATAATTTTGGGAAATCACATAATCATGATGAGAATAATTTTCAAACCCTTCAAGGTTTGAAGGAAGACATCACCAAGAATGTCTTTATAATAGTTGTATAATAAGATCCAACTTCAAAAATAGGAGTACCAAGCCTAAATTTTGAAATGAAAACAACAATGTAGTGTGTTCCCAAATGAATGACATAACTTTAGGTGCAGGCAGGTTAGACATCATAGTCTCCTTAGTAAAAAATAGGATGGACACCTTAGTCTTCATAATACCAATAGAGTTGGAATCTTACATCTCCTTAACAACAATCAAGATGGGATCCACCTTCACCACAAAGATAGTATGGGGGATATGATGGAAAAAATAAAGGGTGAGGTTCACCACAAGGGCAATGAGGATATCAAGGAGGATACTAAGTAGGAAACCATAATCGTAGATAAGAGGAAAAATAGGCTAGACAACCTATTGTATGCTACATGTGTGGTGAATATAATCACATTGCATGAAATTGTACATGTAATCCACAAAGGTAGATGCATTGTGTTTATTTTAGAATTACTAAGCAACATAATATGGAAGATTATCCTATACTAGAAAATAAAATAAAATAAAAATCAATGTAAAATGTTAAAATGGTGAACTCTCATCCCATAGATTCAATGTTTATGCAAGATGTGACTAGTAATCAATATAAAGATCAAGGATTACCACCTCTAGAGATGTCAATAAAATATTATCAGGAAGGTTTACAAGGACAAATACATATATCCTGTAAGATAAAAATTCCTAATGTTGTAAGTAATTTAATAACTATAGTCCATATAAAATTAGAATGCTTATGAGGGAGATGTTGTAGTAGTGGATGCATAGATGTATGATCATATTATTTTCATCTTAAGGCAAGAGGGATGAATTAAAACCTTGATAGATCTCTTTAAGATGGTAAGTACTATAAAAATTTAGATATATCATAGAATATTAAAAACTTGTCGCATAAATTATTAGATTATGTGAATATGGGACAACAAAAAATTGAAAAGGTAGTCTGGTATATGAAGACCAAGAATCCCTAAGATGTTGATTCTAGAATAGACATAGAAATTAGAGGCTATGAAATCCCCAATGTTGTATTTGACTTCAGGAATACTATGAATATGATTCCTATATCTACATGGAAGGCCTTTAGAATACCAATTCTTATTTATAGCCCTGTCACATTGAGTCTCATAAACTATGGCCAAGTAGAACCCATTGGGAAAATGGAGGATGTGGATATAAAAGTAGCTAATCTAAATTTGCATGGAGAATTCAAATTTATTGGTATGAAAATTGATGAAATGCACTACTTAGCATTAATTTGAAAGAAGTGGGCAAATGAAGGTATGATGACCATCAATATAATAGATAATTAATTAAAGGCATGTCAAGGGGATAAGATCCTTATCATACCATTGAAAAAGGCTGAAAGTAAGCCTTACATCATTCCCAAAGAGCAGACATCACCATATGCCTATAAAGGAGACAACTAGTTTAAATTTTGCACAAAATAAAAGTTGAAGGATCTATAAAGCAAAGAGTTCACTAATTTCACACAACAACCTCAAAAATTTCCATAGATGCAACAAATAAAACAATTTTCATGTCAACCTATCAATACATTGGAGTAAATCACATGATTGCACATGGAGGAATGTAAGTCTCCATCGGTGCAATCTCCAAAAAGGTCAGAAGAAGATCTTTTTTATTAGATGAATCCTACAGATATGGATTACATAGATCCCACTCATGAAGGTACTTTGTCATGGGAAGCTACATCTTCTATGAGTGGTGACTCAGATATGAAATTGTTAAATTAGGCATCAAAGACCATGAGGTAAGGATGAGAGTGATTTACACTAATGAGTGAAAATTGCCTCAATAATTTACAACTGAATACTTAGTGCAATTTATATTTAGTATGCAACAACATGTCCCAAACATATATCAAAGGGTTAGTGCACTAAACTATGATCTAAAAGGTATTGTTATGATATCATGGGTAGGTCATTGATCATATCGATTGAGTTGGGAAGATTCTTATGAAATGATGAGATCTTGATTACAGGTGGCCTCTACGATTTTAGAACAATGGACATTTTTACAAGGACAATGCCCTAAGTTACATATTTATAGGTGTGTAAATATATGGTCATCATAGGGTGTAGAACTAAAATATTAAGTATGCATATTCCAACATACATTAACACCTTTTTTGATTGCATGGTATATGTATCAAGAATGTAGACACAAAACCAAACATTGGGCACAAGGTCAACCTAATTTTATGTCATGGGTGCAAGGAAGACATAATTACTACACTTTGTTTTTTAGGATGAGAACCCAATGGTGTAGAAAGATATACAAAATATGAATATATTTTTGTCATGGGCATGAAGAGGACATATTTATTATAGATAACAAAATGTACTAGGAAGAATCAGTGATGTAACTACATAAAGCCATAAAAAATCAATAGGCAAAGAAGGAGAAAGAGGAATACATGTTAAAATCTTATAACATAATTTTAGATAACTTAGAGAAGGAAAAATATAGTGATAATGAAGAGGATTTAGATCTGAAAGGATTATTTAAACCAGAGTGTGATAATAAAGGAGCCTAAAACTAATATTGTAGAAGAAAAAGTGTATACACAGCTATGAAACATAAATAATCAAGAGTATGAAGGGGAGAGGATACTGAGGGACTTCATTCAAATGGGCCTAGTAAAATATACCAATAATGAGTCAAGAAGGTAGTTGAAAACATTGGTATAGATTTTTTACCAAAACTTACAACAATAAGATATTATTAGATGTAACAACATATTTTAGAGGAAATAAAATTAACGTGAGAATATCAAGATGTATTTCACATTAAAAAAATTAGAATTTAAGGGTGTAGACCCTTCATTAGGAGAGATGCATATTGAGATGAAAGAATGCATAAGAACCATTAAGAAGTGATATTTCAAACTAAACCTAAATATGAATCTGAATTCAAAACAAATATAGACTAGGTAAAAGACATAAAAATCATATAGCTAACAATAAATCAGACTGGGTAAGTCCCATGGTGATGCAGCCCAAGAAATAAAAAGAAATTAGAGTTTGTAATGATTACAAAGCACTGAATGATGCATGTGTCAATGATCTTATTAGCTATTCAAATAGAACCCTAATAGTGTTTAGGTTTGTTCAAGTTTGGCCCACACTTGGACTATATGGAAATGGTCTAAGGCTGTGGGTTGCTTATATCTAGACCAGACCACTAGGATTTTTTATGAGGCTAGATCCTTAGATTTTCAAAATTTGGACCTTTATTTCTAAAATCTAAAACTTGTTGGGGTGAAAAGAGTTAGGAGATTGCATAAAATGAAAACTATTCTAACATGTGGTGATGCACCAAGAATTTATTAGACCCACTCATAATCTTGGACTCTTTAACACACTAATGAATTATGAAATAAAATAATGCAATGCTCACTATGATTCTATGCAATAATATTTCATATAGAAGTTTGTTTGATACACTCAGATTAGGGAGAAATGAAAGTAAGTTATGGTTAAAGACACTTAAGTTTGGCTATCTATTATATCTTTGAGAGATCAATGTTGAGACACACTATATGACCTACAAAGAATATTTCTAGCACTTAGGTTGATTTTGGACATACAAAAGGAAGATAACATTCATAGTTGCACATTAAATAAACACATAACACTAAATATAGATTAGTAAATTGACTACAAAATGCTTTATTCACTACTCTAAGAGGTATTGAATACAATTCTGGTAGAGTCTAGTCATACCAGCTTGAGGGATGCAAAATAATAACTCAAAGGCTATATTTATATTATAAGGGAAGAAATAAAGAGGGATTTTTGGCACTCAAAAGGGATTCAAACAAATTTAAATGCATTTTAAAATTTATTACAACTATCTCTTCAAAAATGCCCATTCAGACCATTTGATTGATCTATGTCACCCCAGTTCATTGCATCATTACAATATCTTCTCTATGATGCTCCTTGGTGGCTACAATGGTGGGATCAAGTTGTTTTCATTTGTCCTGATGCAAAACTACTCATGTCTAGTTTTTTGATGCATGCCCAATTGGGGAGAAAGGTCATTTTCGTGTGGTTGGATTTGGTGATAGCCATTGAGCTCTATGTGTCTTACTTTGTAGGCTTCCAATGGTGTCATATTATCCTAAAATATCTACTCCTATCTCCAACAAAAATATTCTCAAACTTAGATCCAACATGCTTGCTTGCCTTAGTCAAAAATTGACTCTTTGACCTCTATCTAAATCACTTTGGCTCTGCTTTGTTCTAATTGCTCATCATAGATTAACCCAAATCCTTGATTTACACCATTTATCTGCTTATGCATAGATACCCGTGATCCATCGATATTTTACCAGTCAAATATGCTTGTGTCACTTATCCATCATGCCCATTCACCCTTGAGATTCACTGACCATTGACTCATCTCACATTGTTGGATTGAGATGTACGATTGAGTGAGGAATGTTGATCTTATTCGGACCCATTATTTTAAATACAATGAATAGTCCATGGTCTTAAAATTGATAGTTTGTGGGATGTCATTTGATGTTCATGTAACCATCATTGATGTTCTCGTGATCATCAAATTTAAGTTCAAAAGGACCTACTTTGTTTGATCTTAAACTTTACATTAGAGTGAATGTCCTTGGATTTTCAAATCTAAATAGCTATTTGGAGGGGCTTGAATTTGACATCTGTGGGGATGCTCGGGACCTTTGAAATCAAATGGTTATTTCCTTTAGACCTTTTGTTGGACAATTCTTTTAGGCTTTATGTGGGACACTTTTTCCAAAAGAATCTGTTTTCTTTGTCTCTACCTTTGAATAATTCTTTTAGGATCTCCATCTCAAAAAATATATCTAAAAGAATCCATGTCTTGGTCCTTTGTCCTCTAAAAATTACCCTTCAAAACTTTTACTTGGTCTACCTCGTTGTAGAAAGGTCCTTAGGAGAAATTGTGGTCACTTGCTCGAGAAATTGACCCTTTAGACTTTTGAAAAGTGCTCTTTCTATTAAAAAAAAACCCTCCAATAACCTTGAAGTGGACTGTTTCACTGAAGAAAACTACACTTCAAAAGAAGTGCATAGGACACTTTGCTCTGAATAATTCTTTCAAACAAAAAATGTGAAAGAATTTTGCCTTAGTCCTTTTCTTTGGGATAAAAGTTTTGAAAGAAATCTACCTTTGGGAAAATTATCCCAAAAAAATTTATCAAAGGAATTATGTCCTTAGAATGGCCCTTCAACCCCTTTGAAATGCCCTTTCTGAAATAAAATACCCTTCATGGATGTTGAAATGGACCACTTTCTTGTAATATACCCTTTGGAACCTTTGCAAAGTGCCCTTCAAAGAAATGACCCTTCAAAGAAATTATTTTAGATAAAATGTCTGAAATGATACCTGACACTTAGCCAAAAACCCCAAAACAAAAGTCTCAAAAGAATTAAGCCTTGTATATTTTCCACGGGTTTTATGGTGGAACTCTTCCTCTAAAGGAAATCCAAATTCCATACTTAGCCAAAAGTGAAAAAATGCCTACATATAAACTTAGGCAAAAGTTGAAACAATGTAAATAGGGAAATATAGACTTGTTCCTACAACCATTAAAGCATCATGAACACCTACTTAGATCCCCACTAGCTGTAAAAGTTGAGCCTGATTTAAAATCCACCCGATCCATTCATCAACTAGGACCCTGCTTATCTGTTTGAACCAAACAAAAGCTTAGTATGTGGGCCAAAATGGCCCACAATTCCAAGTTAATATAGTATACACCATTCATCCATTTCAATGTCATAAAATAGCAAAGTAGTATATCCATGAAATGTAACATTGTATAGATATAAACAAGACCAAGGCATATGTAAGTAATCAATGTAACCAACATTATAAATGGAAAGGTCATAGAAATATATAACATGTAACAACTTGAAATATGGATAATATGCCCCCAACATCATCATGGCCCTTGGGTGTAGTAATTTCATGCATTTGTACATCCATATAAAGGATGTGTAATCTACCAAACATGTGACAAATAACATACATCAATGCAATGACTAGTAAAATTGTTATGCTTAGGTATTGATTTTTTTTTTTTTTTGTATTTTTTTTAATAATTTTGATATTTTTTATTTATTTTACACACACTTGTGTACTCAATCAAAGCCAAGAATTAATGCTTCTAAAATAGAATAAATGAAGGGATATAAACAACCCATGTATAGTAGGTACCAAATGGAGTAGTGAAGTAGTCTAAAGGAAATGGATTCAAGCAACATCTTCCCACTAAATGTGTGAATCATAAAACCTTATCTCAATAAAATATGAGTCAATAAAAAATAGTTGTTCCCATAATGGGAAAGAATCAAAGTATGAACTCATGTCATGATATGTAGAAAAAAATGCACGTTCTGATGTAAGCTCACTGATAGCCCAAACTCTATCAAACATAGATAGGAATTGTGTATATTTAAGCAAGGCATATACCATAAAGAATGTGTACTAGTATTAGACTACTTTCAAATGACATATCATCATAGGATAGATATGATGGATGTTTGGATGTGGATAAATAATCAAAAGACAATTTATAAGTGCAAAATGACAAGGCCAACGGATAGAAGAATTATCAATGCAAGAGCATATATATACATGTATGTCATTATATAAGAATGCAGAGAATAATCAATCAAAACAAACATAATAAATCTATGTAAAGTAGATTATGTGCTAGCTAACTAATGTTCCTATCATTGAGATTCATATACGTAGGCCTTACATCAAATGATATGTATGTATGCTAACATGTCTAAGATCATCACATGTATTGGAAGTATCTCTCTCTAATTTGATAATTAATCATATGTTTTATAATATCCATCACCACTATCATAATTGACTTGGCCTTGTGTAAATTGTGAAACTACAATAGTCATAGTAAATTGTGAATTGTCATGTGTGGTTAAATAAAGTGGTTGCATGAGTTGTGGAATTATCTATGAAGTTATAGGAAAGGTACATATGCATAACTCACACATCAATGGACTATAATTATTGATTTCAATAGTGTGGTTATCCACTAAATCTTGTATCTTATGCCTTTAACTAAAGAATAAGTTTGTATAATATCCAACACATAAATGAAAGTTAAAATATGCATTGTTATCATATCCCTTAGGTAAAGGCCTACTCATATCAACCTCTTTTGGGGGAGTGAGAGATATGAGATTATTCTCAAGTAACTTTTATAGTATCTTTTGAGTAAATTTTGATAATCTTAAAAATTTCCTCCTTTGTGGAGTTGATAGGATAGGCTAAGTAATAGGCTATGCCAAAGTAAAATACTTAATGGGTTCTTTAGTAGTAGGATATCAATACAAATACCCTTGGTAAATAAATTTCACACACATGTGTAATGTGGATGTTACTAAATCCCTGGCATGAATCCATGCTTGACCCAAGATTAAGTTATATTTTAGAGGATTAGGGACGAATTGAAACATGGTGGTCAATGTTTTAGGTCTTATAGTTAATCTAATGATATTATTTCAAGTACCTGATGAGTAATACTTTTAAATCTTCTTATGTATTTATCTAAATTTTGAATACATTCCATGTTAATTCCTAATGCATATAAGCATGTGATGCAAAAAATGTTCATTGTTGAACCATTGTCTATTGTTGTCATTAAAATTAACATTTAACATTAAAATAATGCACTTGTGACCACTCCTTATACACACTTAACCTATGCTCAATTCTATGGTTATAAACAACTTTTCTTCTACTTCGATGCAAATGACCCTCTACCTTAAAGTAATTTTGATACTATTTATTCTTATTCCTCATTCCAAGTATCCTAGACTCTCTATTAGACTGATTCACACTTCTAGTTTAGTTGTCTCTGCTCCTCAAACAAGGTAGGTCTTTAAGGATAATCTTATTGGCTGGTAGTGTTTGAATCCATTGGTTTTATCCTTTTTCCAAATAAAAATTAGTTGATCAAATTCAAATTTACCCCAATAGGTTATCTCACATGTTCTTCTAGTCTAATTTGAAGAAATTCCAAAATGATCACTATATAAGCACAATTTATATTTATTAATTCACTAGTTGGGAAGAGGCTTCTATATTATAAACACCAAAATTATTATAATTATTAAAATATGCACATGCATAGGTCCATGATCTAGATATGAAGAATAGTGGCAAATAACACCAAACACACAACACAATATATACATCGGAGAACCTCATAAGAAGGTAAAAAACCCATCATGATTATTGATTATTCATTATTTGAGAAATAAATCACCCAATATAATCAATCTTCCTCTCACACTTCTTCTCAGAGAATCTCCTTCACATAACCAATGTTTGAATATTTCAAAAGTTTTAATGCTTGTCAGCTTGAATGTGTATTGGAATTCATATGATTTTATTACGTAAAATAATTTATAAGTGATTGAACCATTGTAACCAATAGGTTCAACCTCTTACCTATTTCATAACGATAAGTTTTATAACCATATATTTTATTATTTTTTAACATAAATATTAACCCACGTAGGTTAAATAATAAAATATATTATTATTAATTTACCTATGTAATGTACTATTAATATATTAATGGCATGTTATATAACAAATAATATTAATTATTTCAACACTCCCCCTTAATGTTAAGTGGGGATACATGTTATAGCCACCTTTATAAAAAAATAATTATACTTCATAAACCATATACGATGAGTTTATGGTGCATGTAACATTTGAATAGTTTAAAAATATTCATTATGCCAATATCATCTTTTGAAACAAAAATAATTATAATCTATAAACTACTTAGAGTAAGTTTAGGCTTAAAACGATCGTATGACTACATCTCATAGTTTCTCATGAATAATCAACCAAGTATTTTGGAGCTTTTTATAACATAAGGACCTCCATAAGTATTGGGTACACTATAAATTCACTTATGGTGAAGTTTACCAAAATCACATAAAGTGACTTATTACAATGTATTTACAATTTGAGAAGAAATATAGATAAGAATAAATAAATACATGGCCATTACGAAGTGATATTATCATGCACACTCCCCCCTTAATGGCAACTCCAAGAGGCCCAACATTGTATGAAACTTACAAAATTTGGTACTAACAAATGGTTTTGTAAAGATATTTATCACTTGTTTATCTATATGACAAAACTAGAGATCAATATCAACATAGAGGGCTTTATCTTCGATAAAATTCACATAAATTTTAATATGCTTAGTTCTATGGTGATACACTAGATTTTTTGACTGGGCTATACAGCTTTGATTATCATAGAAAAGGGTGGTGCTCTTAGAAATACTCAAATAGAGTTTTTCTAACCTTCGTAGCCACATGATTTCTTTAAAAACTTCTATAACACTTATATACTCTAATTTCATAGAAGAGATAAAAACAATGAGTTATTTTTTGCTAATCCAAGTGATAGCACTTGCACCAAACTTAAACACATTTTCAAAAGTAGATTTGTAATCTATAATATCACCTTTATGGTTAGCATCACAATAACCAAATAAATTATCATATTAATGGAAGAATAATATAAACCAAAATTTACATTGCCTTTGAAATATCAAAGCATCCATTTTACTAATTTTTAATTATCTAAGTATAGCTCTTGCATAAATCTAGAAGCAAAACTTACAATAAATGAAATATCTGGCCTAGTAATAGTTAGATAAATTAGACTACCAATTAGTTTTCTATATAGAGTGGGGCTATCTTTATCACAAAAATGTTTTAGATTAAAATATGCACCATCTTCAATAAGGGTAGATGTAGGCTTACAATAAATCATATTAAACTTAACAAGTAAAATATGTGCATACTAAGATTGAGATACAACAATTAAATTTTTATTCTAAAATACAACCATTCTTATAAAATGATGAAGAATGCCTAGATTAATCATTTTAAAATATTGACTTGGTTTATCTTTATATTTAAGAATTAAACTAGTTATATCATCATTAATAAGAAGATCAACAATATATAATACAATTAAGATAAAATGATTTCTTTAACTTACAAACATAATTTTTTTGTTAGGTTCAGTGAAACATTTAGGTTGAGTCATGTAGATTTAATCTTCTAGATCATCATTTAGGAAGACATGTTTGACATCTATTTGGTGTATAATCGAACCATTATGATTTGCAAGGGCAATAAACAATCTAACAATACTGTTTTTTCTACAAGAGCTAAGGTCTCAGCATATTCAATCCTAGGTTTTTGAGTAAAATCATGAGCAACTAATCTAGCTTTGAATTTGTCAATTTTACCAATTGAATTATATTTGATTTGTAAAGCCACCTAAAACCAACAATATGTCATTTAGGCAGAGACACGACAAGATATCAACCTTGGTTTTTAATTAGAGATTTATATTCAGGTTACATAACAACTTTCCATCTATTGTCCTAAATAGCTTCCTCAAAATATTGAGGTTTACATTTATATAGATTCATCAAAGCATGATAGGTGTGTTGACTCCTAATTAGTTTATTAAGATTGTCAAGATTAGATGACATAATTAGGGATTTATCCCATTTAAGTATTTTATTTTGAATAAGAAGTGGGGGAGGTTCCCCTTCAGACTCTAAGCTATCTAAAATTGGATCAACTTTCTCTAAGTCATTTATTTCATCATAATGAGTAAATTAAGAGTTAAGATCATCAAAAGAAATAATTTGAGGGGGTTCCATAAAAGGTTCAAAAAAATATTTCTCAAGGATTTGAACATTCCTATTCTCAATTATTTTTCATTTAGATAGATCATAAACTATTAATCCTTTAGCTTTTATTCAATAACTTATGAAAATTCAAGAATAGGAAGTAGTATCAAGTTTCTTTCTTTTTGCTTTAAGAATAAATATGGAAGCAGGACTACCAAATATCCTAAGGTGAGAAACAGTCAATTTCTTATTAGTCCACTTTTATAAGGGTGTATAAATATGAAAAGTCTTATTAGGGACTCTATGTAGAATGTGCACAATAGTATTCATGGCTTTGAACCACAATAATTTAGAAAGATTTGTAGAATACAACATTGTTCTAGTCATTTCAAGGATGGCTCACTTTTTCCTTTCAATAATTCTATTTTATTATGACGAATAGGGAGTTTTTTTTAGACTGATTTTAGTTTTTGACCAGAACTATAATCAGTTCTAAGGCACAAATCGAGGGCCCAGTCCCCATGAATTATTAAACCAATATTAATGACTATCACTTGAACACTTTAAAAGCACAATTAAATGGCCACATCTGGCCTATATCACCATGTGAAATTTGAACTTGGGTGGGACTAAGCACAACTAAACCACTTCACCAATCTTTCTACATCTCATTGGTAATGGAATAGGGAGTTTTTAACTCTCTTTATATACCACAATTAATTAAAAATGAATCAAATTATTTATTAACATTTTCACCTCCATTATTAGATCTTAATCTTTCAATTGAAAAGTTAGAATAATTTTTAATTAAAGCTTTAAATTATTTAAATTTAGATAATACATCAGATTTATTCTTAATATAATAAGACCAAATCATCTTAAAGTAATCATAATGAAAATAAAAACATACAAATAATTGTTAATAGAAGCAACTTCTATAGATCCTCTAACATCACTATGAATAAGCTCTAAGGGATAGGAGGAGTTAGCATTATAATTTTTGTGAAAGGGTTTAGTGTGTTGTTTACCATGTAAGCAACCTCTACATGTTTCATGATGATAAGAAATCATAGAAAGACCAACCACAAGATCATGATAAGACATATCATATAAACTTCTAAAATTAACATGAATTGTTCTTTCATGCTGTAATTAATATTCATTTCTACTTTGCAATGAAAGATAACATGTAGAAGAAGTAGAAAACATATATAATTAATTATTTTGAAGCCCTTCAACAATCAAAGAACTAAATTGATTATTAATACACTATTTATCCTTAAGAAGAGTTACTATGAAATTATAATTTGTAAGTTGGGAATAAAATAACAGATTTTTCTTAAGTTAGGAATATAGAAAACATCATTTAAGAATACATTTGTAAATTTAGCTTTTCATTGACTAGTAGCTTCTAGAAAAACATTATCATCTACATAAATCCTTTCAAATATATTTTTAATGTCAGATAAAATATTTGATAAATATATCATGTGATGTGATACATCACTATCTAAACATTAATTTTCATTAGAAACAAATAAAGTAGCATATAGTGCAATGGTGTTAGTATTATGATTGTCGTTTTGATTCTAGCTTTAATTTTTCTGTTGATTCTAATTAGAACATTTCTTCCCTTTGTTATTTTTATATTTTTTTTATAAGATTTGTTCTTTTTTATATAACAATCTTCTCTTTTATGTCTAAATTTATCACATAGATTATAATTTCTTTTAAGTGAAACTTTATGATTCTTGTTTGTAGATTTCTTTGTTCACATCTTTGTCATTGATAGGTTTAAGTTTAGAATTTATTTTCTAGTTTCCAATATTTTTAAAAACACTATTAAATGCAACAAGACCCTGAGTACCATTCTATTTAGAATTAAAGTTTGACATCACTTATTCTTATTGAATAAGAAGGGAAAATAGTATAGTGAGGTCAGGAATGTCTTGTTTTGTTTGGTATTTAGAATTAAGAAAAAAATTGTGAAACTTTTCATGATTGTTCAACTGAATAATAAAGTACAAAAGTTGATCTTGAATAAAATTATAATTACAACCATGTAATAGATATTTCATGTTTTTTATTTTTACAATAAAATTAACTACTTTTTCATCACCTTTCATAGGAGTAGTAAGTAGATCAAGTATAAGTTTAATTATTTTTTAGAGATGAGTGCCCTCGTGCATAGATTCAAGAAATTTTTAATCCTTATTAGGCAACTTTTGATTGCTTATATAAAGTAGTAAATCATCATTTACACTCTTCAAAATGATCGATATAGCTTCTTAAGATTTATATTGAAATGTATTCATAAGTTTGATCATGACATGTCTCCCTGATGGGTATTTTTCAGTCCCAATAACAATGTTCCAAAGATTTTGAGCCACAAATTCATTTTTAATATGGATTTTTCAAATGTTATAGTTTGACCCATTCAACATTTATGACTTATCTAGAAAAAATAGAGAAGCCATAACTTTCTTTCAAAGTTTGACACTTTACAATTTTTATTTTATACTAAAACAACACTAAAAATATTTTAAAATAATTTTATACTTTATTTATGTAATAAAATAAATATTTTAGAGTTAACAAACAATAACCACTTAATTATATGTTGAAAAAATGAAAATTTGTAAAAAAAAATGCAACAATAGTAAGAGTCACAAGTGTTGTAAGTGGTGCAAAAGGAATTTTATAAGTATAAAAAAAAAATGAAAAAAAACTTAATTAATTATATAGTTTAAAAAAGAAAAGAGTTTGACCAAAAAATTAGGTTTGACATGTTTTGATCCTTGTACCTCTCTTTTATAAGTGTTCTACAAAATTACAATTACCAACTCCCCTACAACACTTTTATAAAATATGCATGTATAATATGCCACTTAAAACCCACTTTTTAATTTTTTTAAATAAAAAATAAATTTAATGTACATGTAAAAATCAATCATTTATTTTTTACTTTTTGTTAAAAAATCAAGTTAGAAAGAGGGGCCCACCACTTTATTTGCATGGAAATATTTAATAAATAATTTTTTTAAACTATAGTTTACCTTTGAAATGCAACACAGGTAGACATGGCGCAGGGAAGGAGGTAGGAGCATTGAAGGGAGCTTCAAAGATCCTATATGGTTATTCATTATTTAACTAAGTGAGGAAATTAAAAGATGATATTTATAATATGGAAATGTTTCAAAGATCCTATGGGATGTTATGAGTTCTTAGAATGCTTATGGAATTGAACAGAATTCATTAGAATAGTCATATGGATGTTTAAGCTCAAATAGTCACCTTGACAGATAAAGTTGAGTAAGTAAATTGATGACATCATATATTACATGTATGAAGGTTTAAATATCATATTCATATATGGATATATTTCTCTATGTGAGGAGATCATATGGTTTAAATTTTAGGTCATGAGGTTGAGCATAGCAAAAGTTATTAAGGTGTAAAGTTGGCCTTCCAGGCAAAGTTTTACTAAGTTCTCATACTTAGCCAAATTTGCAAGAAGAGATCTACGATGAGAATTTAATAAAATTAGAGATATAATAGTGATCATTTAATTTGACTAGATAAGTATCCAATGACATAGTTTAAAGTCAAACAGTCAAGATTACATGCACTAGTGACATGTGTCACAATCATGAAGTTCAAGCAGTAGATCTAATGACAAGCGTGAAACCTATTAGATAGAGATCGATAATGAACATGTGATAATATAGATTATGATCCAATGTATCATATTGAGTAACATATTCAATATTTCATGTGGGGATGCCAAGTGGTGGAAGTTCTTTGGATTCAAATAGTCAAATGTGCAGAAGGCATGCAAAGCTACCAAGTGGCACAATCATGGGAGCTCAAATCGAAGATCAATGGTGAGTGTTGAAAGGTAAAGACCAGGATGATTATGAAGATATTGATGGTGATTATTTTATCTATCAAATAGGTGACATGAGATGATGACAAAGTGTCTGATGTTTAACATTTACATAGTGATTATTGGCATTTGAATTTAACAAAGGAAAAATTAGTGCTTAATATTTTGCTTATATATTTTGATATATGATGAATTTGAAGGTGTTGTAAAAATAAAATTTGAACATAAATTCAAGGAACATAAATATAAGTGATTTATAATGTTTTAATGTTTGTAAATTCAAATATATTGATCTCCAAAGTTGACTATATATTTGACCATGTTTCATAAGTAACCAAAAAAGGAAAATTGAGTTGTTATTGATAGTGTCTTGATGTTTCAAGATGAAATATATATTGGAGTGTGTTTTAGACTCCATGAGGAACATCTATGTATATTTTCAAGGTTTTACCAATCTATCTTCACTGTGAACAATTACTTAGAAGTTGACTATATTTGTTGAATGCATTGGCAAATTGAGTGACCATGTTACAGGAGTGACTTGAAGGTGTTTTGAGTAGAATTAAAGAAGAAAATGAGTATTAATATGTTATATAAATCTCTAATGCTTATGATAAATCATTTTATGTCATTGTATTCCCCTAATTAGATATGGAGAGTCAAAATAGCTTGATTATATTTTGACTGTGTGACCAGTTTGAGTGGTCATTTTGAGAGAGTTCTTTTTAGTGATTAGAGATTGTGTTGAAGTGTATAAGGAACATGGATGTGTTTTATAGGTCTTAAATGTTTCACCCATGTGATATAATCATATGTATATGTGAAATACTTGAGTGTTTGCTTCAGAATATTAAGATTGTGTTTTTTATGTATAAAGTCCTAAAGAACAAGGAGACCTAATTGGTAGGTTCAAGTGCAGAGTTGGTGTTCTAGTTAGCATGTACCAAGTAATAAAGGGTATATTATAAATATATTTTATGTGTTTGAATCATCAATAAAGGTTTAAGGTGGTCCAAGTAGTATCACATGTAACACGTGAGTATGAAGGCCTAATTGTTTTAGGTCTCACCAAGATCTAATGGTGGTTTGGAGCTAATGAGTTAATGACCAACATATGAAGAGTGTGGCTCTCAAATGTAACATGTATATGGATCTATGTTAAATGTGTTTCAAATATGTAAATCATCTTAGCTGACCAAAATGAGTTAAAGGAAGAGTGTGGTATAAGTACAATGTCTAATTGGACTAATTGTGCTTGTTGTGTAAGCGAGTAAATGAGAAAAAGATTTCTGAAATATGTGAAATAATTGTGGATGCCTTTAGAGGCATATCAGAGTGAATTTTTTATGTATGACCTTATGGTCATAATTCTAATGTTGAATCTACAGGTTTGATGCATGAGAACAAGTGAAGATGTGTAGATTGATCTAAAAGGTGGTCTTGGATACCTTGCTTATGTGTGAAGGTTTGAATGAGTGAAAAAGATTGAAGGGGGTTTTTTTTCAAGGTTTATCCATCAGATTGAGAATCAATCATAGTTATGGAGTTGTTCATTTCATATATGTTGTGTTGGTGCTCAACATCTTAGGCAAGTTGGTGCTTGTCATCTTTAGGGGTTGGTGTTCCTTATGAAGTGGGTGCTTCAATAAAGTCTCATGTTTGTAATCATCTTATAGGATAATTAGTCCATGTGTTTTTAGGATTGAGAGTGGATTTTCTTCCCCAAGAGGGTTTCCCACATAGACCTTGTGTTATCTTGCTTATTTTTCATGTTCATTGTTATGAGTGGGTTGTTTTTTTCTTGATTACTTATGGTGTATGATAAAGGGTTTGAAGGATTTATATTGAAGTTTTGACATATCTTGATTCATTGATTCACCCCCCCCCATCTTAGTGATTGTACCTATAACAATTGGTATTAGAGCAAGACCTTACGTACAATTTTAACCACTTGAAGGTAATTTTAGGATTGATGACAAGTTCTCAAGGTTTCTCTTTAAGTAAGCTCCATTGTTCAATGGATCTAATTATGCTTTTTAGAGAGAAATAATGAATACATACATCATTTCCTTGGGATTTGACACTTATCAATCTATTTTTGATGGTTATTCCATGCCACCTACTCCTCCAACTAGTACTATAGACAAGAAGCTGAGTGAAAACATTTCCAAAGCTATGAATGCTATCATTTGTGTTTTTTTTAGGATGAGTTCACCAAGGTAATCCATTACAAGTCTACCAAGGATATTTATGAAAAAATTTAGCTCATATATGAAGGATATTCAAAAGTCAAGTTGGCTAAACTACAAACCTATTGAAGGCAATTTGAAAGTCTCAAAATGAAGGAAGATGATACTCTAGCTTCATATATTCTAAGAATTGATGAGGCAGTGAATATGATCAAAGGCATGGGAGAGGATATTAAAGAAAGCACTATAATTCAAAAGGTATTAAGGTCTCTCACTTTCAAATTTGATTCAAAAGTTTTTGCTATAGAAGAAAGTCATGATCTCACCAAAATGATGATTGATGAATTGCATGGCATTATTTTTATCTATAAGATGAGAGTTAATGAGGATAAACCACCAAAAAAAAAAAGAAGATTTCAATGCATAGAAGAATTTAAAGAAAAATTTCTAAGGTAAGAAGGTCAAGGATTATGAGATTTCTGATATTGATGATGATGAACTAATATCTCTATTAACAAAAAAACTAAAAATAGGTTCAAGCAAGTTTAAGGGTAAACTTCCCTTCAAATGTTTCAATTGTGGAGAGATAGGACACTTTGCAACAAGTGTCCTCATAAGCATAAGGTAAATGATAATGAACAATATGAAGAAGATCAAGATAATGACAAGAAGAAATTCAGGTCCAATAAGAGCAAGAATAGTTTCAAAAAGTATAATGGCCAAAAGAAGTTTTACAAGGACAAGAGGAGTCTCTACACCAAGAGATATTGAAATTCATCTAATGAGAATGATGGTAGTGCTTTTTATAATGATCATTAAGATGATGGTCCTATTAAAGATAAAGCTCTCTTTATGGTTAAAGAAGGTAATTGTTCATATCAAGAAGAATCTACATGGTTTAGAGGTGGTTTAGGTGATACAGATGATGAAGAAGATAAGGTAAACTATGAGACTGAGTTGATGAATGCCCTTGAAGATCTAAATATTGAGAAGAAGAAAACCAATAATTTGAAGTCTCAAATGAAGGACTATGAATACTAATTCAATGTGTCTGAGGCAAGAATGGATGAAGATACCAAAGAGCATGAAGCTATAGTCAACCATCTCAGTTGTCAATTAAAAATCCTATCTACAAACCTGAAAGCTAAAGAATATGAGTGTTCAAGGTATGTGATTGAAAATAATTCATTAAAATCTAAGTTAAAAAAGATATCTAGTAAGATGAAGTCATCTGTGAAGTTTGAAAAGAGCTTAAGTGATCTAGACAACATTTTAAATAGTCAAAATCATGTTAGTGATAGAACTGGACTTAGTTACAAAGAAAAACAAAAGAATGTAAGTCAAGATAAGATAAAGACTAATGTGAACAAGGATAATTAGACCTTGAAGATCAATCATGAATTAAGTAATGAAGGTGTTGGTAGAATGAGGACAAATCAGATTAGACAACCAAATGCCATGAGATATGCAAATTTTAATGATTACTACTATACTTGTAATCAATTTGGCCATAGGGCTAGAGATTGTAGAAGACTTGTTGATGCAGTGGATTGCACCCTGGGCAAGAGGCTGGGCTCTCACCTTCCACACGCAATAATGGAAACTCCCCTCTCGCTTGTGGGACTTGCGAAGCTGGAGGGGAGAGTCTCTAGATAAGGGCTAGCTCCCTCTAATGTAGCTTTCAGGCCCTGGTTTCTCCTACTGCTAACAAATAAATGAAAAAAAGGGGGGGATGAAAAGGGAGAGAGAGATATTAAAAATAAAACCTAAGCCTAAAAAATGAAAAAGGTGATACACTAGAAAATGTTGACCCACTCAGCCTGAACATACACTTTTCACCAGGAAGAAGTGCCCATACACTTCATCTGATGTTGAAAACTCTTCTGTTACAGTCAGCTAGGGGTTCGTGGAAATACAGGGAGGAAGAAATTACTAGAGGCATCCTCAGACACACTTATGGCAGCCTATTCACAGGCACCTACATTCCCCTAGGAACACTTCTGGTAGACCTACAGAAAAGAGACTTCACAATGGACTAGAGATGTTGTAATTGATCTATGAGAAGCATGAAAGACAATGACTTAACACAAAAGAAGAACACAGACATATACATTTAAGTGCAAGTCCAGATAGAGGTAAAAATGCTAAGTCCTGATTCAAGGTAAAAACTAGCAGAGCTCTGCCTTACAAGCTCGAGAGATTTTTGGGTAGAGTTTTGCCTTAAGGCTAAGAGAGTGGATGCTCTCAATGAGAATTTTTTACAATATATAGAAAGAGGGAGGGAACTTGGCACTTTCTAGGAAAGACCTTGGCGCTCTTTTTTCAAGTGGCCCATGTGTGTTCTGAACCTTGGGAAGAGGAAGCCATTTGATTGTCAATTCTTTCTTTGACTTTGGCATCCCAATATTAATGAGGAAGCACAAGTCATGCCTTTTCTCTATGAACAAACTGCTCCCTTCAAGGCATTTACGCGGCTTGTCTACTTATAAATGCAAACTAGAGAAAACAAGCTGTGCCACTTACTATTTACGCTATTTGGAGACCACCTAGCAAGCGTTGTTCCAACTGCAGAAATAAATCCCTAAGTTGACACCTCCTTTCACCACTTAGATGCTTTGTCCATTTCTTGCCTTGTCTCATCTTGGTTTTGTCTCTTTTACTCCTTCATCCCTCAGGGGTGATCTTTCAACGGGTCGCTACGTTCCTTGGGCTCTTTTCATGGTTGGCGCTTAGGAAATTTAAAAGCAAATGGCTATTTTACCATCTTAAATTTGATCTATGCCCCCATCATCACTTTAGAAAACAATAGCTAATTTGTCTCCTTGAAATTGATGACTTTTGGGACGTCACCATCCTTGGCAAATTCCTTCAGGCCTTTTCTGTGGGCTTTTTCTTTTTTGCGAGCTTTTTCTTCAGATTTCTTTCTCGCGGGATCTTTTCTTTGGATTATTTTCTCAAATTTTTTCTCTCTCGCAACCTCCTCATATTTCTTGAGACTTTTTGTCTGAAGGAAGTCCTTCGGACAAAAAGTCTGAAAGAAATCGTCCTTGTCTTTTACTTTTGGGTTTCTTGTTTACAACTTTTCTGAATTCCTTCAAACTTTTTGTCTGAAGGAATTCCTTCAAACAAAAGGTCTGAAGGATTTCTTCCTTCCCTCTATTGACTGCCTTCAAATTTTTTTTGAAAGAAATCATCCTTTGTGGCCTTCTTAAAAATGACCCTTTTGAAGGGTGCCTTTGTCGACTAAGTGCCCTCCGTAAGGGTATTTGTCCTTCAGAGCGGCTCCCTTGAACTTTTCACGTTGAACCACTCCTTTGAACCAACCATTGAATTTCATTGAACCGATTCAATGGTTTAATGGTTCAAGCGATTATTGAACCAAAGCTTTGAACTGAGCGTTGAACTAAGCTCATTGAACCGTCTGATTGAACCAAGCTTTAAACCAAGGTGATGAACTTTGCATTGAACTTTGTCGATTGAACTGAAGCATTGAATCAAACGTTGAACCATTTGAATTGAGCTGAGCCTTTGAACTTTGCTGATGAACTTTGCATTGAACTTTACTAATTAAACCAAGGCATTGAACTAAGGTGATGAACCAAGGCATTAAACCAAAGCGATGAACCAAGGCGTTGAACTAGTTCAATGGTTCAACAGTTCAAAGCTGCTAACTCTTTGAAATATCATGCTGTTGAACCACTCTTCCAACTTTGAGAAAAAGTGACTTGAACCATTTTAGCTCTCTTTCCTTGTGAATTTCTTCAGACAAGAATTTGAAGAAGCTTTGTAAAACCTTGCACTCTTTGAGTGGTTCTTCATTTGCTGAAAGACCACACCTACAGAGTTCATAGAAGTCCCTATGAAGTCCGTAGAAAACCTATAGAGTTCATAGAAATGGACCTGCAGAGTCTGTAGAAATAGACCTACAGAGTCCATAGAAATGGACCTGTAGAGTTCGTAGAAACCTAAGCCCTGTAGAGTTCATAGAAACCCAAGCCCTACAGAGTCCATAGAAATAGACCTATAGAGTCTATATAAATTTCTTAGAGTCCGTAGAAATGGATAGATTCATGCAAAATCAAAAAATGAAATGGCCCAAAATAGTAGGGACAGAAGGGGACTAATTTTTGGCCTGTTGGGAAAAAATGGTCAACAAATTAGTGACTCCTAGGAGAAGCATGCCTGCTATGCCTAAATACTAGTTGCCTTTAAGTCCATTGGGCACGGAGTCAGATGTAGCTTGAACAAAATTCACAACAGCCCTAATAGATCTAAGAATCAAACATGAACCTTTTACCCCACACACAAAGGAAAACACACAAGGCTAAAAACACTACTTGTGTAAACTGCACTTAGGGAAAGCAGGAAAAGAAATTGAAAACAACTACTATATATAACTAACTAGGTACATCTACTTCCCTCCTAGATCAAAGGGAAAACTTCTTAAGTCTCCTTCCTGGCAAGGAAACTTATGGTGCCAGGCAAGTGGTTAAATGAAATGGAGAGTTGGTGACCCACTCCTCTTGCCTTCCACCTAGGTTGGCTTGTATTCGAGTGGATCAGATTCAAACATGCTTCCAACATATATGTACTCTATTTGTTCTTGGAAGCTTACCTCATGTTGGTTCTTCATGCTGGTGTATCTCATCAAGAAATCAATTAATGTTGGCTCATCACCATAAGCCCCTTGATATGCATCATTGACTGGCTTGTTCTCTTCTGCCTCATGCTCGGGTTCCATGGTATGACCATCCTCCTTGATGATTTCAAAGAAAGTATCTTCAGATTCACCAACCTCTTGAAGGGATAAATATGAAAGCCTTCAGCCCCTTTGCATACTTATTTGGGTCCCAATGCTACCTTCTCCACTCTTATCCAGCTCATAGCCCTCTTGAAAAATAGTGTAGCCTGCCCCAATGACTTCAAATGAATCATTCAAAACATGAATAAGAGATTGTCCATGCTCCTCCATGACATTTATGGTGATCTCCTCCTCATCTATACTCATGAAGTCTCCCTGATCAGTCATAAACTGAGCATACTCCTCTTCACTTGCTTCCTTTAAGACAGGATCCTCCTTGAGAATGGGGGAAATGGAAGGCTGATGAACGAACTCATGTGGAAGAGGAGGCAGTCCTTGAGCTAGAATCGAATGATTCTCCTCTTTCCATTTGGTCATCACTTCATCTATATCAAGCATGGCCTGATAGCTTTCTTGGAGGTGTGTGGATGGAGTGTGTTTAGACATGGAATCTTCTATTTGGTCTGAAACTTCCATCACATGTTCGTAAAGGAAACTTGCTCTAGACTCCAACTCTGCAATCCACCTATCTATATCTTCCTGGAAGAGCCTTTCCTTGAGGTCACAATCATCATTAGGAGTAAGAGCAGCCTCATCCTCTTCAAGGGCTGGGCAAAAACTTTCTCCTCCTCTTCCTTTTTGCCCCAAGATTCCATTGTTTGCTTCCAACTCATGATCTTGGGATTGGAATCTTGCTCCTATGAACAGGCAGCAACCTTATCCTCTTCAAGGTCCTGAGCTGGTTCATGATGTTCCTTCTTCTAGCTTGGAATTTAGAGATCATGTTGAAAGACTTGAGGAGGTTGGGGAAGATTTGGGAGGGTCTGCTCATGTACAGGAAGAGCTATCTGAAAAGAGGCGTGCTAAAAAGCTAGGCATACAGGATTAAAGGTAGGATTGATTGATGCATCAGATGAGTCAGAATGAGCAAGTGCCATTTGATAGAAAGGATTTGGCACACAAGAGGGAGTTTTCTCTAGAATAGGAGGGGGTACACAAGGCTTGCCAAAATTAGGTTGGAAAAAGGAAATAGGGGTTCCTTTTAAAACCTCACGAGAAAAAGGGGGCAGACCTTGGGCCAAAATCACTTGATTTTCATCTCTCCACTTTACCAACACTTCACCAATATAGAAATCAGCTTGAGGATTGGTAGAAGGGGTATCTTTTGGCACAGTCTCCCTTATAAGGTCTGAAAACTCCATCTCTCGTTCTCCAAGTAGACTCATCTTAGCCTCTAATTCCTCAATCTGCTTAGCCAGATTATCCTCATTTTGTACCTCTTGGAGCTCATAAGAATCATTATAGAGATGGGGAGTGCATGAAAGTTGCCATGAAATGTAAGAAGCTTCCTAAGGAAGGGTGGGAAGGACTTGAAAAGGACTAATCTCATTTTGTACCTCACACTCTTGGATAATGTCTTTCTCCCCCTTGTTGTTCCATGACTCAACCACTTTATTCCAGCTCAAGATATTCAGATTGGGCATCTCCTTTTGGGGTGATGGGGCCACAATGTGAGAGGGTAGTGAGGGTTTGGATTCCACTTCCCTTTTTGCCAAAATAGACTGCTACATTTGAATATTTGTCAATTCGATCTGTCTATCAAGATTAGCCTGAAACACAAGATTTATTATTTCAAAACTCTCCTCAACATGATTGGGGAAAGGACTTTGATAGGCTTGACTTGGCTCATAAGCAGGGGCTGTATATGACTGATATGATACTTGGGGTAGTGAGTATGCAGGTTGATAGACTTGGTAAGGCTACCTCTCATGAATACTCAGCTTCTCTTCCAAAGGTGTAATCAAACCACTCACATCCAGCATCTCACTTATAAGCCTTTGCCAATTGGCTCTTTCAATAAGAGCCCATTCACTCTTAACCTAATCCAGTGCATTTCTCACTTGATGGATGACATGATCAAGAATTTCTTGGCCACATCCCCTTCTGGTGTTAAGATCTATTACATACTTTTTGTATCCCAACAATGCTCGTTTGAAGGTGGAAACGGGTTGATTGGCAAAGAGACTAGGTTGAGTGGGAGAAGTGACACATTGAGAAGACTGGGCATAAGGCTGATATAGCTTATGACAGGGTTGAGACTAGTCATATTGAACCTAATAAGGATCAACATAAGGTTGGTAAGGATTATATCCAGACTGGCTAAGGAAAATAGGGTCCATGGATTTGAACAATGGGATTATACATACCAGAATACTATTTCTTGATGGCACCAAAAATGGCTTAACCAGTTGATTTAAATCAGAGTCACCATTGGTGTTGATGAAAAAGCCTCCAAAGGCTAGTCAGTTGAAGAACACACCAAAAAAATTTCAACTCTTCAGACCTAACTTGTCTTAGTTGGTCCCACCAGGCGTGCCAAAAATTGTTGACGCAGTGGATTGCACCTTGGGCAAGAGGCTAGGCTCCCGCCTTCCACACGCAATAATGGAAACTCCCCTCTCACCTGTGGGACTAGCAAAGCTGGAGGGGAGAGTCTCTAGATAAGGGCTAGCTCCCTCTGATGTATCTTTTAGGCCCTGGTTTCTCCTACTACTAACAAATAAATGAAAAAAAGGGGGGGATGAAAAGGGAGAGAGAGATGCTGAAAATAGAACCTAAGCCTACAAAATGAAAAAGGTGATACACCAAAAAATGTTGACCCACTCAGCCCGAACATACACTTTTCACTAGGAAGAAGTGCCCATACACTTCATCTGACGTGGGAAACTCTTTTGTTATAGTCAGCTAGGGGTCCATGGAAATACAGGGAGGAAGAAACTACCAGAGGCATCCTCAGACACACTTATGGCAGCCTATTCACAGGCACCTACATTCCCTTAGGAACACTTCTGGCAGACTTGTAGAAAAGAGACTTCACAATGCACTAGACATGTTGTAATCGATTTGTGAGAAGCATGAAAGACAATGACTTAACACAAAAGAATAACACAAACATATACTTTAAAGTGCAAGTCCAAATAGAGGTAAAAATGCTAAGTCCTAATTCAAGGTAAAAACTGGCAGAGCTCTGCCTTACAAGCCTGAGAGATTTTTGGGCAGAGTTTTGCCTTAAGGCTAAGAAATTGGATGCTCTCAAATGAGAACTTTTTACAATATATAGAAAGAGGGAGGGAACTTGGCACTTTTTGGGAAAGACCATGGCGCTCTTTTTTCAAGTGGCCGATGTACATTCTGAACCTTGGGAAGAGGAAGCCATTTGATTGTCAACTCTTGCTTTGACTTTGGCATATCAACATTAATGAGGAAGCACAAGTCATGCCTTTTCTCTATGAAGAAACTACTCCCTTCAAGGCATTTGCATGGCTTGTCTGATTATAAATGCAAACTAGAGAAAACAAGCTGCGCTGCTTACTATTTGTGTTGTTTGAAGACCACCTAGCAAGCGTTGTTCCAATTGTAGGAATAAGTCCCTAAGTTGACACCTCCTTTCACCACTTGGATGCTTTATCCATTTCTTGCCTTGGCTCATCCTGGTTTTGTCTTTTTCTACTCCTTCAGCCCTCGGGGGCAATCTTTTGGCGAGTCGTTACATTCTTTGGGCTCTTTTCATGGTTGGCATTTAGGCAATTTAAAAGCAAACGACTATTTCACCATCTTAAATTTGACATCCACACACCCATCATCACTTTAAAAAATAATGGCTAATCTATCTCCTTGAAATTGATGGCTTTCGGGATGTCACCGTCCTTGGTAAATTCCTTCGGGCCTTTTCTGTAGGCTTTTTCTTTTTCGTGGGCTTTTTCTTTATATTTCTTTCTCATAGGCTCTTTTCTTCATATTACTTTCTTGGCTTTTTTCTCTCCCGCAGCCTCCCCAAATTTCTTTAGACTTTTTTCTGAAGGAATTCCTTTAGACAAAAAGTCTAAAAGAAATCATCCTTGTCTTTTGCTTTCGGGTTTCTTGTTTACAGCTTTTCTGAATTCCTTTAGACTTTTTGTCCGAAGGAATTCCTTCAAACAAAAGGTCTGAAGGATTTCTTCCTTGCCTCTGTCGACTACCTTAGAAATTTTTTTGAAAGAAATCATCCTTTGTGGCCTTCTTGAAAATGACCCTTTCGAAGGGTGCCTTTGTCGACTAAGTGCCCTCCACAAGGGCATTTGTCCTTCGGGGGAACTCCCTTGAACTTTTCACATTGAACCACTCCTTTGAACCAACCGTTGAACCAATCCATTGAACTAATTCAACATTTCAATGGTTCAAGTGATTGTTGAACCAAGCTCGTTGAACCATCTGATTGAACCAAGCTTTGAACTGAGCCAATGAACTTTGTGTTGAACTTTGCCAATTGAATTGAAGCATTGAACCGAACGTTGAACTATTTGAATTGAGCCGAGCCTTTGAACTTTATTGATGAACTTTGCGTTGAACTTTGTTGATTGAACCAAGGCATTAAACTAAGGTGATGAACTAAGGCATTAAACCAAAGCGATGAACTAAGGCATTGAACCGGTTTAATGGTTCAACAGTTCAAAGTTGCTAACTCTTTGAAAGATCATGCAATTGAACCACTCTTCCAACTTTGAGAAAAAGTGAATTTGAACCATTTTAGCTCTCTTTCCTTGTGAATTTCTTCAGACAAGAGTCTGAAGAAGCTTTGTAAAACCTTGCACTCCTTGACCAGTTCTTCATCTGCCAAAAGACCACACCTGTAGAGTTCGTAGAAGTCCCTGTGAAGTCTGTAGAAAACCTGCCGAGTCCATAGAAATGGACCTACAGAGTCCGTAGAAATAGACCTATAGAGTCCATAGAAATGGACCTGTAGAGTTCATAGAAACCCAACCCCTACAGAGTTTATAAAAACACAAGCCCTGCAGAGTTCATAGAAATAGACCTGCAGAGTCTGTAGAAATTCTGTAGATTCCATAGAAATGGACAGATTCATGCAAAATCAAAAAATGAAATGGCCCAAAACAGCAGGGATAGAAGGGGACCGATTTTTGGCTTGTTGGGAAAAAATGGTCAACACGACTTACTGAGAATGAATGGAATCATCAATCAAATAGTATGAGCAAAGTTGAGTGCTTTAGTTATTATGACATAGGACACATTACAAGATTTTGTCCAAATTAGGTAAGGCAAGATGAGTTCACTCCAAGAAGAATGGTTTACTACAACTATAAGAAGATTGGTCACATTGATAGGTTCTACAAGCAAAGGACATCAAGTTAGAATAAGTCATTTTATCATCCTAAAGTGTAAGGTAGAAGGCAAGTTAAAGTATGGAAATCAAAAGTGGAAAGTATGTGCTATGATCAGTCTACAGATCCAAGTGGATTGTTTGCCATGATAGAGAATGTTGTAGAAGTTGAAGAGAATCAATAGATCTCATTGTGTACTCTTTTTGGGAATGAAGAGGATATAAGTGAACATCCTAATGTTGTTGAGTAAGTTTCCTATAAAGAATATTAGTTGACAATGTCAAGTGTTAATGCTTTTAAATGTGAGACTGATACTTCAAGTGAAAAGGTTGCCAAGAATCTTTATTTTCTCCATGTATTGTCAATACCATCCTAGAAGAAATGGAACGTGATAAAGAAGATAAACAAGTTGACTTAGTCAAGAAAAAAAGAAGAAGAAGAATCATTGGTTCAAGTTTTCCAAAAGGGAGAGAGAATATGAAGAGTTGTGGGCAAATCCTAGTTTCACATTGTTCTAAGACATTATGGGTTAGGGGTGTCTCTCTCTAGGCTTCAAGGAGACACTTGTCAGCAAAAGGAATGATAATGGATGTTAGTTGATTTTTGGTTGATATTACAAGATAATAAAGGTCATGAGAAGATATGTTTAGTTAAAGGGGAGCAATGAGTTTTATGTAGCTACTCCAAAATGTTATGATGGAATGATTCTGAAGATATATTCAAGGACAGTGATCCTAAAGTCAAAGTTTTGGTCAATATTTGATGGATGCTCTAGTTGGTCAATATGGTGAAGAATGAAGCTAGGTATGCAACATCTGCAAGTAGTGAATGGAGGTCTCCAAGTGTCTAATCAAGGATGGTGAGTTATCAAAATAGTTTATTTTCATAAAAAGGTATGTTAATATTGTTCTATTTTGCTCAAGGTGTGTTCAAATTTTTAGTCTTGAAGATAAGAACCAATAAATTGTTGTTGCTTAAATTGATTAATCAAATACTATAGACAAGTTTGATATATAGGATGAGGAGAATGTGTTGTCATATCTTTAATATCATGAAGAAGATCTTAGAATTTTGTATATGACAAGTTATGTCTATCATAGATTTCATAGTGTTTTGAATATGAGATAGTTCAATAAGAGTGCTTTGAAAAGGTTCTAAACCATGATGGCTTGTAAAGGATAAAGGGAAATTGTTTGGAGATCCATATGAAAGTTATTTATGTATGCTTTAGTTGTTTAAAGTTGATTTAATGAAGATATGAGATCTATTGGTGGTTTCATAAGGATATTGACTGAGTGTGGATATTGTTGAAGAGTTACTAGCAGATGTAGTTTGTTGAGAAGTCTTTTTGAAGATATCATGATCCATGTGGAGCGTGGAGTTAGGGGGGGCTAACTCAGATAGTTTGAAAGGCTTGTAGATATGTTCATGATGTGAGGGGGAGCATATGTGAGATGTTCTAGTCATGGTGGAGATATGAAGGAATCTACTACAAATGTGAAGTCAAGCATGTTTGATATGATGACTTGATCAAACCAAATCAGATGCTTTGATAATGTATTGAATCTTCATGCATAAACAAAAGGGAAGTTTTTTTTTAATGGTCAAGTCCTAGGATCATAGGACTATGTAGTAGAATATGAGAGAGAAAGTATGAAGGTAATTATGTTGATTCATCATTGTTGTAAATGGTTTGAAGATGCTCAAAAGGGTGCCTAAGCCCAAGTGACTTGGGGGAGTCCCTCTTCATATTTTCAAGGTAAGTTCATGTAGTTTCTGATGTTTATAAATGTTTTATCTTCATAGAAGCTATGTATGATCAAATAAGAGTGTAGTCATGGAGCATGTTTGATAAGCTCAAGGTAAGAAGAGGTTTTCACAATGTTAGGGGGAGTCTGTATCATCTCTCAGAGTTGGTCTTTTCTTATTATTGGTTCTTGAAGTATTTTTAGGTCCTTAAGATTAGAAGATGAACCCACTTTGTCATTATGTCAAAGAGGGAGAAATTAATTGAAAAGAGATAGAGTCTAAGCATAAGCTTTGTATTAGTTTTTGACATCAATGACAAAGGGGGATATTGTTAGAGGTTTTCCACTGATGTCTCCAAGGTGACCAAGGATGTTGATGAGGTATCATGTGTGCTAGAATGACAATGACAAAGTGTGTTTCAATGAGCTTCAGAGTTTCTACATGGTTTTTCAATGTTTGACTTAGTGAGGTAAGATGGATGATATTTATGGTATGGACATGTTTTAGAGACCCTATGGGTTGTCATGAGTGCTTAAAATGCTTATGAAAGTGAATGAAATTCATTAGAACAGTCATATGAATGTCTAAGCTCAAATAGTCATCTTGATAGATAAAGCTAAGTAAAAAGATTGATGATGTCATATTTGACATGTATGAAGGTTTAAATATTATCTTGATATATGGATATATTCCCCTATGTGAGGAGATCATATGGTTCAAATTTCAAGTTATGAGGTTGAATGTAACAAAAGTTATTAGGGTGCAAATTTGGCCTTCCAGACAGAGTTTTACTAAGTTCCAATACTTAGACAAATTCTCAAGAAGAGATATACGATGAGCATTTAATCAGACCATAGATCTAATGAAAATAATTTAATATAATCAAATAAGGATCCAATGATGTGGTTCAAATTTAAATAGTCGAAATTACACATGTTAGTGACATGTGTCACAATCATGAAGTTTGAGTAGTAAATCTAACGGTGAGTGTGAAACCTGTTAGATAGAGATAAATGATGAGTGTATGATCATGAAAATTATGATCTAATGGATTTTATTGAGTAAAATATTCAATATTACATGTGTGTCTGCCAAGTGGTGTAAATTCATTGGAGTCAAATAGTCAAATGTGCATAAGGCACATAGAGCTACCAAGTGGCACAATCATAGGAGCTTGGATCAAAGATCAATAGTGAGTATCACAAGGTAAAGACTAGGATACTTACGAGGAGATATATGGTTGGTATTTGATCTATATTATATGGGACATGAGATGATGACAAAGTGTCTGATGTTTAATGTTTACACAATGACCATTGGCATTTGAATTTAATAAAAGAAAAACCAGTGCTCAGTATTTTGCTTATATCTTTTGATCTAGGATGAATTTGAAGGTGATGTAAAAATAAAAGTTTAATAAGACTTCAATTTTCATCCAAAGAAGTGATTTATATGGTTTTAATGTTTGTACAATCAAATATATTGGTCTCTAAAGTTGACTATGTAGTTGACCATGTTTCATAAGTAGTCAAAGAAAGAAAATTGAGTTATTCTTGATAGTGTCTTGATGTTTCAAGATTAACTATCTATTGGAGAGTATTTTAGACTCCATGAGGACCCTCTATTTTGATTTTTTAGTTTTGATTGATATATATTTAGTGTGAACAATTTCTTAGAAGTTGACTATATTTGTTAAATGCACTGGCAAATTGAGTGATCATGTTGCAGGAGTGAGTTGAAGGTGTTCTAAGTAGAATTGAAGAATAAAATGAGTATGGATATGTTATATAGGTATCTAAGGATTATGAAAAAGTATTGGATGACATGATATTCCCATAATAAAATATGGAGAGTCAAAATAACTTGACTATATTTTGACTATGTGTGACCAGTCTGAGTGATCATTTTGAGATATCTGTTTTTAGTGCTTAGAGCTTGTGTTGAAGTGTCTAAGGAACATGGAGGTGTTTCAGATGTCCTAAAGGTTTCATCCATGTGATATAATCATATAAATATGTGAAATACTTGAGATTTTGCTTCAAAAGTTTGAGACTGTGTT